>VXAL01007444.1:546238-609718 GCA_013399475.1 Chauna torquata | reverse complement strand
AGGTGACAGTGGTCCAGGACTGACCTTGGGAGATTTGCAATCCAGGCAGACTTTTCAGGAATGAGAGTTGCTACTCAGCATTTTATTAATTACTATCTGGAGTTAAGCCTATGTTTGAAAACATGTTTGAGTCATGACCTTTGTTCTAATGGAAAAGATGAAGATGTGAAATGTCACTCTTCAAGAGTGCTTCCTGATAATTACACTTGTAAATCATTTTAACCTGACCTGGGCAAATAATTTTTAAAAATATTTTTTAAACTATGTCAGAAAAATGTATTTTGAATTCTTGTAAATTATATCTGCTATAAAACTCAAAGCCTGTGTCTGCTTTCAATTACTTGAAATTTCTGAATTTCTCGTAGCTTATGCCCTTTGCACTTAGCAGACAAGGAGAGGGAATTGAGGAGAAGAGCACCCAAAAGGTAAGACACGGCAGTGACATCTGTATTGGGAGCACAGGGAACCTTCACCTGCGAGCTGGAGATTGAGCAAAGTTTTTGTGTCTCAAGTATAGAACTAGTGTCACTGCCCTGCTAGGAGGCACCACTTGACTGAGCTAGTCGAAATTTGCTTATGGAGTTAAGTGTCCCCTCCAACCACTTGCTGGTTCTGAGAGAATAGTAAGCTCTTCGCTCTTTCATCTATATAAATAATTGAAGACTCCCCTGCTCCCCCATCCCTGGGGAGGCTGTTCTCTCGCTTGCTGCCTTGCATTACTGAAGAAGAGCTGTGACAATTTAATCGTAAGCATACAGAGCTTATCCATTTTATATGAAGCTTTTATCGCAACACACTGTTCATCTGATGTCCTTTGGGGTGGGTTTGGTGGAGGGGGTAGAAGTTGTAAAGTTCTTTATCCTCACCCATGTGAGAATACAAAACATCTTTGGAGTCACATCTGAGAAATACGAATTTAAAGAAAAGCTCATGGTAAGGAAAGCTGAAAAAAGAAACTGAGCAAAGGCAAGCATGCCTTGTCTCATTCCTTTTTTTCTGTACCATTTTAATCACATTCTTATGCTACAGAAAGAAAACTGGCATTGGTCTTTGCATCCATGAAGGACTAAGGACCAGCTGGGCCTTTTATGTATCTTGTGATACATTTCTGCTTAAATTCATCAGACAAAATCAAGGCTGGATCATGACATTAGAGCTGTGCGTCCTCTCCCTTGTCTGAAAATCTGCAGGAGGTAGAACAGTTTTGGCAGTCTATCATTCCACACGATCACAACAAGAACTGAGCTGGGGGATAATGAGAGTGTTGTTATTTCCTCTCCATCATTGCTGTGAAGTTTTTCAGCTGCTTCTGTTTCCTTGTGCTTAACAGCCTGGTTCACATGCTCCCACACCTCTGTCTGGCCCTCAGCCTGCTGTCTTGCTAAGTCTCCCCACGATGGGGCATGACACTTCTGCCAACCTCCTCACTTTCTTCATGCTTGCCTATGGCATGCTCTGCTGCTATTTATCTCGCACAGTCGCTGATGCACTCAGCGTGTGGTCTGTGTGCTTAATCAGCTGATACTGCACCCCCACAGGAGCTCAAGCCATGCTTGGACCCTAAAAATATCCATGTCTTCAAAAGAATACTTGTCTAGCACTCTGCAAGCTCTCTTCTGGCTGCTTGCTTTTCCCTTGTCCTCTTACCAGGATACCCTGAGTCTTCTACCTATAGGAAGAATCTTATACTTGCTTTAGCTAATTTAAACAGTATTATTACTGGTATTAAACAGTAACTGGAAAATATTACCACTTCACTGCCCTCCTCCAGTGTGGACTAGGTTACTGCAGGAGGAGAGGAGGGCAGAGGAGTAGGTTTTCTCCAGCTCTGATTATTTCATAGAATAGAATCATAGAGTCATTTAGGTTGGAAAAGACCTCTATCTAGTCCAACGATTTGAATGTGTTTCGCTGGTGCAAATCAGATGTGAACAGTTTTACATCAAGTGCACATGAGCAATTTAATTTCAGTATTTAATGAAATGTGTAGTAATGAATTAATTCTGTAATGCTGTACTGGCACAGCAGTTATGCTAAGGCCTCAAACAAGTAGTCTTGTGTTTTGTGGCAGCTCATGTCTGCTAGAATACCCATTAATTAATGGACTAATTAGGTCTGTTTAGGCTGTAAGAGTGACTTCCAAATAGATTAATCAAGGCATGAGTACAGCTGTTGTTAGCAGCCAAGCTGATGTAGAGCCACCAGTACTACATAACAGAAAATTGAAACCCTAGTAGCTTCTGAGCCTTCCTTTTTATTTTGTGAGTATGGGAGGCCAGTTGACCTCATCCTTGCTGCAGAATTCCTGATGTATGTATGATCAAAAGAAGGAAGAGTCCCTGTAGTTTAAGACATCTGCTGAGGAGGTAGTTTGGACAGGATCTCATACATTGGACAGTAAAGTCCAATTTCCTGAAATTTGTAGCCTTTTCTTTCTCTCTTCCCCTGCGTGTTAATGAAACAGCAAGTTAGCAAAGCAGGAGCTGGAGAGCTGCCTTACCGTACGCCGGCAGCCCAGGCGCACATCTTGCCATGTGGCATATGGCAGATAATTTGCTCCTTGCCAGGAAAAGGCCAGGTACCTCACGTTCACCATGCTCACCACAGGGAAAGGGTGCGTGTGGAGGAAATAGCAATTAAGCAGCCGACGCAGCGCAAGTTCCTGTCCTTGCTCAGCTCTCGTAAGTCACCCTGGCTGTTCAGATCCATAAAGAGGAAAGAAGGAAGGAAAGCACGCTTGTGATGATTTCACCTGATGCTGTCTGACCCCAGGAGGAAAATACGGTAGGAAACATGGTGCTTTCTTTAGTGTTCAAATACCCACTGCTTTGTCCTGTGCTAGCAGGGTCCCCTTGGGGACTGAGTAATTCCAGATTGTCTGATGAATGGCTTGGTGAAGGAAGGAGCTCGGAAGACCATGAGTTGAGAGGCTAGCAACAGACTGATAATCTAGCAACAAAAGTTTTAATAATATCCAGTAGTCTTTGCAGAAAAACAGGATGGTGTCAGAGGTTGTAGGATTGGAGCAGAAGGGACACAATGGATAAAAGGGCTTTCTGCTTTAGGAAATGCTGCTGATTTTGTAACCCTCTATAGGTACCTTCCATCTCCCCTTCTGATACCAAGGCAGTTTGATATTTTTCTGGCCCATGTGAGACTTCCTAGTCCAGACTTCTTTTGTGAAAGGTACTTAAGGGCTCCAGTGTTTCCTCAAGTCAATCAAAAGCTCCTCATGGGGCTGGCCTCACAGAATGGATAAGAATGAGGAAAAATAATAATCCATGACTCCTGAGGCAAGTTCATTCGCCTCTGAAAGCAAGTGAACAGGGCCATTACGCCTGTTTGTCTTGGAGTTCAGCAGCTCTTGCTGTTAAGCTGGAAGAGATGGAGGCCTGTTTCCAGAGCAACCACCTAAGATGGTACAAACTGCCAAATTTCTGTAGGTGACGGCTGCAGTTACAGAACACAGCCCCAGATCCTAGGTTCAAAAAGGAGAAAGAGAACTACAAAGTACACACGGACTTTGGTACTCCTAGTTTGGTTAGAGGTATGATGTCCTTTTATTATTGATGTAATTATATCAATCTCACTGGTAGTGTGGATGCTCTTATAGCAGTGGAGTTTATTTTCCTTTCCTCGTGGGAATACCTACACCAGTATAAGCAATTTGAGTACTGACAGGAATATAACGATTAGATTTCTGTACCAGTATTGGTAATAATGGTGCTGTAAAGTGGAAGGCGTAAGGAGACTGCTGCTGTCGATCCATTTTTGAGCCATTTCAGACTGTTTCTTATAGTGATGTTTCTAAACCAGCTCACATGAAGTCAAATCCTCTCAGTTCTCACATGACCTCACAGCATGGTTTTCTTGTCAAGTTCAAAAATTTGTAAGAATTAGTTGCTGAAATACTTCTTACTATTTTTTTCTTTGTTTTCCTAGGTTCTTAAAAACTCCTAAATTCCAGCTGGAAATAAAGTTTATTCTTGCATGTATATACATCATAAACATGACTGCAAAATATGTCCCTTTCTTCTCTGAAGTTTTCAAAAGTCCATTTTCTAGCAGATCATTAAATCATATGTGTGTACACATACAAATAATGCGACCTTTTAGCTAATATGACTACATACAAGAACAAAATACTCTCATTAGCTAAATAGGCATTAATTGTATAAGTATTTAAAATAAATTTTTTTTGAGGAGCACAAAGAGGAAAATGTTAGGTAAGTACTAGATGTGTGCATACATGTATTAGGAAAGTTTTATATAAGTACAATATTTGATTTCTTGGAGCGTACATGCATATGAAGAAGTTTAAGTAGAATTTCAGAAGAACTTGTGAAAACCTCAACATTTCTCAAAAGAATAATATATAGAGGAAAGTGTCATTATGTCTGCTTTATAAATGGAAAAATAGTTCCCTGTGCCTTTCCCACAGTTGCTCACTAGGGTGCCAGCATAGCTGATATGCAGAGGTGTGCAGAGGTCCAGCCGGGTGCTGTGCAGGCTGCATTCATCTCTTCGCATTCCTCAGTGCGTTTCGAACATACAGGCACTCCCCGAGAACCTGACCTGTCTGAGCTGGCAGTGAAGCATTATTCCCTCTGCTGTTTTTTTTTGCTATTGGAGCCTTCAAGCAGCAAAAAGCAGCAGGTAAACGTACAGGAAGCTTTGTCTCATTCATTAAAGGAATGAAGTATGGGTTTCCTAAATTATAAATGCTAACTGGAAAATATGTAATCATGCATTTCAAAAGAAACAAGAAAATCTCAATGTTCAGTTTCAATTAATCTCAGCCAAAAAAAAAAAAAAAAAAAAAAAACCCTAAAAAACCCTTTCTNAAAAAAAAAAAAAGCACCTTAAAGCACCTTCCTTTAAGCCTTAAAACAGAGGATACCTGATACTAACTTTTCTTCCTTCTCCCCATTTTCCACACAAGGGCAACAAAAATGACAGGCCACTGGCCAAAAAAAAAAAAAAAAAAGGAAAAGAAGGGAATCAAGACCTGAAATTTGGAGCATAAAAACCAAGACAGCTGTAGTGGGATGAAATTTCACATTGTTTTCTTCTATTTAAAATATGATCAACGACAGCACCAAATAAACATTCAGTAATGTTTATCAGAAGCTCTTTAATTAGAAAACAGAACCTTCACTACCCCTGCACTCTTTTGTACACAAAAGCCTGGTTGTTACCAGTAGCCAGGGACAGCTCTCTGCTTGCAATCAAGAAAATGTTTGCATTTTCCGTTTTCCTGCAATGCCTTATTATATTAAAATAAACAAATAAAGACTGGGAAAACCAACTCATGTAAGGCACTGGTCTGACTGAGAAGGGTTTGTCTATTTCTTGTCAATGGAAGCTGTCTTTGCTGTTCCTGCATTTTAATTAAACTGTTCCTCACATACAGGGGATGAGACCAGAATTCAGTTTGTGATGAATTCCAGCTGCCAGAGCTGGGTCAAGGTGCAAGAACAACCAACTGTGAGATGCTGGTTCCCTGCTGGGGCAAGCAATGCTGTAAATCAACATTCCTGCTCTTTAGCGCACTTATATTTAAAACCATTCCATATGCTCTGAAAAACAAGTCAGGCTTTTGAACATGTGGCATCATTTCCCCGACAGAGGCCCAATGCACAGGTGAGCACGGGGATGGTGAATGTGCTTTGCTGCAGCAAATGGCCAAAGCAGAGGAAGTGGGAGGGAGGGAGTTCAAGGGAAAAAAAAAAATCTTTCTGTGACCTAATAATTGCTAGAACTACATGTTCTCTCTTCTCTCTTTCAGCGGAACTCTTCAGAGTCAATGTGAAAAGTAAACACTCATTTTAAAAAATTGATTAAATACCTTAGAGTGCTGGGGGGGAGTGGGTTCAAGTGACAGCTTGACAAGTGGTGCTTGCAAATCCCCGGCAGCTCTCGTTGGTTAGTCTGTACTACAAACCCAGCCAAAGCTGCCAGATGCAGCTCCTGCGTGCTCGTTGCCTTACAAGCAGTGAGCAGAAGATGCACCAAGTCCCATAGGCCTGAGCCCATTTGGGTGTCAAAACATTTGTCATCTGCAATCGCTGGGGCTTCTGCTGACTGCATGGTGGCTGTGGGACCTGCAGTCAGCTCGCCCAATTAAAAACTTAAAAGATCCTGTCTTTATCTGGTGAATGGTCAATTTCAGGCATTGTGTTATGTGCACCTTGCAGCAAAATGCCATGATTGTTCAAAAACTTTCCTCAGGTTCTGGAAGGAAACCTTCAAATTCAAAAGCTTGCTGCAGTTGTGAGAAGTAAGCAGGTCTCCTCTCTGCTTTATCCATTGGCTTCATCCATCCTGGCAAATCTGACAGTACGTTTTCCCCTAGCCAGCACTGAATTTTAAGTAAATTAATTCACTGTGCTGTCAGATTATAAAGTGCACAGCACACTGCAGCAGTTGATAAATTGAGGGATAAGCTGGTTACGGTGATCAGCTCTGGTGTTCATTCACACAGAGGCCTTACAGAGATACAGTTCTGTTCCATGTTCAAAACCTAACCTGGAGCAATGGTGCTGCACGAGCAGTGGTTGTTCCAGTGGAGTCCTGTCTCTTTCTTGCAAGAGGAAAATGAAGGATGATAAGAAGAAAGGAAGAGCCTTCCTATCCTCCAATTTCTCCTTCAGCATCTTGTATCTCAAAATTCCTCGCCTCTGGCTGTAGTTAGCACCCCACCGTGCTGTCCCACGTCTATAGGCATTATCACGATAACAGAGCAGGAGTTGTTACTCTGTCTCTGGTTGGTTCTCGTCATGGTTGAATATAAAAATCCCTACCAATCCCTCTGTTCCTTTTACATTTGCATCTTTCCCCATATTTATTTATTCAGCTAATGAACCCATGCCAGCTATAGTTACATTTCAGTGTTTAAGAAGAGCTCCTAAAAGATGATAGACAGAGTAATTACATTGCTGATAATTCATTTCATAGAAATCATAATGGAGCCAACATCTAAGTAGTTAAAATGTCTTGCGTTAACATTATTTTTTTAAAATTCAAAATAGGACAGTGTTGTTTGAATTTAAGCCACTGGTGCCAGGAGTTTCCCAGTCCGGGTGATGCATTTCCCTTCAGTGTCCTCTTCCAAGCAAAATCCTCTGTACCCGCCTGTCAGCTCCTCCATGGAAAGTGACTGTCAGTGTTCCAGAGGCATTTGGATAATGCCCTGAGTAATATGCTTTAACTTTGGGTTAGCCCTGAAGTGGTCAGGCAGTTGGACTTGATGGTCTTTGTAGGTCCCTTCCAGCTGTGCTGTTCTATTCCAAACCCTTCAACAGCCCCTTTCTCAAGCACTCGGAGCATATGGAGGCAAACTAGCAGAGGCCCTAAGCTTGGCCTTTCTTCCTGTTAATCTGGAGTTAACGCAATAGCTGTTTACATTGATGAAAATGGCCACACCTCATGTGCTGGACAGGTGGGATGCCTTGCTGCTGAGTGCAGCGAAATGTGGGCTCCTGCCCGGCCATCCGCCCTCTGATGGCAGCGGGGCCTCCTCCGCAGCGCTGCCGTGCCCTAGTCATGCGTGGGAGAGGACTGGGGGAAGGCTTGGGGCAGACCGAAACCTCGGGGTGAAAACAAAAGAGAGGAGGGGCTTTTCTGGGGCAATTGGTTTTGGCACAGCTCAGCTTAACATCATGCTCCGCTGGCCACAATTGTAGTACCAGCAGGACAGTTTCCTGGCTTCTTGCTGGTTTCTCAGAGCACTGTCTTTGCTGCATTTTGTCCCATTTTCTGCAAGAGTGTTTCTAATTGACTTGTTTCTCTACAGGATGAAGCTGGACTGAGCTGCCTGTGTTTTCGTCAAGAGCTACAGCTTCCAGGCACCCTGCAGCATCACCTGCAGGCAAATCAAGCAGGAGTGTTCAATCTCAGCTGCATATCTACTCAACACATCAAAGGTGCATCCAGCTGCTCTCTCCCTAAACCCCGGAGCCTGGCTGTGCTGTCTGGTGGCTTTTTTAGCCATAGAAAAGTGACATGTGGCATTAAAGATATTTCAAGCTATTGCAGCTAGGAGCTTTGATATGCTCGTTAGGTTACCATCAAAACGTTTGTGCCATTTCCAGGAATTTTACTCAGCAAGTGACTCTTCTGCTTGGCATCTGTTGCACAGAGCCCAAGGACGGCTGGCCTGGCCAGAACGAAGGCCTGTCTAGGCCCGTACCCTGTCTCCTGCAGGACACAGCAGCTCCGCGTTTCGGGAGTGTGCCAATCTGCAAACGTCAGGGAAGGACAATTCTCTTAAAGCTAGGTAATCCTTAAGTCTTTTTGGTGTCTTCTGAAGCTGTACTGATGTGATGTCAGATAAAATAATCATTTCCATTGGCTTAGAAAAAAAAAAATCAGGAATCTGGTATCTTGCTTAAATATTTATAATAAAATTCAGGCTAACCAGAATTGGTGGATTTGGGTTTCTGGTGGTTTTTCTATTATTATTGTTTATTATTATTATTATCCCTTCTTCTGTGTTGTGGAGTGCAGTGACTTTTTAGACAAAAACATCTAGATGATCTGTACAGAATTCTCTGCTACAGCAGGAACTGCCAACACTGACAATACTTCTTTCCTTTGCTCTCCTCCAGTGAAATGTAGTTTTGGCATCTTGTACTGAAGATCTTAAGTTTGCTGTAAAACTGTGAGTAAGGGTTTTGTGGCCTCTGATAAGCAGAAACCATCTTGCTTTTTGCAGACCCGTCTGAATAGAGGCTTACAAAATCTGTGACTGTGTAGGGGCTTATTAATTAGATGAAAGGGAAATACAGTATAAACACAATACTAGGGCCCTTCATGCTTGATTTACCTACGGAATAACAACTAACATCCGTTTTAATGTATCCTTGTGTTTTCTCTCCAGAGGGAAACGTGCGAGCGGTTTGAAGCACATTGAGACAGTTTTTGAACACTTTCCAAGCTGAATTTCGCTGATCGTTTCTAGAGGGCAAAACTGCAGTGCTTCATTTTTCGTGGGTAACAGGAAAAGAGGCGGGCAGAAGGAATAACGTGTTCACCTGTGCCTGATGCTTAACGACTCGATGACGGCGTGCCTGTGAGAGCCCCAGAGCGTGTGCCTCTTCCCTGCCGGGCTTACCTCCGCCCGGCCCGGCCCGGCCCGGCCCGGCCCGGCTCTGCCGCCGCCGCGGGCCACGAGCAGCCGCTAGATGGCAGCGGGGCACCGGCGGAAGCGAGAAGCAGGCAGAAGAGGTTAGATTTCAGCCTCACCAAAATCCTCAGCATACCGCATGCGTTTTCTTCTTGTGTGCTCGTGTTGGCGTTCTGCGCGTGTTCAGCCCCAGAGACAAAAGATGGTCACAGCTGTCCTTTATGTCTGCCCTAGCGAGGCCGGGCAAGGGAAACTGGAAGGGTTCTTGCCACGTGCTGGTGTGAAGCAAGCGGACGGATGTGGGTCTTGACAGCAGGGACCAGGGTTTTGTAATCAATCAGATGAGCAAACTCAGGTTATTGTTCCAAAGTTGTCCAGACACAGCAATTGGGAGTTACTTCCCCACGTGGCTCCTGCCTGGAACAAGAATATTTTAAACCTCCACACTTTTGCTGTTAAATGGCCTCAGCAGACACCTCTTGTGGGTTGCCCTTTTGGGGAAATCCCACTCAGATGCTTCACCAATTGTATCTTCACTCTAAAGGCCTGTAACTGTGAGGCTGCTGCAGGCTGAGAGCAGGTCTCCAGTTAGGCTGGTTCGCTGCATGCAGGGTGGTGCTGGAACAAACCAAGGGAAAAGCTGTAGGGATGGGCTCTCCAGCCAAGTCCCGGTGTCCCTCTGGGGCTCTGGGCACAGCCAGGAAAGACAGCAGGGGATGCTGCCCACAGCAGCTGCCATCTCCTGGCTCTAGTTTCTTGCAGTAAATGCTGACAGTAAGAGAAGTCCAGCCCACAAGCCAGGCTAAAAGAAGCCTGTAACAGAGCAAGTACAGAGTCTGCTGTCACCTGATAAATGATCCGGTTTTCAGCAATCAGTGATTTAGGGATTCCCAGTTCTTTTAGTCTCACACTGCAAACCCAGAAAGCCTGCTTAAGAGTTGCAAGAACCTTTTTCATGGGACAGCTGAGCCACAGCAAGGCTGCAGAAATATGGGGATCTGCTAGATTCAAGTCATGGCTGTTACAAATATGGGGGCTATTTTGTTTCAGAGAAATCTACCTTATACTTGGTCTTAATTCTTACTCTTGAGCTTAGTAAGCTTTTATGCAATCAGTGCTCATACTCATTTTATGCACTTCTGTTGCCTGGTAGTAAATAAGTCAGTCAGTACTTTTTTGCTGTCAGTATTCAATGTTTTCAGTAATTTTCCCAGTTCATAGGGCAGAAGCCCTACTTAAAGCTTACAATTCCTCCCCAGGTTCCTGTTAAGAAGTGAGAATTTGAATCAAAAGTAGGCTGGATCTAATTCAGTCCATAACCTCAACACTATCCAGATTTAATTCTCTCTAGCACTGAGCAGGAGACATTCACCAAGTGACAGTCAAGCAAGGCAAAGATGCTTCTTCAACTAGGAAAATGAGCTGAGCTAGGATTGTGCGAGTTTAATCCTGTAGTGTTGATGTGATAAGCATCTTGGTTTAATGAGATATGCATGTACCAGTTCTGTAGCTGTAGAGGGCGTGCAGCCGTTTGCGTTGGCTGGTTATAGGCTGATTTCTGAAATGTAGGAATTGCGGCTGTGGATTGCAGCAGTAGTCCCCAGCACGCCGAGGTCCCTCAGCTGCAGGTTGGGCATTGGGAGCACCTCTGCTGCAGCCACCACCTACCAAACTGCCTCAATAGAAATTTACTGATTAGAACATCACCTGTATTGCCAGTAAATGCATTATTTTGTTCTACCTTAACCTGGCTGATTTGAAACTTCTGCAGATCTTCAGAGGCATGGATTAGCATTAGTACCATCAATATTCTCTTACACTTTTTTCTTTTGTGCTGTTGCTTAATTGCTACCAAGGACTGTGCCCCCTTAATAAAGTGGGTTTTTTTTTTTGTTTTTTTTTTTACTGTATTTGTTATTCTGTTTGTGCAACAGAGTTTAAATATGACCAGAGTCAATTAACTCTTTAAATCAGCAGCTTTGTCAGCACAATTACTCCACTGTATAAAGCAATAAACACATTCTGCTATACTATAGATAGCCATGTGACATGGGAAGTGTTTTAGCAGTGACATGCCCTCTCTGTGTACCTGCATTATGCATTTTTATCTCTGTGTTTTCCAAGCCACCAATATATCCTGAACTGAACCATGCAACCTGTTCTTAGGGAGGGGAAGGCTGAATCTTAGGTCATGACAGTCCTCTCGACTTTTGGCAGAAAGAGACATTTCAAAGCATCCAACCAGATGTAATGCAGCTGCAATGGTACTGAGACCTGATTTTATCTCCATTTCACTGATCTGGTAAAGCCAGCACTCAGACAGTGGTTTCTTAATAGCATCATTAAACACTTCCTTTATTCAGAAGTATATTGATTCCTGTGTATACTGCTCATTGTAAAACGTAGTCAACTCTGGAAACAGGCTCTGTAACAGGGCAGTGGAGGGGAACCTACACAACATTAGCACAAGCTGTCTACAAATAACCCGGCCATCCTCTTGAGACCCACACTGAAAACAAACAGCTCTGCTAGAGCCTTAAAAATTCTGATTCTTCTTTTAACTTCTGTCTTTTCACATTATAAAGTATGCTGGAGATTTCAGGCCTACCAGCTTCTGCCAGTAATCCATTAAAGGAGAAACAGCAGAAAGCAGAAAATGAGTGGTTGCTCGCATGATCCTCTCCTGGGAAAGAAGATCGAAACGTGGCATAACCAGTCAGATAGACTGAGCTGCCCATCTTTGGTTACTACTTTCTTCCATTGCCTGGGATGAGAAATTTTGATGCTGAGTTGTTTGTTCCATGTGGAGAGGCCAGTCAACAGCTCAGGATCCGGAAGGTCCTGGTCTCCTCACCCCGCTTTCCGCCCTTCCTCTTGCCAAGTAAACAAAAGCTTCAGGAGCATCACATTTGCTTTCTCTCCGCAGACTCTGGCTGCTGCAACTGAATGAAAACTATGGCTCTAAAGTGACTGTGGCCAATGATAAATCAGGTAAAGGGTCTTGTTCCGCTGAACCTCCTTTGAGGTGGCAGATGTCCAGTGGCAGATGTCCTTTCTGAGGGGAGTACTGCATGGTGAGGATAGCTGCAGAACCACCTTGTCTGGTGGGGAAGGGAGCAGAGGGCAGGGAGCCAGGTCTGTCAGCCTGCTCATCCTCAGTCCAGGTGATCTGGGCTTCATCAACAGCATGTCCGTGCAGCAGGCAATGATGAGCAGCTGAGGGCAGAGATCTCGGGGGGAACTGGAAGAAGACAGTGGAGAACCATGGATGAGAAATAGCAGCACTTGGTTGCTGCTGCCTTGCACCCTGAGCTGCCTGGGGCCAGTTTGATTCTGTTGCGTTTTACACTCTGCACAGGCTACACAGGGTTGCAAAGAGGAGAAGTGAGATGCTTCTGAGTTTTGCCCATGTAATTGTCAGGGCTCCTAATTTGTGCCAGAGGAACCAAGTGCAGTTCTGGCATCGTTCTGCCCTCATAGCCCTGCCACAGCAATAAAGCCCAGAGAGACTCCAAGCATTTGCTTTTCTCATGGAAAAGGGACTTAGAGTAGCCTAAAGAAAAGAATAAGGAAAGAAAAATAATAGGCAGCAGTTTGCAGTTTTGGCTGAAATTCTTTGAAGGATTTTGGTAGGGAAGGGGAAGTGAGGGAAATTGTTGCTGAAATTGAAGTGTTTCAGTCAGTGGAAAATTCTGACTTATTTTCCAAAAAAATGAAAGACCACAGTCAAAGCCGGAACTGTAATGCCTCTTAACAGTTGCAGTTCCCATTTGCAGCTGCCGTTCTCCTCCTAGGGCTGGAATCCCAAGATGACTCCTTGTGGTGGTTTTACCCTGCTGGGCAGCAGAACTCCACCACAACTGCTCTCTCACTCCTCCTCCTCGAAGGAACAGGGGGAGAAAATACGATGGACAAGGGCTCAAGGGTTGAGATAAGGACAAGCAGGTTACTCACTAATTATCGTGACAGGCAAAACAGACTCAACATAGGGAGATTAATATAATTTATGACTATCACTAGCAGACTAGAGCAGTGAGAAACTAAAAGCAAACTAAAAACACCTTCCCCCATCCACCCTCTTCTACCTCCCCCCCCAGCAGTGCAGGGGAACAGGGAATGGGGGCTGCGCTCAGCCCATATCGCTTCGTCTCTGCCGCTCCTTCGTGGTCACTCTCTGCCCCTGCCCCAGCGTGGGGTCCCTCCCACGGGATGCCGTCCTTCCCGAACGGGTCCTGCGTGGGCTTCCCACAGGCTACAGTTCTTCAAGAGCTGCTCCAATATGGGTCCGTACCGCGGGGTCCATCCTTTTAGGAGCAAACTGCTCCAGCATGGGTCCCCCACGGGCTGCAGCTCCGGCCCAGAGCCTGCTCCTGTGGGGGCTCTCCATGGGCTGCAGCCTCCTTCAGGCCACATCCACCTGCTCCACCGTGGGCTCCTCCATGGGCTGCAGCGTGGAGATCTGCTCCATGTGGTACCCCATGGGCTGCAGGGGGACAGCCTGCTCCACCATGGGCCTCACCACGGGCTGCAGGGGAACTTCTGCTCCGACGCCTGGAGCACCTCCTGCCCTCCTTCTGCACTGACCTTGGTGTCTGCAGGGCTGTTCCTCACTCCTCTCTCCCAGCTGCTGTTGCGCAGCAGTTTTTTCCCTTTCTTAAATCTGCTCTCACAGAGGCACAACCAACACCGCTCACTGGCTCAGCTCTGGCCAGCGGTGGGTCCCTTTTGGAACCGGCTGGAGCTGGCTCTTATCTGACATGGGGCAGCTTCTGGAATCTTCTCACAGAAGCCAGCCCTGTGGACTCTCTGCTACCAAACCCTTAGCACATAAACCCAATACACTCCTCAGCCTCCTTGTCCTGGGAGGCCCTGGCCTTGCTCCCTGGACAGTGGGGAGTGCGGTGGCCTCTAGGAAAGGTGAAGGATGCAGGGGGCAAAGTGCAACTCTAATCTAAAGACTCTGCAACTTTCATTTTTCACCTAGGTATTTACATATCCGTTGCCATATCTCAAAGGAAATTTACATTTTCTGTCAGAAAACACTTTCTTGGTAAGTCTTGTTTTCATTCAGAAGCTGTTTCAGTGTTAGCAGTGACTGAAAGCGGTTCTGTTAATGAGGTTTGCTCCAGGACTGATTCACAATGTCCTTCTCAGTGTGAACAGTGCTTTGTCCTTTCTTCTGCACCAAGCTGACTTTATCCCCAGTGACAGACATGGCAGGTGGGACCCACACAGCAGGCTCAGGCAAGGATGCTCAGGAGAAAAGAGAGGGTGCTGGGAGATGGGAAGAAGCAGACAATGAGTAGGATGTATTCAGTCACCTGCTTTTAAGTCCTAAGATATCACCTAAGATACCCACACTATTACCCATGGCAAAGGAAGCCTTGAAGAGCTCTGCTGGGCTGGCTGTCCCGTTCGTAGGCAGAGCATGCTGCTCCTCAGCTAGCTGACCCAGACAGAATTACTGAGGTCGTATTTTCACATGCATAAATTCTTCTTCCATTATTTCTCTTAACACATCAGGAACAAAAATGCTTGCCTTCCTCATCTCTCTATACATTTTTATTTTCTTCTTTAAAAGAATCTTACTGTATAACTTAGTTTGCCCTCAGTTCTTCTGACTGTCCTGGGAGTGAGGTGGAGGCAGTCCCAAACCCTGCCTCGGCAGCAGCCCAGGGAGGAGCCCAGGTTGCACCAGGTGAGGAGGGAGTGGGATCTGCTGCACAGTGGTGGGATGTTTTGGAGAGCGTGTGTGCATCCACGCCTCTGGGATCTGGGCCCAGCTCCACAGCTGTCAGCCCAGGCAGCAGTGCCAGCTCTCACCACCACTTGCCACCTGTGCTAAAGGATCCCTGGCACCAGTACCATTTCTTGCTGAATTTGGCTACAAATGTGGGGCATGAACACTAGTCATCTGCTGTCCCATGGGGTTTTTACTAGCTGTGTAACTGGTGAGTCAAGGAGGGATGATCTTGAGGAGTGGTTGGAGCTATTAAAACTGATGCTACCTTTGGACTGAGAAAAAAGGAAAACCGCTTGAAGCTAGATATGAATGAGCTTGATGCTGCCTGCAATGAGTGCCTCTTCTTTCATCAGCCTGTGACTCACTCAGGAGTGTCTGATTCAGTGACTCTTCAGAAACAAAACTTTAGTGACCAGCTCTTCTGTTTAGACTGGTGTGAGGAAGAAATCAAGGGCTTGCTTCACTACAGTCCAGTGCAAAGGAGTGTGGGATGCTTCCTTTCCCATTTGGTAGTATTTTCCAGCAACCTTGCTCTGGTATAGAGATTTGGCAACCTGCAGGACAACCGTGAATTGAATGTGCTGTTATAACATTGGAAATCTTGGGCAAGCTGTTCGCCAGGCAGAAGTCAGCAGAGCCCCTGTGTTTTATAGGTAAGGAATCACTTCTCGGACAGGGTGATGGACGCTGTGATAACACAGTGCAGGGACTAGTGTACCCCCCTTGAGTGCGGTGATCTGGGCAGAGCGAGGAAGCTACTGTGGGGAGAACAGGAGAGCCAAACAGCTCTGAACTCCACTGGCCTCACACTGAAATTGCTCTGAAATATCACAGTATGGTTTTGGCGTAGTGAATGGCTCCACTAGCATCACTCAGCCCAATTCCCGCCGTGATCTGATATGTGTTACTTCATCTGTTTTGTAGCCCCTTCTTTCTCCCAGAGATGAAGGAACAAAAATGAGGAGTTCCACACTAATTTCCAAGTGGATGCCCTGAATCAAAGTGCACTTAACTGCACATTGATCACACTTATTCCCAACATGATGGGTATAATGACAATGTGTTTTATTATTAGTGTGTATCCATTGCGCAGCAGTTATATCCATTATTACTGAGGTTGGATGCAGGGAAAACAAATGAAAAACAGAATTAAAACAAGAATTAGTTAAGGAAAACCAGCTAGCCTAATACTGAGGTTTGCAATTTTAATGTGCTGAAGTAACACTACATTAAAATAGTGTCATGTGGGTGCTTTCCACTTTTACTCACCACGTTGTATTATTCCACCACTGCTCACCAGTGGCTGGTTTTGTGCCTTTTTCGTAGTTTCATGTGCTGAGTTTGTTCTCCAAAACTAGACTGCAACTTCCCAGGTTCATCAGGCTGCGTCACTAACTGTACAGTTTGAATTTTTTGGGAAATTAATTCCTGGCAATGAAAAGGAGAGGATTCTTCAGCAGGAAACCATTACTTGCCTCTGGACCCCTCCTAAGCTATGGGATTTGAGTCTACAGCTCTGCTCTCTTCAGCCTGTGCCCTCCCTGTAACTACCCCAGTGGGTGCGGGGCTGTCCCTTGCTGGCACCCAGAGTATCACAGAATCGCAAGGTTGGAAAGGACCTTCAAGATCATCTAGTCCAACCGTCATAGTAGCCGGGAGTGCAGGGAGAATGGATCGGAGACAGTGCAAGAGGAGTCTGATTCTGTACTGTAAACTAGTCTTGGGCAGTACTGGGGTTATTTATTGTTATTAAAATATCCTAACTCCAGGATTTCCTGCCCTCGCTATAAAACACATAAAGCTGCAAACTAGGTCTTCACAATATGGGTTTTGAGACCATAAACTGAACCGATTTTCTCCTTCCTCTTTATTTTTGCAAGGTAAATTATTTTGTCTTGTCTCAGTAGGACCGGGGTTTCACCTCACGACTGAAAGAGCTGAGGCAAGGTTCAGAGTTAGACCCAAAGCTGCAGCAGCTTGAGAACTGTCTTTGGACTCTCCTCGTGGCCCTTCCGCTGGCTCTGCCTCTGCCCAAGCGCTTCTGTGTTTCTCTCTTAGCTCCCTGGTAAGACAGAATCATGCTGCTAAATCGCTTTAATACAGGGCTTTGGGAGAGGCTGGAGAAAGCCCTTGAAATACTAATGGAAAAACCATAGCAGTTCTCACTTTCTAGAAATGTACACATATAGATAAACCTAGGCAGCCTGCGAGCAGAGTTATTTATTCTAGCAGCCTGTGTGCTCTGTGGCTTTCTCCAGTGATACTCTGTTCCACAGGTCTACGTTCCCAGGGCTGAATCCCGAAAAGATCAGCTTTGAAGAACATGTTGTGGTGTATCTCAGCCAAGAACTAAAAGTCCCACTGTCCTGGCTTTATACTCTGTCTATTGCCAGATCAGCTAAAAGGAACCTAATCTTCTGCTGTTGGTATCACAGACGGACAGCATGATGAGACCAGCAATGCTTTGTGCAATGTGCATGCTGCACATGTAGATGTGCAGATGGTGGTGATGATATATAACCCCTTTTAGCTCCTTTCCTTCCCATATTTCAGTTGTTTAAGGTACCAGTTAATGCCCAGAGAAAATGGGAGAGGTAGAGGAATGCTAGCGACTGGGATTTTAGTTCATGTTCCTGGAGGAGGAGTGCTGTGCCAGTGCCGTGCTCCACGTGTGCTGGCTGCCTGCACCGTGCCCAGGTGTGACAGCGATCCCGCCTCCTGCAAGGGCCCCCAGTGCTGTGTGTGACGCTGCCCTGCTGGAGGTGGCTGCTGGCAGGCTGCCTGGGGCTTGGCTCTGCCCCCGCACAAAAGCCCTGCGTGAATTTTTGCCGCTGGACCCAAGTCTCGGATTGCCAAGTTCCCCGAAAAGGCCATTCCTCTCAAGGTGACAGAGCCCAGTACAAATCCCATTGTGGGATCCAGTTTTTCTTTTGGGAGCTTCCTAATTGTGTTGCTTCTGTTGTCCCTGTCCCCTTTTCCTCACCGTGACCCTGGCTGGCCCCTGGGCAACCTGCTTACCTGGTACCTGGAGTGACCTTTCTCCTGGGTGGCATGTAGCTCCAGTTGTTCATTTTTCTCCTGCGAGACGCTGCCCTTCGTCTGAAGTTGAGAAACTTCACTCATCACATCTGGATGAAGAAATTAGAAAGCTCATCCAAAGCTGTGCTTCTCCCTCACAGAGAGAAGGACAGCTGTGTTGGCTTGCAGTTACAAAATGGCTTTCCAAGTGATTACAAGAGTCTTTGCAAATTTACCAAGCCATCCTCTGGGGCTGGGCCGGGACAAGGGTAGGATAGGCTCCTCTGCAAGCATTAAGGCTCTGCAAAAGGCAGTGCATCTGTGTGTTTGCAGGGCCACCTTCATTTCTCATCAATGCCAAGGCAAACCTCAAGTGGCACCAGCGCGAGTACACAGCCACTGGTGAGCAGAAGGGACGGCTCCGGGACGAGTGCCACCAAGGTGCAGCGCAAGCCTGGTCGGTGCCACTTGAGCCACCCTGGCATCTCCCTTGGGTACTGGCTGGAGCATCGGATCCAGCGTGATCTGAGGACATGGGCTTTTATGGGACTGCTTTCTCTTTCCAGTGAGGACACGATTTCTCTTTTTAGGCCAATAAAAATAATGAATAAGGATGATAATTTAACCAAAATATTGGGAGAAATCTTTTAACCATAGAAATCAGCTTCAGTAGCAACATTTTATAACCATGGCCCAAAATTAGGCTTTGGACACCCTGTTTGTGTATCACCATGGCCTGAATTGCACTTGGCCCCCTCCAGAAACCCATTTGATACCCATGAGAGATTTCCAGCTGGGAGGGAATCCAGGCTGAGCAGTGGCCACTGGCACCACTCATTTGACAACAGGAATTTTTTTCTGGCATGTTCAAATGAGGGGAATATATTTTATATTTATGTTCAGCAATAATTGGAGAGATGTTCTCCTCTTCAGCTGTTATATACAGTTCTGGGCTCTAAGGCTTTCTTGCAAGATCACAGCATTCAGCACCACAAAGGATTTGATTTTTAGATGATGTGACTCTGTTGACCTAAATACTGTCCTATAAACCATAAATAACATGCTTAATAACACCACAGTTTTTGCAGTATCGTGTTCCCATAGCAAGGCTTCAAGGTCATGCTGCCTGTTTTTGTAGTCATCTGACAGGATGACTACATTCTTTATCACATTCTGGTCTGTAGCTGATAGAGTCTCATGCTTCCTGATGACAGCTCTTGCCATAGAGTCCTCACCGTTTTCCAAATAATCAGTAGGAAGACACAAGGGAAATGGACTACAATGTGGATATAGGTGCAACCTACCATCTATTACTCACACTTTATTTTCCTTTCTCTGCATGATATGGGCCAAATTCTGTGGATATACAGGTTTCTTCCTACAGGATTTGTTATTCTGACTGCTCAAAGACCTCTGAAGAAGTGCTTGCACCTTACGAAATCCATAAAGGACCAGGACATATCCATAACAACCTAATCTCACTGCTGGGGAGTGTGTCTAGCAGTGGGAATCAATTCAAGATGACCAGTTAGGAGCACTCATCTGAGCACTCAGCTGCTCTCTCCTTATCTTGAGGTCATCTCAGCAATCACGAATTCCAAAAATAGAAACTGGGACCTCTTTGTACTTGCCAGTTTTTAAATGTGGGAGCTTCACATTTTCAGGTTATTTCCCTGCAATTTTGAAGAAGTTTGAAACGGACTGTTTAAAAACAAACAAACAAACAAACAAAAAAAAATCCACTGTGCTTCCTTCCCCACCCCCTTCCTGAACAGTGGCGATTGCTGCCTGATCTGCTGAGTCCAAGGCATCAGCTAGCCTGAGGTGTGAGAAAATTATGCAAAGTGCCCCTGCTGGTGGAGTGCTCACAAAAGAAACAGCCCTGGTCTTCTCAGGAAACATGGAAAGGTAAGAAAACAAGCTGGCTGAAGTGATTGCATTTCAGGATTTAGTTAGGGAAATGTATTAGACTTCATAACTCTGGTACTGAAGACTGTAAGCTTCTGATCCCAGGGAATATAATTTCCGGAAAAGAGTGACAAAGACGGAAAAGAGGAAAACTCTTCATCAAGCAAGGTATTGGTACTGTAAAGCAGTGAAAGGAGAACGAGTGTAGCCAGAGTCTGTAGCAATCCAACAACGAAGTTAATCTAGTGTGATATTTCACACCAATGAGTGAAATGAGTTTTAAAAAGAATTTGTTTTAAAAAAAAAAAAAAAAAGCCTGTATGGAGACTTCTGTGCCCTTGGAACAGGCTATTCCTTCAAACAGACTTGACTTCTTTGTGAAAGAAAGCCAGTGACTTTTCATGGCTCAGGGTCTAAATGTTGCCAAGAGACATAGGCTTAACACCTGACTAGGTGTTAAATAGCTGTTAGTGACAAACCTTTTCCTGCAGAATTATCACTTCAGACTGAGACTGGACTAAAAATCCCAAAATCTGGAATGCTTGAAAGGATTCACACAGGACTTAAGATGCATTTAAGAAAAAGCATTTAATGCATCTTCTGTAAATTATGTGTAACTCAGCAGGATTAGAGACCTTGGAAATGACAGTCTGGTCCTTCATCTGTATCTGAATAACTTATCAGTGAATTTACTTAAAAGAAAATCACCTAAGTGTTTAAATACAGCACTAGAAAGTAAATGGGTCTAGCTACACTAAGTGCCCCTATCAGCAAGCTGTTTTACAGTCTATGTTTTACAGTGTTCAGTGGGTGGTGGCCTCCTCTTGCTAACATAAATGTTCCCTTGACCCCAGTATATTTGTTATAAAAGCAAGAGAAAAAAGTATCAAAGCTTGCTGGATTGACTTGCTTGTTTGGAGAAGCTGACAGAGCATAGTTTACCTTAGATATGTGGAGACGGGGGGCGATCAGGGAGCAGGACTTTATTCATTTTATAGTGTAATAAATGTTTCAACATATCACAATCCTCTTGGTTGCCTTGCATGGTGTTACAGGGGTCACAACCAATCTGCTGGAAAACACTGAGCTATAAAACAGTCTGGAGCCTCTTCTACTGCAACTCTAATACTCTAATAAATAAGTGTAGAAAACCAGACAGTGTCACTCAAAAGGGAGGATGCACAAGTTCGGAGCTGTCTCCCATCCACACTGCTCCCATGCAAGCATGTGCTCCCGAGCCGTTTTAGGGCAAGCTCCACAGTTGTCTGGAGGGAGAGGAGCCAAACACACTCAAAACCTAAGTCCTAGGGGCCAAGGATGTGTCTGTGTGGTCTGAGAAAAGCCCTAAGCAAGTCCAATGAGCTGCAACTTGTCTAGGCAGGCTTCTCAGGGCTGGCTCTATCAACTGTTGTATGGTTGTGTGGAGCCAGGAACACAACAGAGCCGCCAGCCCTCAATGGAAATTGGAAGCAAGGTGGCCAGGAGGCTCAGGGTACTTATAACCACTTTCAGTCCAGCCTGTGATTGCAGTGGTGGGGTGGTGGAGTCATCCAAGCATCGCTGCCCTCTTCGTCACGCACAGCACCCCTGCTGACTGCCGTACATGGTTGGAGTCTGCAGACCAAAAGCTGCCTGTGCAAGAAGCACACTGTAGACCCTACCTTCAATAGCAGACAATCTCAGCAAGGCAGAAATGAAACACAAACTTTGTGAATCCTTTCAGCAACTTCATGTCTTCTTGGCCTAAATCAATTCCTGAATAGACATCACCAACAAATTGCTGCAATGCCTGACAGCCGCATGAAGCAGTCCAGAGTTACTGCTTCCCGAGCACAGTTGTACTGGTATGAAGACTTTTGTCTCTTGCACCAGTATCAACTAGAGAAGCATGTGCTCCCAGTTTTCAGCCATGAGGCTATGCAGACATCACAGTCAAACTGGGCTGCAGCTGCACTGTAGAATGGGCCTGGCTCCCTTGTCCTGTACCTGCACCTGGACCATGCTGACCAGGCACTCAGGCCTAGCCCCCGTCTCAGCTGTTCCCCAGGCACGTGAGCTGGCAGCCATCACCTCTCTGCACAGCTGCCTGCTGGTGATGGGATTCACTGGACCAAGGCTCAGGAGCAAAGGCAGGCAGCAGCAGTTGCTGTTATTACAGTAAGAGAGCCAGCAGGTGCTTTGGAGTAACACTTGCTGTCAGGCAACTTGTCACTTGTTTTCAGTAGTAGTAGCAGTATTTTGAATTTTGCAACTTTCTTCTCCAGATTTTGCTGCCTGCATAGAAAATTAAGAAGTACACAGGGCTGTTTAGAAGAGTCAGTTCAAACAATGAGAATGAAGTGTGTTGCTAAAGGGATCCTTCAGTGTCGAAGGAGCTTGTAATTGTACTATGCCACACTAGGAGGATTTCCATGGTGTTGGAGGAGTGTATAAAAATGAGTATCCTTTGAGTTGGAAATCTGGTAATGCTCAGATAGTTCAGCTTCCCAATGGCCTCCTGAAATAATCGTGGTGATAGTAATCGTCACACTTAATAGTAGTGAGTACTAATGTCCTGTGGCACTAGATATTAATGAGATCTGCTCCCAAATGTTGTGTGTAACATTCAGGAAAGGCAGACTCGGATCAGACAGGTGCAGGCAGGGAGAGCCCAGCAGAGCAGGGGAACTGAGAGCTCGTCTGGGACAAGGGGAACTTGGCTGGCTGAACACTAGTGAGAATGTGTCCCAGAGTGGATAACACTGCTTTCTATAAATAAAGCAAAGGCATAACACCAGGGAGAAAGAAGAGCCAGTTAAGCTAAACAACAGAGTTAGCAGCAAAAGAAATAAAGGGCCATGAATCAATTAGAAGAAAGTTTCTAATCAGAGGAGAGAGGTCTTGAACAACATCCCTGGGTGTAATGGCAGCTGGGGCTAGGGCTGTGTTGGCAACGGATGGTCCCTTTGCGGACCATCATTGCAGGCTACACCCTCTTGAGTGCCCTCTAGGACTGGAGGTGTCTAACTCACTTAGCCTACAGGCACTGAAGGTCTGCTGGGGGCTGAAAGCTCTGCGTCCCCATGCGCTTGGGGACTGCTTGGGCTGAGCAGCTTCTTGCTTTTGCTCACACCTAAGCCCAGTCAGAAGAGGCTGATCACCAGCCGAGGTCCTGAGGGAGAGGTCACCTCAGTGGGGTTGCTGTGGGCCACCAGGACCAGGCCCTAGCAATATTAGTTAAGAGTCACTTCATTTTAAATGTGGCTTAAGGAGGAGGAGGCAGTGCTCCACCACCCACACTTGTACAAAGCAACTTTACTGACAAACAGGCTAAACAGTGGTGGCTAATCCCCACTGACTGCAGGAGGAACCTGAGCTCCCAGATCTCAAGTCCCCTTTGGCTCCCAGTGCCTATAAATCGGGATTGGCACTGCCAAGTACTGTTGTTCCGCAGCCCCTTACTGTGTCTAGCCCAGATTTCCTGACTCATTTTTATGGGTCTCATTATACTCTGAATGGGGATTATACATAATGTTTGCTAACAGCAGCAGGGGACAAGACTTCAAGATGCAGTGGATTCAATTTAGTACCTTGCTCCCATTACCAATCCTGTACTATCATGTTAATTTATTTTATTAAGTGAATAATTGGAAGAAGGATGATACATGAAGTTGGATGGAGACCATGTGCAGACAGTGGCAGCCCTGTGTCGCACGATCTGATGCTGTGGTGGGGGGACCTTAGTCCCTACAGTCATCTTGGGACTGTAGCTCCCCTTAGCCTATGTTGAGGGTAGCAGCAAGCTGAGTGGCTGCCCTGTCATGATCTGTACGACTGCAGCCTCAGAGGTGAGAGCTCAGAGGCAATTAATGGTCAAAATGAGGCCAGGCCTCAAAGAGAAACTGCAGCAATCTGTAAATGGTGGTGGAAGGGGAGTTCCCCAAACTGTATGTCACATACCTCACTCTCAATTTTTCAAGCTATGCTACCATTTTATTTTGCTTTCCCTCTATCATTTCATTCAATTCTACTTCTGCCTGGTACTTTGGATTGCTCATCTCCTCTTCACATCATTATCCTTAAAAAACTTCTCAAACTTAAGAGCTCGGTTCAAGAGAAATGGCACAAGAGAAATGAAATGGTTTATTTAAAAGTTAGATGAGGCACCTGAATGCCTTGAGTGAACCGCCAGTTTATCTAATATCCTGGATAGGCTTATTAGCTTCCAGCAGAATGACAAGTCCCAAACAATTGATGTGTCCACACTGGCACTGGAGCATGGGGGAAGATGCTCAAGATCATTGCTGAATCCAACCCAAAAGACTTTACAGTACAGGCAAAGACATAAGCTTCAGTCTGTAGAGGCAGCAGCACTGACTCATGGGTCACGGTAAAATACAAAAGTCCTTCCTAGCACTGCATTCAGGATGTGTACTTGTGAGAAAGGGGGAGAGAGAGCACATTACTTCCATTTGGAGAAAGACTATAATTTGCAGCTCTTCCCTTGCTCCAGCAGAGTCTGCCCGCTGGTTAAATGCCCCACTGATTGCACCATGTGTGAAAGTGCAAATGCTCCCCATGAACAGCCACCACAGTCACCCACGGACAAAACAGGACTAAGCCCTGACACAAGGGCTCTTCTCCTAGCACATAGTGGGAAGGATGCTTACATCTTGCTGCTTGGCAGCCAGCTCTGCTCTCCACTGGAACACAGCTTTCATCCTGTCTTTAATATCTTGCCTCTTGGCAATGAGCTCTGCTGTGACACGATCGACTTCAACCTCTCTCTTCAGAAGTGGAGCCTTCTGGAGAATGTTTGTGCTGCTTTCCATCATCTTACTGGGGGCCTACCAAGAGAGCTGGCTCTGCAAGTCAGTAAAGGCACACAGCAAATCCCCTTGTGCTTGCATAGAGCCAAGTCAGAGTACAATAACTTTTCGTCTTAAAGCTGGCCAAAATCTCAAGTTCCACCCTCTCGCTCTCACTGTACAAGCATACACTTACATTGTGACCCCAAACCAGAACAGAAGTGTGACAGTTTTAAAAAGTTCCCATTTAGTCAAAGTAAACCATTGAGACATTCTTGGGCTATACTAGGAGCCACTATGACCCAAGGTCCCGTCTTACCACAGCCCCAAGAACCAGAAAGTGGGGAGAGACCCTTCAATTAGAGGTGCAGCCAGACAGCAGCAAAGGGGATGGTGGTGGCATTGGGTGGGACCTGCACCACCCTAACTGTGAGGCTGGTGGGACACTGCCACGTGGGGCTGAGAAGCTCTTGGAGCCTCTGACATCCACGGAGCTGGCTGGGTTGGGCTGGGAAGTGTCTGAACTGCAGCCAAGTGTCACTCAGGGCTTCTTTATGGTGGAATTGGTGCATGTTGACTTAAATGAATAGTGAGTTGTCACACACTGGCTTGCATGGGACAAACTTGTCAGATAAGGGCCTAACCTCTGGAAAGATCTAACCTTGTGTCGGGTTTTTAATAGAATATAGAGCATCCTGGTTATCTCTAGGTATTTAAAAGAGGTGCCAAATTTAGAAGAGTAATCAACTTTAAAGATGACGAACAAAAATAAACAGCCTGAGAGGTCAGTGCGGCCCAGTCAAGCTCTGCAGTGCCCAAGGAGTTACCACCTCTCTTTCTTGTGATTCAAGGGGGTGTAAGGTGGTGAGAGCATGAAGCATCGGTCAACACTTACAGTTACGTGGGACAAATCTGGGCAAAGGGGAGTGGAAAAGGAGCTGGACAGGTGCCGAGGCACATCCTGCTTTCTGCACAAAGGAGGGAGTAGCTGAGGTAGGACTTGAAACTTGTCACAAACCAAACAGGAGTGGTCCATAACTAATGATGCTATTGTAGAAGACTTGGAACTGAGTTTTTTTTTTTTCCTTAACACAGCATGTTTTTCTTCTTCAATTTTATTACTAGTTTGTTACCTTATTCTCATAATGAATAACTGCTTTTGGGTCATTCTGTGTATAAAAAACAAAACCATAACGTTTTGACATACAATTTTCGTTGAGGGAAGTCCCCATATATACGTGGCTTGGCCCAAATTTGAGCAGATACTTTGAAGCTACGGCACGCTTCGCTTCCTGCACTCATGACACTGCTGCATCTGGCTCAGAGGGCTGGATACATGCACTGTACACTGAGAGGGCAGCATTTAATTTAAGAGTTATGAGATTGCTTTGATTTAAGGAGAGAATGCAATTTCCTGAGGTTCTCTGACATGAATAGGCAAAAAGATTTGTCCAACTTTATGGATGACGGGGATGTGAGTGACACCTTTGTCCTCTTCTTCCCTGGGAAAATACAAAACAGTCAATCAAATCAACCAAAGCATTACCCAGATCACGAATTTCATACTTACTGTTTACTCATCGGTATGTGGTGAAATGGCCCTTGGCTTCAGCAGGCATTTTGCCCTTAGAAGATACTTCATAACCAATCCTCTCTACAAAGCTGTTAAAGAGCAGTGTCACCCAAGAGTATGCAGAAAAAGCTGAATGTCACGCAGGGCTGCCAACTTTTCTGGCCTCATACCCTAATAAGTCAGTGAGGAAAGCAGGACACGTCTGTCATTCCTTGGAGAGGGCAGGTTGGAGGTGGCCATTTCTCTTTCACTTCCTAGGGGACCAGAGAAAGGAACTGACCAGATGTTAGCACTCTCGATGCTATCACACAGGCCATGCAGAGAACAATTGTAGGTCTCCTTGCTTATCTTTGTTCCAGACTTGGACTCTCTCTGCTGGCATGTAACACCACCAATATGGGACAAAGTGTTTGCATCAGCCAGGAAAAATTATTGAATTGACAGGTTTTTAAAAAAATAGTGGTATTTATTTGCCAGCCGGGACTGATCAGGCAACAGCTTTCATCAGGTTTCTTTTGATAACATTTCTAGATACTGAATGTCTGTTAGAACACAATTATTTAATTATTTGACCAAGTTATATGCTCAATGATGCCGATGTAAATTAAAAGAGAATCCATTGTATTCATTGGTGTTACAATCACGTAATTTAGAAGAACTGAGGGCAGGATGCATCTCCTTGTCTCTAGTAGACTTGTCATCAAAATACTGAATGCAGTGATGGTTTGTGAAAAGTTCTTTTAAAGTGTGTGAATTGTTGACAGAGGAAGTTTAGTATTCTGATTTTTATCATGCTTGGTTGGTTTCAAAAGCAATTGCACTACTTAGAAAATTTTATTTTATGATGCAAGGTCATTTCAATGGGTTTTTATACTTCAACCTTTCTTTTAGATTTAATATTAAGTTAAATGGAAATGAAATTAAATCTGCTGCATTTTATTAGATTTTGCTTTTTTAAGAAAGGTTATGTTTACAAACACATCAAGAATTTGCTTCTGGAATCAGACTTTGTATGAAAAATATCAGCTTGCAGGGATGATTTTCTTAATACATTGCTTAATCCTGCCAACTGTAGTCACGTGTGGTGCATTGTCATGGCATATAATTACACGGCTGTGCTTGGCAGCGCATGATAGCAAAGATGAGAAAGGGCTGTACAGAGACAAAGAAAAGAGTCACTCTCATTGCTCTGGCATCAGTGCTTTCAGTGCCAAAGGGGTTTTGGTCTGTATATTTACAAAGATGACTGTACTTTGCAGAGTTCTGTGTACAAAACATATGGGTGTCTTTACATATTTATGCACACATATATATATGCATACACATATGGGAGGGGCTCCTTTCGAGGACAAAGTGGACTAAATACAGACTGAGGGAATATAAAACAGCCCTGTGCAGCTTCTTGACAAGTTGGAGCCAAGATTATACTTTAGTATTGCACACAGGGGCCGGGTAGTGAACAAATTGTGTAATATCGCGCAATGGAGAGAGGCATTCGGGGGGTAGACAGGTTTTCCAACAGGAAGGTTCAACCCACAAACTGCCAGTAGGGCAGCCTTTATATCATACTTCTCTTTTAAGTTTAATGTCAGTGTTTAAATCCGAAGACTTGAATTTTTATAAATCCACAAGCCCAAATCCTGACAGGCAAGAATCAAATATATTTATCATTGTAATTCAGTGTTTGATGGTCTCTTGAACAGATCCTTCACTATGGATGATGCTAAACAGTTCTTGAGAATTTTCTTCAGATGAAATGTTTGTCCCGCCACCTCTGCAGAGATTAATACAGTGGTCATAACTGCTGGAGTCTTGGAGAAAGTACCTGGATGGTATCGTAGGTTCTACAAACAGGAAAATGAGATATGGTCCCAGTTACAAATTTTCTGGCGGCCACAGAATAAGCCTGGCAGGTATCAGATGAAAAATGAGGCTTGTGTTACAGGACTAGCCCCATTCAAAATGTCTTAAATGCTCTTATGCAATTCATTTGTTTATGATTACAAATTTTTGGAAGTCTAGAGGCTTTTATTACTAGGGATGGAGGTCTTGGAGGGCATGCTGCAAAAGAATGGTCTTGAAATATGCCAAACTAATGGTCATGTCTGGTATGTTGCTGATTCTTGTGAAGAGAGATTCTGCTGGAAAGAAATGCTGCCAAAACACGTGGAAAGGACTGTGCTTCTTGGTTCTTTTGTGCTGTTTTGAGAAGGCCCACAAGCAAGTCAGCTAGATGTAAGGCAGCTAGGCAAGTAGGTTTGGACAGTAATTCAGATCAAGCAGGTCGACGCATGTATGTGTCAGAGCTCTGTGGTATATAAATAGATACCGCAGTGGTAGGCACATTACAATTGAGGGGTGGATTAGGCGGACGCACACATGAGCAACAGCTGCACACACTCAGTTTCCCAGAGCTGTCCTAGGCTTTTTTGGGGCTGAGTCAACCAGTTGTGCACATATGTGTCATATTATGCACGGGGTTGTTCTGTCTTTTTATTTTTATTGATTTCATATTATCTGCTATAAATTTTGGTTTTGAAATGATGAATCATCTCACTGCCTTCTACAATGTCCCTTCCCCATGTTGCAAGACAGATTTAAACTCAGTAAACATGAGCTATCTGTAGAAATGTAGCAAACGCCTAATAAATGGTCAGTGCCTACTGACATCACCCCAGTTTGTTTTTATTTTCTGGAATGCCACACTTAAATGCACAGCACTAAATTTACACAGACAGCTGTTTCACATGTACAGGAAAACTACTACTCAGTCACTCCTCCTCTTTGTCCTAAATTCTTTTGAAACACTTCTGTTTCTGAGAATCTCCAGCCACCACATTCCCCATAAAGGTTCCTTCTAAATTCAAGGATATGGAGGGGTTTGAAATGAAGTCACCTACCTGTATTTACCCAACTGCGTCAACAAAAAGTTTCTTTTGCTGTTCTGCAGCTGCAGCAAATACCTTTTTCGTGACTGCTTGGGACTCACAGTCGCTCATGATGCACAGGGAGCACAGTAGGAGCCTTGCCTGACACGCAGTGCTTTATGCACCATGCCACATGTATGTTGGTGACTTCTCCTGACTCTTCTGGGGAGCAGAGTTTTTAATGGCTTGTGTCTGCATCAACACAATCCAATCTCCTTCGTTTTAATTACACCAAGCTACAATTTGGGGCAAGAGGAACTGTAAGATGGATGCAAATCTCCTGCCAATTGCTCAGTGGTGAGGGTGCACTGGGGAGGTGAGCTCCATGATGCTACAGCTGCCTTCCTGCCATGGTCACAGTGGTGTTCCCCTGGCAGCCTCAGCCATATCCAGGCAGGGGACAGGGGATCTTGGGCCTCGGGGCTTGCCCTGGCAAGTATTTCTTCTGCCATCATGCAGAGCACCGCCAAGTCATGCTAACACCCTGATTTGGGTAAATTTCCATTCCTTGCTGCACATAACACTTTGAGGGAAAATTTCAGCCTGAAAGCTTCAAAATCAGCTGCAATATATACATATATATGTATACACATATATATATAATCAGCTCCCAAGCTACCTCCAAAATATCCAAAATACAAATGCTGCAAGCAGAATTTGAGGGTCAGAGTTAGATTTCTTTGATTTTTTTCAGAAAATGCCCAGCTTGCTTGGTCCTGTCCTTTACACACAGTTCCCAGGCCCCTTTTTGTGTCTGAGTGTGCGTGTGATACGTCCACTGCCGCATACACAGAGATACACAAATTTTATCTTCCTCCAAACTGCAGCACTCTCTATTTTGTTTGATTTGCACAGCAAAGTGTGTTTTTCCTCTACATAGTGAACAAAAGAGGTGCAGAGGCCCATGCTTGTATCTGGGTTACTCTATTTAGTTATATGTAGATGTATCTTTATTTTTACATAATTTCTTTTGGTTCTCTGCTAAGATGATACACACTGTGCTGCTATTTTTTATGATGAATTTTTCTTGAAGATGCTTAGTCAGTACAGAGCTCTGACCTGTCCACCCATGATGCTGAAGACATAAACTTCCTAAGCCAAACTCTTTTTCTGCTTGCTCCAGTTCAGCCTAACCATCTGCATAACACACTCCTGTTTTTTATATTTCACTGATGCTCAGCTCAGACAGAGTGGTGAGCTCTGTGCACAAGTATGTCATCAGGTCCTTTCCAGGTCTATTTGCAACTATGGTTGTCGTTCTGTGTCAGCAAATTTACCCCGAACCATATGGAACTGGCAGAGAACCTTTCACTCATCTCCAAAGACCCTGAAATCTTATTGTTTCTTACCAGACGTAGGATATCACTCTGGAGCTTAAAAAGGAAAAGCACTAAAATGTCATGAGAACTTCACATGGCAAGTCAGTGCGTGCCATGTGCATGTCACGTTATTTCACAGACCTGAGACACTGTTTTATAAATCTCTTGATGGAAGCTACATGCCTATCCCTGAAGTGCTCCTTTGTCTGAGCTGCACCTTCATTGGAAACAAATAAGCAGAGATCCACTAAAATAAACAACGTTATACTAATCACTATTAGCTAAAGATCTGCTAATTCTTTACATAAATAAATGCAAAAGACTGAGTTCCCTGTCCTGGTCTGTCCACTTTGTGACATAAAGTGAAGAACTTAAGGATGGACGGAAAGCATCTGGAAGTAGAGTTTGTGAAAGGAATTCTTTATCAGAAGAGAGCTGGGAGAAAGCCCACACCTTCTGTGGTGTTTAACCCAGCTACCCTCTTGCCACACTACTTTGTACCTGTAATGGATGTCTCAGGTAAAGGACTTCACCCAAGTGTAGCAGATTTCCAGTAAGATATCTGTACATATGCACATATAAATGTGAAGAGAGAGAACGAGTGCTAACTCATGTGTATGTCACACGTGAGAGGAGGGTTAGAAGAGATGATAACAGTTGGTTATAAATAATAACTACAGTAGGGAAAGAAAAGGCTGGTAATGCCTGGTTGATCTATTCTTTCTATGAGACCTTAGTGGGTTTCGACTGAATGCTTTGTCCTCACTTATTCTAGTGTAGCCCCATCAGCTTCTCTGGTCCTGGGCCAATTTACCTGAGCGTATCACTAGATGAGTATTGGCTCTCATGCTCTGTCATACAGCTGTGATGCAGAGCAGAAACAAGCTGATCCTTAGGCCAGACATGTGGTATTGATTGTGGCCGCAAAGATCAGTGATGAGGACAGCACCTTCCAGTTACTCTAGCGGTTTCTGGTAAATCTTCCTTTTTCTCCTTTTTTTTTTTTCTCCCCGATATGTTAAGAGCAAATAAAATGATTATGAAAACACCCCGCTCCTATTCACATCCTGAGCAGCGAACCAACAGCCAGAGACATTTCTTAACACTGGTGAAAATTAACGCTGACTATTGATCACTTTTTTATGACACAAGTGCACTGACTCTAGGCTGACACAGACATCCTGTGGTGTTCTGTTCTGCACAGACTGCCCCGGTGAGCGTGCCTGCAAATTCATCAAGAGCTGCTGTCTGCAAAGGCAAAGTTTTGATTCATGTATGTGGTTGGGGATCTTTCTTCTTCAACTGTTTTTAAAGCTAGCCACAAAGTTTCCTGTACAACTTGAACTCGGTGTTCAAAGCATGCCCCGATGTCATTTCTGTTACCCAATGTGTCAAAAGCTAGCTCAGTGCATGCAGCCTTGCTTTCCTCTAATGCCTGGCTCACTGCGTCAGCCTCCATCAGTGATGGAGGTCCCTGCTCCTGGTGTTCAAAGCCACATGTGGGTCTCTTCTATTAAGAGGTTGCTACAAGTTTGACAGCCCCAGAAATGTGCTATTTGGGGCTCTGGAACTCATTGCTTCACAATGTCATGGAGATAAAGAATTTAGCAAGGTTCAAATTTGGGCTCAGCGCTACATGAAAACAGGATTCTTCAGAAGTAAATAATTGAAAAAATATTTGTAAAGGCTGCAAAGTGCCAAGTTTTGAAGATTTAAACCAGTCTTTATGAGCTATCAAGACTTCTCTGAGGGGAACAATTTATCCTACTAGAAGTTTCTTGCAAACGCTCCTAAGCCACCACTGTCAGAGACAGCGCACGGGGTCTAGCTAAGCTGACCACTGGCCTGATTGATTTTTAGGTACCAAGCAACAGAAAATAAGATTAAGTCAGTGATTTATCCATTATATATAACTGTGAACATAACTAATGTGACAGACATGATGTAAGGTTGCAGCGGAGAAAGCAAAACCATTGTCATGAAAAATAGGCTGCACCAACCAATAAATGCCTCACTCTTTGCAGCATTTCAATAAAAATGTCTTTCACAGTCTGCACGTACCTATGTACGCAGACATAGAGTGTGAGTAGCTTAAGACATCTGACCTTGTCTCGCAATCTCAGGTGAATTTAAGTGAAAAAATAGTAAACATGATAAGCACTTTTGAAAGGCGCTGTGCTGGCATGCCCTGCTAGTAAAGCGCTTTTGTATCTGGAGAGCAAGCACAAAGTGGATGGACAGGCTTCCCTTCACTGGCATGGTAATGTGCCTCACTCTGGTCCCAAAAGACTGTCCCACCCGCGGGTGAGTTTTTTTGGCTGAGGAGAGTGAACAGTGCCTGCTGCAGCCCATCACAGAATCACAGAGTGGTTGAAGTCGGAAGAGACCTCTGGAGGTCACCTGGTCCAGCCCCGCTGGTCAAGCAGGGCCACCCAGAGCAGGCTGCCCACGACCATGCCCAGGCAGCCCATGAAGTGGTCATCCAGCCCCCGCACCCAGGCCAAGTCCACACATGTACCCATCAACTACTGGGCAACTGTTTGGCATCAGCCCCCTCCATCTGGACTGGACCAGCTTTGGTCTACTGACCCAGGGATCTGCTTCTATCCTATTTCTAACCCTTGAAACAAAACCCCCTCCATGCTCAGCTCCCACAGGAGCAGGCCAGTGCCCTGCTTGCTGGGCAGCACCACATGCTGCCCTCGGTGCTCCCGGTGCACCTTGGTAAAGACCATTGGTAGCCATCACCCATGGACAGCAGCACCTGCACCCCGATACTCAAGGCCTGGTGAAAACACTGTAACCTGTCCTTATTTGCAGAGTGGGACATAAATGCCAAAGGACAGAAGCACAGCAGCAGCTCAAATGGAGAAAATGTATCCTACTTCTTGTTAACGCTCTCATTAACGTAAAGGCAACTTGGCTGAAATTCAACTCCTTACTCCAGCCTTCACCTCAGCTGTCGTGCTTGTTCTCATCTTATCTGAAAAGGTGTTAAACAAATTTTTCACAGCATCTTTTTTTTTTTTTTTTTTTCTCCAGTGCTCACATTTCCCCTGGAGCTATGATCTCGAAACACAGCTCAAGAACCAGTCATACTTAGCTTGTAGATCTGTGTCTCCATCCTCAGCCACACTGAAGGGCATCATCCAGCCCTGTTGTAGTTCAGGAGACCCCGCATATTGCAAGCCTTTTCTTAATGGTGAAAGGATTTGCCCTCTTCTAGGCTTAGGGTGGGAGTTTTAACAGTCACTTAACTCTCCTCTTGAGGAATCAGACTTCTCTCACTTCGGTGGGAAAAAACTCCACAATTCTTTTCTCAATTCCTAATTTACCTACTCACATCCTTTTTTAGGATAATCTAGGCCATCATACATAAATGGCTATGGGACAGTAAATACTGCTTGATACAATAAGAAAAGAGAGCTAACAAAATAGGATTTTTTTCTGTCTTCTTATGTGTAGTGATGTCTCTTCCCTCAGTATACTTGTGACTCTTATTATTGCCCTGTCTGCTTACCATCTCAGTAGATTGAGTCCAGAAGCCTGCTGAATTAGGTAAGTGTACAGTTATTTTTAACTGAATTGAATGTTACATGTTCGTATGGCATGTTGTGCAATAGATATGTGCTGGTGTCATATGACATTCTGTCCAGACACTTGTCCTAAATTTAGCTCTAAATTTAACCTGAGAGAAGTAGAGCAAACAATTAAATGTCAGCCCTGCAAAACAAACCTGTTATATTGTGATTTGAACTTAAAGGAGTCATAAATCCTCTCTCATGCATGCTCAAAGCAGTCAGCGCAGGATATCTAAGCTTTCTCAGTGGCAGAATAAAGGAAATTTAATTTGATCAGAGCTTCAAATATTGTATTTATTGCATTTGAATTTGACCTGACTGCAAAAACAGCACTGGGTAAATAGAGATGATGGTGCAATGTCCCTTAGCACAACCTATTCTGGTTCTTTCACTTCTCTCATCTGCTCTGCAAGCAATAATGTTCCAGGCTTGGCCATCTCACCAGAGGGAGCAGGCCAGCTCTGCATGGCAGTAGTCAATAGGGATGACATGTTATCCCCCTGCTTTGAGTTTTGAAGTCTGATGACAGCAAACCCATTTCTAGCTGGCGTGGCTGGAAGCCACCTTCAGCATTCGTCCCAAGCCAGACTGGAACTCATCTCTACGGAACCCAAACCACCCACTTCTCCCCGCGGCTGTGCACAGCAGGGTCCCACTCTGCCTCATCACTCTGGTAGCCTTAGTTTAACTCTGGGCACATAGAAAGTCATAACTGAATTCCTTGAACTTCACCATGCTGAAAGGTATGTACGTTTCTGCAAACTGCTGAGTTTAGGTAGGGTCATCTTTTGGTTTTCAAGGGCTTTTTGTCTGTGGGAATAGTAAAGCAAAGACAGATCTGTATCTAGAAGGCCTGTTGTTCTCAGGCCATTAAGGGAAGGGGAGGAGAGTGCCATGACAGATCTTTTTGCTCACAGCAGTCACAACAGTTGGAAACCAGTAAGTCTTAAAGGAATTAGAGGGTCCCAGAGAAATGCATCCAAAACCATAAAGTAGCAGAGGGAGACTTTGTTCAGAAATGAAGTCTATCGGATAGAATGGAGAGGTAAACTCCCATCGTATATTTCCACAGACTGCTTTAAAAAAAAAAAAAATGGTAGAAAGCTTGTTCCCCATCAGACTCTATTTGACTTTTCCACCACTGCTGTTTTGGAGTCACTGTTTTTGCCAGGACCTTTGCTGTTCGCAGCAGCTTGTGTCTCATGTTGCCGTTCGTGCCCTCCTGCTCCCCTGCAAAAGCCTCAGAGCAAAGGGTTTTCAGCAACATCTCTGAATTTTGTGGATTTTGTAAAGGTCAAGAAAAAGACAAGCTTTTCATTAGAATTCTTACTAACATACATTATAACATAAAATAAATGATATTTGCACAGCAAAGAATAACTAAAAGATAACGTTTATGCTTTCCCCCTTCCTCCAAGGAGCATGTATTTATTTATATAGTTTTTGGGTTGCGTTCACTTCGCATTAGGATTTCATGTTCTTCCTCTGACTGATTGCTCTTTCATTTTGAGTGGACGTGACCTTAGGATGACATTTGCAGAGAGGCAATGACTGCAATAGCTGTGCATTCTTCCAAAGCTCACTGGCAGGGCAGGTCTGGGCTGAATCATCAGATACCTGAAATGGGGCTTAGGGACCTGATATGAGGTGTTCTCCTTTGTGATCATATCGTGTTTCCAGAGGAGTGAAGGCTCCATTTTGATTGTTTCTGAGAGGTTAAAGCTTTCTGTGAAGAGCTACCATGCAAACATGGAAGTTGTACGCTGAGCAAAAGTCCACCCTGACTTAGGGGTGAGGGTCAGGAGCCACTGGGGTGAGCAAAATCCCTCCTGAAAGGGCAGTTATGTTCTCAGTAAAGTGAACTCAAATCACCTACATCTTTGCAACAGTGAAGTACTGAGGCAGCAGAGTCAGCAAGGAATACTGTACGTTGTATTCCCTGCCCCTGGGCATGCGTAACACTCTGCACCTTTTTCCATACAAGTGCCTCTGGCTCCTTGCCTCTCTCAGGGTACTGTGGCCAAAGCAATCATTAGCTCTTGCAAAGGAAATTGAAACTGTCTTCCCCTGTGGGAGTTTCTGTCTCCTTGCTATTTGAACATGGGTTGCGTAGCGGGAGGTGCAGGAGGGTTCCTTTTGGTTCTGGCATTTGCATTTAATCTTTGGGAGTGTCTGGTGGAAGCGCAGCACGGCAACACTGAAGGCAAAGCAATGCTTACTGGAATGTGATTGTGAAAGCTGCAGAGACGCGCCCTAGGTCTATATTCGCAGTGAAATATACCACCCAAAATGCCTTGCTGTCTTTCTACTGTGAAAAAGTTCCGACAAGACATGAGTGACAAGGAAAGAGTTCAAGGGACTTGGCACACAAGGCATCATGCTGTTCCATGGCAAAGTATTGTGTGGATTGCTCTGCTTTAAACATAAGAAATTAATGTCAGCAGGAAACCCAATCAAATAGCTGCTATGCAACCGCATAATGCAAGAGGTCCCTTTGGCTGGATCTTTCTGCATCTCATATCTGTGTGCATTCAGCAGTTACTACCTTGACGTGCTCAAAACTCTATGCATGAATGACAGGCAGAAACAAAGTGGTTAGGTTACTTACTGGAACCATGTTTTCTGTCCAGGGACTGTTACTGTTGAAACTAGTCAGTTTTCTTCCTTTCAGAACAGGCGCTCGTGAGCCAAGCGTTTGGGTGCGGCGGAGTTGGTCATTGTTGGGAGTTAGAGGCTTAGGAGGAGCATACAGTTAGAGCTATGTCCCTGCATTTCATCATGGGATGGCAAATGTATTGGCAGCTTTGCACACAGAACAGGTCTTTAACAAGAACATTTGTCTCCTAGGATGCATAAATGAACTTTGTTATTTCACCAGCCCTAGTTGCCTGATTAATTTGTGTTTTAATACAAAACAGTGCTTAGTAGAACTGACGGGCTACTGAATTCAACAAATGGAAGTAGAAGCTGTGAACAAATACAAAAATAAAACACATTAAATGTGCTTTCCTAACCTGCCTTCCACTGGCTATTTTGAGGAAACATGAAGAATAAAGAGAACCTTGCTCATTTAGCCATTTGCTATTTTTACATGGTTGTCCTTTGTCTTCTCTCAGATTCAACTCTTTTATTGCTCCCTGTTTGTGAGACCCTAGCTGTCTCCCTCATCAGCATGGGTTGGCTATTTCCATCATTTTCTATTTAGAGAGAAAGCAAACAGATCTAGTGTTCACTGTCTTAAGTTTGAAATCTGTCCCAGAAAATGGCATGAATTTATGTATTTATTTTTGCAGGTGATGTTTTGTAATCTCTTGGAATGTCTCAGGGTTAAGCTGAAAGTGCAGATTCATAACTGGGGGAGTCCAAGGGGAAATATTAACAAACCTGATGCAATGCTAATAAATCACAATGATTGTTATTATTATGCTTTGGATGTGTTATAATAAAGACAAAACATTGCTTTTTTGGAAAAAAAAATCAACCTCCAAATGTATGATTTCATGACTGTGCAGTAACATTTCTGTAATTAGTATTTCAAACCTCTATGAGGTCTTCCTCTGAGGATACCAAAGTATTTCACAGATACTGATTAAATAAGGTCCTATTTGTCAATTTCTGTCCATGTAAGTAGACTTCTTGGCTTCCTCTGCAAAGAATTCTGGACTCGTCTCTGAAGTTAATGCATTCGATTATTTCCACTTCACTAACACAGATGAGACACAGAGGAGTTAAATGATTTACTCAAGACAAAAGAGAGAGTTAGTGGTATCTGAAAATAGATCTTCTGAAGCTGAGTCCTGCACTTTTATTGGGAAAGTGTGCAGCAGCCTTCATAGGTGCTCCAAATACATCCATTCCCTGTTGTCCACAGTGCTTCATTCCTCCAGCAGTGGGCACCCAATGCTGCCTGGTCTGTCCAGAGCCATGCACCAAGTCAGACACTCGTGCAAGCCTCTCCTGCACGGTGTTCTCCTGTGGTAGAGCTTCTCTCCCACTCGTCAGCTACAGCTGGCAGTCCTGATCCATGACCTACCAGCCTGTGGCATTTGGTTTTCTGAAACATGGAGTGGGAAAGAGGCTACAGCACTGTGCCTTGCTGGGAAGGCACCTGAAGACCCTGCATGAAAAGCAGACACCCAGCTGTGGTACTTGCAACTTCATGCCGTATGTCTTGCATGTCTATACACAAGCAAACATCTGATGGGCTGCACAACTTAAATGGTCTGATCTGGAGAAAGCTAAAGAAAAGCAAGGCATGGGCTATGCTTTATGGTGACATGCTGGTCATTTCTTGTGTGCCCCAGCACTCAGAGTATGCCTCATGTAGTATCTGTGTGGGAAGTGCACTGGGCATTGCGAGGAAACCCGGGAGCACGGGAGGGAGGGAATTGCAGAGTGCTTGGTGTGAATGACATGGGGAACCACTGGCAGTGTTCATAGCTGCTGGGACTTTGAGCTCTAGTGTCTTTTTTCTAATCAAACAGCCAATACTGGAAGACTTAGGCACCCTTGCCTTTGCCAAGTGTGAATCTGCAACGAACTATCAGCATTGTTCCTTGAGTTCAGGGGGTTGTCCGGCAGGCCACAAGAGTGCCAAGGGTGTGGATCTGATGAGAGGCTGCCGAAAGGCAAGCAGAAGGGTTAAATCTGGGAGATATTTACTCTTGGTTTTAAGCCAAGGCTGGTTACAATCTTAAAGTAATATCAGGGAAAAAAGTGCTGGGTGTTGTTTAAAAGTCAGGGAGGGTTGGCTGACATGCTGTCAGAGGTGTAAGAGTTTCACACCCTCTTGGTGACGACATCCAGGGCTCCTTTGCCTGCCACAGTAACTGCTGAATGTCCTTAACTTTGGACAAAGCAATTGTTCTAGCACTGGTGATGATGGGCAGATCATTTTGCAGGCAGCAGAGAAGGGGGACATGTCATGTCACGGCCATCTTTTTGTGCTGGTGCACGTCGGATTGAGGAGCTGGCATGAAGAAGAAATGATGCTGGTCCTGAAAGACACTAAATGCAAAGCAGGTGAGTTGTAAGGGATCACATATGAGTGGGTGATGTGATCTTGCTAAATTGGTTCCGTTCCAGATTGCTCTTGCTAAGCCTTGAATTGGGTTGTTAATACAGTGACAGGGTGAGTACAACTAGCCTGAGGCTCAGCAGGGTATTCTGAAATGAAACAAGACCTGTTGCAATCTGGGCTTTATTCTCTTTAAATGCAATGTTTTGCCACAGGAATTAGTGAACTGGGAGCTGAAGGAAAAAGCACAGGCTTCATTTTGGTTCTATATTATACTATATTACACTTCTTTCATCGTATTAGCTGGACAAATGCACAGTAACCGTCCCAAACTGAGGATTATCCCCATGTTCCAGCTAATCCAACAGTGTCAGCTCTCCTGTATGTGTCTGACTTATTTCTTTGGATCAGGGCTATCTCTTCCTTGGCCAGTTTTTTTCCTATACCAGATGTGGGGACAATGGCTACCATTTCACAATTATGGCCTCAAGCAGTCTGACAGAGGGTCTTGTCTTCCACATTTGAGTGTTTTGAGAGCAGTTTTTTTCCAGTAGTAAGCTCTTATAAATACTACTTGGAACAGGTTCACAGCTGCTTTTGTCATCTTTGGAATTCTGAAGTCTTAAACTTGTAGCCTTAAAAATACACAAACCACTGTAAAACATCAGTAAATACCCACAGTGGTGTTTGCCTGTTTCATTTAACAAGCAGCAGCTAAAGGAAAAGTAAATTGAGCTCCCTTCTCCCCAAGTAAATAAAACTCTCCAGGACAACATATTTTACTTCAAATTATACAGTAATTTCTTTTTTTTTCCTTAGGTTCCAGAAACATGTCCATATATGGTCTACTTGTCAGGGACAATAAATAATGATGTAATAGAAAGGTCAACTTTGTGTCATTTAGCTACAGGATGCTTGATGAAGTGAAGTTCCTCAAATTAATGCAACAAAGAAGAACTTTAGAATGGGTAAAAGTTTCGGCAGTGCATCTTCAAGCAGGAAATCTGAGATTCAGAACAACTTATATTTTGGCTTGTATTCGCTGATCATGGGGTGATCCAGAAATAAACTCCAGGCTTCAAAGCGAGTGTGTTTCAAAGCTGTCCTGCAGTTGATCGAAACATCCAGGCAAAGCAGGGAGATGAATACCAACGAGGATTTTCTGAATTAAGGCTTAATCAAGGAGATAACTTATTTCAACAATATTATTACCCTTTTATTTCAGAACAAAAAGGTAATGCAAATATGCATGTTTTGAACTTATATAGCATTTTCAATCTGTCAGTTTGCTGTGTATATGCAAATACTTATTCCTATAGCAGTTTGTAACCTAACACCCTAATACAGTCTTGGGAGTTTTTGTTTTTGTTATTTTCCTTTTTTTTTTTTTTTCCCAAATAAGCCATAAAAAACTCACTGGTGTTAAGCAGAACTCTAGCTCTGTCATTTCCTTATTTTTCATTTACTTTCAGGTGATGCTTTTATCTTTATCCCTTAGAATAGCTTGCTCAGAAGTAATTGTCATTGTTACAACATGCTAAGGTATGACATAGCGTGAAAGGCATAGTGCAGGAAAAAGATGACATCAGCAAATGATTTCTTTCATTTTTAAATTTCCAGTTGGAATGACACAAAGCTAATATTGCACTTATTGCTGTGTGAATTAATGCTTTCTGAGAAGAAATAAAAGCATGCAGGTGTATCCATTTCCAGTAAAGAATTTGCACAGAATCACAACTTGATGGCATCATAGCATATGCCAGACTGATAGGTGACCTGTTTTGACAGCTGGGGCTGGACAAGGGGATTCGTTTGCTTGGAGGATTCCTTTGGGAAGCCTGGCTTTGCTCCCCAGCATTGAGCTATAATTGCTCGACCAGTCTGCATAGGCTGTCGTTACAAAATGTGTTTGCCAGTTGCCACAGCCGGACAGCATGAGGTGTTGTTCTTCTAATGCCCCAGCTCTGACAGATCTGGTGGGCACTGAAAATCTTTCTCTTTTTAAAACATCATTCACCTCCCAGCAGTAGTTAACAAATATACTTCAAAAACTGCAGAGACTTATCTGGAAACTGACCTAAACTACAGCAAAAATAAGAGTATATATGAGTTTTAAGCACTATAAATTGGTCTAGTTTCCATTGCCAGCAGAGGATCTGGCCTGAAAGGTGCAGCAATAAGAGCTGAAGTGAAGGCTTGGCTTTCTGAGAAGACCTTCAGCCGTGTTTACCTTCCCCCTGTGCGCTCCTGCTGCTTTCAGAAGTAAAGGCAAACACATGGAGCGGTATCCGCAGAACCTCGGGCTCAGTCACGCCTTGCGAAAGACAAAACGAGCAAACCGCTTCTCACGTCTCCTTTTTGCAGCCTCTCAAAGATTTGTTTTGAGTTTTAGAAATGTGGTTTATCACACCCTGTGCCATAAACACTGAGGTTCTGTATTGAGTTACAAGCTGACTGGGGTAAACTAAGTGCAAAGGCAGGCTCTGCTCCCTTAATGACCTTGTCTGTCACCTGCCACTCTCCTCTGACAGCAAGAAGTAATTCTGCTAATTCTGCTGCCTGGGGTCTATTGAGGGAGCACAGGCAACCTTGCTAAGATTTTCTTTAAGGAAGTGCTATCAATGGAGACCAGTTGTTTCAGATGCTAATGGTGTCAGACAGTGCAGTCCTGCATGTTCAAAGCCAGCTGTAATCCTCGTTGTTTATTTATGCTGCATCAGGGATCAGAGGCCCATTCTCCCAAACACTGGATGTTGACAGAGCCCGCAGTCCAAATATAATAGCACCCTAATTGTGTTTGTCTGTGGCTTTTACCACAATGTATGTGGTTGCTGGTAGTCACACCAGTGAGCAGTACCTCTGGTTTCAGAGCCTGGTACAGCTGCCCGTCGCGATGGGCAGAGCATGGCAGCCAGGCCCGGCCACCAGCACATCCTTTCTGACCTTACCCATGGGGCCCCAGGTGCTGCTAGGGCACCTCCGTATGGCACAGGCCTGACTGCTGCATCTAAAGAAACTCACTGAAACCAGGAGAGCAAAATTACGAATAAGGTGGGGATGTTGTTTATGTCAGCAGAGCAGGGTCAGGCCAAAGGTGGAAATGATGATGAATTTAGATCCAGAAGATCTTGTCAGACTGAGGTATTAAATGGTAGCACAGGCAGCAATATCCTAAGATGTGTCTGTAACAAGAGAGTTCACTAATGAGGCAATTCAGACTTGAAGGCAAAGTGTTCTTTAATGACTAATACGGGCACTATAACCACAGCTTTAAAAATCAGGTTCTGTTCTTAAAGTACAAGCAATGGTGCTACCCGCCAGTGACCATGGGCTCTCAGGCTGCCAGAGGAGTGCAGGGGACAGCCCAATGTCCCACAAAAGCCTGGAGCTAGAGTGAACAGTTAAACCAGCATTTAATTTCTAGATCTGATTCCAATATTTTAAACCTACAATAAGCAGCCTTGAAGCAAGCAAATAGATCCATGCTGAATTTAGAAAGACCACTTTGGCCAGATCTTACTTAACCAAATTGGTTCAACCATTCCTAGCAAGAAAGATTGATTTTTTTTTTACACCTTTGTTACTGCGGGTGGAGAATGTGTAGCTTATAGTACATTAGCCTAGCAGGCATTCATAAGGTCATGGCTGGTGGTTCACTGCTGCCCAGCTGGGCAGGGCAGCACCAGGCGAAGTAATTGAGTCCAGCCCATGGGGAAAGGAGGTTAATCTCCATCAGGCTGCTGTGCACCAGCCTCCAGCGGAGGGCACGCACTTGGGCAGCTACCACAGCTCGCCTGGCTTACAGCAGCTTCCTACAGAAATAGACTGAACCCACGCAGGAGCTCTGTGGCTCCGCACCTGCCCACTAAAGCATCTCACCAGAGAATGGCTTCAAAACCAAGCTGAACAATCTCTGGTAGGGGTCAGGGCAGCCAAAGCTGTCCTTGGCTGTCAGGATGGGCCTGAAAGCTCCTGCAGCCCCCAGATGTGACCCTCACAGCTGCACCAGGGTTGTGCCAGTCAGATGAGCAGCACTGAAAGTTTTCTCTGTTTCGGGCCCCACGACATTTCTGCCTGCAGGATGAGTCAGTGGCGGGAGCTGCTGCCAGCACTGTTGTTTCTGCACTCCATGGGACTTCTGTCAAAATATTTAGATTAGTGAGGATCACCAACACAAAGGGGAGGTTCTCCCTTTCCTCTGCAAGTGGGTGGTACCCAGTTAACCCGTACAAGAGCAAGAGGGTGAAACAGGAATGATCCCCCAAATCAAAAATATTCCTTTTCCCTCACTGTTCCTCAACAAGGCAGGAAGCAAAAGGAGGGAGAGGAAGAGGTCCAGAAATGGCCTTCATACCTAGATCTGATGGGGTTTTAGAGGGGCACCTAACTCAGCTAGCATCGGTGTGCCGGAGCACGGAGTTGCATTGCTGCTGCTCTGCCCCTGTGCAGTGAGGATGCAGGTGATGGGGCTGGAGAGGATACAGAAGAAGGATCTGCGCTCAATGCTCCACCAGTGGAGGTTCCCTCAGAGAAGAGCACTTCAGCTCCACTCTTGCCTCCTCCAAAGAGTCACTGTGCATCACCTCCATTAGGAGCTTAGGATGAGGTCCTGCCCTCTCCACTGACTGTTTAGTTTAAGTCTCTGAGTCACCGCCTGGGCCAGGCCCCTACATCTGGGTACTGCAGCACTGGATGTTGCAGACAAGTCTGTGGGTTTCACACAGCGGCAGCGCACCACTCACTAAGTAAGTACCTAGGCTGCGGGACTATAAGCGTGCTGCCCAACATGCCAGGAGTTGAACAAGCCAAACAGCAGCACAAGCTGCTGGGAAAGCAAGGCTGTGTCATGGGTTTTGGCCAGCCATGGGCTGGAGTGCAGCCAGGGACAGGTACTGGAGCAGCGGGGGTGTGGGGCGGCAGCAGTTCCTGTAGCTCCTGTATGGGAGCTATCAGCGGTTTGATGCCTGGTTTCAGTTCCCTGGGACAGTGAGGGGTCAGAGCAGAGCTAAGGTGCAGCAGCTTACACTGGTGCAGCTTTGAGAGATCTGGCCAAAACCAAAACAAAACTCAGCAAAATTGGGTTGCATTATTTACAGGAACAGAAGGTTTTATTTTGGCGTTTTTCATTACTGCAAAATACATCCTTCTTTGCTAAGAGTCATAATGTTAACCTGAAATCTGCTGGGCTTCCCTTTCCCACTTCCTCTGGGGCATGCTTGGAGCCTGAGGGGGCTGTGTATGTGGCAAACATCACAGTTTCTGAGGTGAAATGCTTAAATCCAAGGTTTTAAGTTTCTTGTGGCTTGATTCAAGCTCTTGCACGTCTTTAAACTCTGTATATATATAAATATATATATAAGCGCATATATGTATTTAATTATGGTTAAAGAAATGACCGTGAGCGTCTTGATGCACATAGCTACATGTGTTCCCATGTGGGGAGTTACCATTTCCGCCAGGTCAGGACTGTCTCTCAGCTGTGCACACAGCAGCAAGGGCTGTGGGAGCAGAGCAATCTTCTGGCACAAGCCCCAGGAAGCCAGGCTGCCCCGGGTGACTAAGCGGGAGGTTTCACTCCATCAGTGGTGCTCTGGTGTGGCTGGGGGCAGGTTGCTGGGGCAGGGACTGACACCTCTGGGGCTGAAAGGGGTCCTGGCCCCCAAAGTGGGGGGCAGGCAGCTTTTTTGAAACCTCACTGGTGCACTTAGCCAGCCCCTCACCTATCTGCGCCTGCGCAATGCTTCTCCACAGTCCTCTTCTGCTGCCTCCCTGTCCTCCCCTGTCCTGCCCACCTCCTCCTGGGCACCTTGTAATCATTTCTCCTCATGCCAACATTCCCGCTATTTTACACAGTTCTTCTCACTTTGGTGTGCTTATAAAGAGCAAATCTATTCCCTCTTGGCTGTCATCTTAAAAAAGCCAAGCTTTTTCACCTCCTCCCTTGGCTTGTGGACACTGATGGCCAGAATCCTCTCTCACTTCTGGAGGAGATCCTGCTAGAGCATTGTACCATTCATAGCATTAATACATCCCTATAACTGCTGGAAATGCAGTGGTATTTTGGATTGTCTTTGCCTTTATTGAGTTCGCACTACGGTGAGGGTTTGCAGTCATTCTGTAATTTCTGAGTGTGCCCTGGAGTTTCCCCCATCTCTCCAGCTCTCAACCACCAGTTTTTAGAAGAAAGTCTTATCATAAGTCTTAAAACCGATGACCTTGAACTTTGTTCTCTGAACAGCAAAAAATCAGAAGTGAAACTGAGCAGTGTCGTGTTGCTCTGCTAGCTGAGTGAAACAAAGAAAGTCACTTCAAAGAATAGCTTTGCATGTTGCTCAAGAGATCCCCAGATACGGTGGAAGAAATTACTCCACGAAGTTGCTTTTCACCGGCAGAGAACCTGCTCTTGTAGAAAACAAGCAGAGAGACAGACAAACCTCGGCCCTTAATTTTCTGCAATTAGAGTGAGAAACAAAGCAAAACAAAGCAAACAAGCAAAAACACACAAAAAGATGTCCATTGGTGTTGTCCTAAATAAATTTACTTCAAGGCTGTATCTCTTTAATCTGATGAGGATTTCCTGTACCTATTTTGCTCTTGAACTGTGGTAACCAGAAAGAGTAGATAAGAACCTGCCTTGCTTGCAGCAGCTCCCTTTCCTTTTTAATCAACAGATAAATCAGCTGCTTCTATGTGATAGAAAGGAGTTCGTTCAGTAAGTTCGTGTGCTGATTTTGGCTGATAATGTTCTCTCCCTGGTGAAGGATTTCCAAAGGGTTTGCCAGTCAGTCCAATCAAGGGGCAGAGCTGAACAAAAGCACAAAATGGTCAAACTTCTTTCCTTTTCCAGATTTTGATTGCCATAATCTCCTTTTACAGGAAAGCAAAAAAATAAAAGGATAAAAATGGCTACAAAGGCAGCAAATACCCAAAGACAAACAATAGGCTGCGAGGAATACAGTCTGTACAGTAGCTTGAGCGAAGACGAGCTTATAAAAATGGCCATCCAGCAGAGCCTGGAAGAGGACCCGGCGGGCCAGGCAGCTGCCCAGAGCCACCAGAAGTCGGTGGTGGGTGGCCCCGGTGAGGCGGCCGCCCCCGGCCGCGCCAGCAGCCACAACCCTCCCTACCAGCTCTACCCTTGGCAAAGGTGAGTGACCGCCTGCCCGGGCTGGGCCGTCTCGCGCTGCCAGCAGGAAAACAGCTTCCCCCGTCAGAGCACGTGCTTTCTAATTAGCTCTGCCGAGCGGCTTCACACGCTTGGTCTGCGAGTCTGTCATTACAATGAAAGTTGGAGCCTGCTATGAATCGAGTGAGGTCAACTACTTACGTCCTCGCAGTGAAATGAGAATCTGCCCGAAACTGTCCAGTTTAAGCGATAAACAAAACAAGAAAGGGGCACTGCTGTGTGCTTTCCTGAAGTAAAGAAGCCCTGCAGAAACCAGCAGCTCCCCTCTCCTGCGAGGGCACACTTCGCTCTGGGCTTCAGCTTCACGAGAGAGGGAGCACAGCGTTTGTCATGGGAAAGCATAGGAGAGAGGCCAAAACCAGGCATATAAACCAGTGTGAGCTCAATACCTTTTAGATCCTGTAAAGGACGCAGTTATTTCAGGTCCGAGGCTGGTCCCAGGCAGGCCACCCGAGCTGAGAGCGGCCCGAGGCACTGGCCGTGGAGGCAGCCCCTGCCCTGCCACTCTGGGCTCAGGCAGCGACTGGGGACCTGCTGGCAGGGCAAAGCCAGACCTCCTTCTCCTTTTGCTCTTTAAAAGTAAGATTTCTCAAGGGGAGAGGGGGAAAGAGATTAGAAACTCCCCCCAAAATCAAGGCAGATAAAAAAGTATCTTTTCAAACTATTTTTTGTAATAAGCTGGGAGTAACTGAGGTTTTGTTCCTCCTCCTTTCTCATAACTCTGCTGTCCTTGCTTGGTTCCCAAGGCTGGGAAACTTGGGACTATCTGAGGAGCTGTAAGCATGCTTCACAGCTGCAGAACAAGGATGTTTTACCGAGAACACTCCTGCTCCAGCTGAAGTCTGTGGCTTCTCAGTGTCATTACAGTGCACTTGCACTGTTAGCTCTGCCATGGGGACCCAATGCTGGGCAGAAAAAGGGCTTCCCTGGCCATTTGGTCCTGTCCTCCTTGGGGTCCTTGCTATTTTAGTGAAAGACTGCATCTGCTGCTCTGTGCATTAACCTGTCCTGCCTTTCCCTCCGGCCAGCAGTGTTTGACCTCCCAGCAGAGGAAAAAGCTTTTGCAGCTTTACAGTTCCACTTTTGGAGCGCTGCTGAGCTCTTCCACTACCTGGGAGAGCTGGGTTCTCCTCCACCCCCTGCTCAGACCTGCTTGCGTGACACTTGGGGAGGTGATGAATGTCACCTCGCCTCGTGCCTGCTTCCTGTGCGGTGGCGGCAGGGTTAAACTCACTGCTGTCTTATATGGTCATTTGAATCCCCTGACGCTTCCTCAAAGGGCCAAAAATAATCTTGAGCCGAGAGAGCAGCTGAATCCAGCGCAGAGCAAGCCGTGGCCATCTGCTTTTATTCAAAGCCCTGACCAGCAGGCTTTCTCGCTCCATCTCTGCGGATGCGTGTCTCTGTTTCTGCCTCAACATGACCTGTTTCTCCTATTCGGAGTATTTCTCTTTATTTCATTCATGTCATCGCCACTCCAGATTGGCAGCCCAGCCGAGGGGCCATGCTCAGCCGCCCAGCGCAGGGGCAGCCTGGGGGGTCAGGCGAAGGTACGACGGCAGCCTGTGCAGCACAGCCCAGCCCGTGTAAGTGCCTCCCCTCCCTCTCCCGCTCCAGACCTCCCTTGCTCTCTTCTCTCCCTTCATCCCTCTCCATCCCTCCAGTGCACCCGTCCTGGGGACTCTGAGTCATGTGGTAGCTCTGAGGAAAGCGGGGAAAACAAACATTTTATCACAGTATATAAACGGCAGGAAAGTCCAGTCCTTCAAAATGATGTTTTTTTAATGCTGCCAGATGCCATGTCTGCTCCCAGCAATACCTACGCTGTCCTGCCACGTTAAGACAGGCTGCTGGGGAGCTGTACCACATCTTACGTGCCCAAGGGGCAAGCCAGAGTGACTGACTTTGACCTTCCTGGCCATGTTTTGCTGTTGGCAGAGACCATAAATAAGATGAACACAGTCATGGTTGAGGAAAGCAGACAGGCAAGGGGGTAGCTCTGTCCCGTGCCTCGGTGTAGTGTCTGGACTGTGATGGGTTTATTACAGCTCTCTGCAGGGCAGAGTAGATACAGGCACCTGCCTTTAGTGACTGGATGAAGATAGCAAAGTGTTGCAGCAGCACTTCTCTGTGTCCTGCAGAAAACTCCTCCCTGCCTTTTTTATTTCTCTCTTTGAAACCGCTTTCTTCTATCCATCTTTCAAGTCCCTCCATGGATGCATGGTTGCATTGACTACCACTCCATCACTCTTCTTCCTTTCATCTATCACCCATCTCTATATTCTCCGCCATCTCACTCTGCACCCAGGCTGATCTGGGCTCTGTACCCCACTCTCCGCTGACGTTGCCCTCCCTGACACATGGGAAAAACCTCCTTCTGCTGGGACATGGAGCCTCCCTCGTCCCTACTGCCTGCCACCTCTCCTTGGTCCCACCCTCTCGTTAAGTGCTCTGCACTCCTTGCACACCTCTCTCCTGCTCTGTGTGCGATGACTGGAGGGTCGGCTTCTTCTTCTGCATCACGTAGCTCAGTAGGGTTAGGTCCACAGCGAAGGCTGGGATAACACTGATAAACTAGCCCTCCTCGGCTGCCAGGTGAGAGCAGAAATCTGGCTGGGAAGCCACAGTGGAGCATGCCGGCACGGCTATTTCAGGGCCCTGATCTCAGAACCAGGCAGGGCTTCACCTGGAGAGATGTTGTTCCTTCTTGCTGTCTGCGTCTCACCAGGCTGCCAGGAAAAAGAGGAGCTTCCTGAACCCTTCTGTGCTGTGAACCTCTTCTGCAGCACTCAGAATTGACCCCACTGTACATCTCTTTTGCAATGAGTATTTATGAGCTTGGCTACTGGCCTTTGAAATGCAGTAATTCTTTTGATTAGCCTGTAAGGTTAAGATTTCATCAGAGATTCAGGCTTTCTCCATAGACCTAATATTTATATTTTCTATTTCTGATGAAACCTAAGCAGCAGATTTTTTTTTTTTTTTAATAACAGCCAACTATGAGACAGGCAGAAAACAAGGATTTTACATGGAGATTCATTAAACTTTCTGTACTGGTCTGGAATTTGCTTGGCTAAAGTATCCACAGCCTGGTCCAGCAAACCCCGCATCTTACTCAGGAATCATTTAAGGTCAAGGATCCTGACAGAATTTTGCTTCATTCAACATCTGAGGGCTCAAGCAGAACAGTAACTGATTCTTCACGCATTTTTAACCCTATCATGGGTATGAGGTACTCGGCTTTCACTGAGGTCTCAGCTAATATGATCCACTTTGCATTTGCTGTGTGCAAGCACCATGCACGGTCTCCTGCCATGGCCCACCTGGCATGCAGGAACTCATTAAGCACAGGTAACTCTATCGTGTGCCGAGCCCCGAGGTCGTGGTGAGCAGCCCGGCATATGCAACACGAACTTTTGCACAGAACAACAGATGGCTTTAGCAGCCTTGTGCCAGCGGCTGTTAAAGATCCCCCACCTCCTCCTCCTCTCCCAGCCAAACACACCAATAGTTGCTGTTGATTGACTTCAACAAAATGCTGGATTTCAAGCACCTATATAAAAATCTTTTATCTATAAGAAGCTAGCAATTTTAATTGTAGTCCTCAGGGTGCTCTGAGAATATGGAGATGCAGCGGAGTCCCTGGGACCTGAGCCCTGTAGCTATCAGGAGGTCAGTCGGTTCCTTCTGGCCAGCTGCGGCCAGGACAGCAAAACATGCTCTAGCTGTTATCTCCTCAGGCAAAATGCCTGGCTTTGCCCCATATCTCTCCCCATTCCAATGTTGCTATTTTTGTGACTCTGCTGTCTTGAGATTGCTGCTTCCAGCTCTAGAGAAAGAGCAAGTGGCACTAAGGACTTTTTCACCTGGGGAATGGTGTCTTTCCCCATTCCTTGGCACATTGCCTCTGCAGCCTGCACTAAACGCTGGGGTTGTACCAATGATGTGTTTTTTGAGGACTCCCATGCTAGGCTGCCTATATTTTTCTGTCTCCAGTCTCACTCTGTTGTGGCATTTTAGACCTTCTGTAATAATCAGAGTTTCTGGCTGTTCCCAATATCACAGCCCTGCACAACTTTCATCGCATACCGTGTTCCTACTCTGGCAAGGCTAAGGCTTTCCCTGAGACACTCATCTCCCTCACCAGTCTCTCTGCCTTCAAAACTGCAAAATTTTCTCTACAGATTTAGTGCCATCCACAAGATCTCCTAGGTTTTCAGCATCCTCATGTTCTCCGTCTCTGAAAATTCAACCCATGTTCATTTTTTGCAAGACCCCATTAGAACTGGAAGAATACTTCTTCCCTTGGAGTGTTTGCTGCCCTGGAGCGTGGCAATTTGCTGCCTCAGTGTAAGGAAGCAGTGGCTGCCTTCTCTCAGCACAGCTGGGCAGTAGCAGGACCAGGCGCTGGCACTGGGAGGTGCATTCAATATCTGGGGCTGTGCAGGATGCGGGCATGGCACAAGAAAGGCTTGTCGGAGAGAAGCTCATCTGCAGGCTGCTGATCATGTCTCACTTCTCTGTGGCATGGAGCACACTCCGTGCTTTTTCTAGGTTTTCACATTGAGCCTCTTCTTGTCGAGTTGCTGAAAGCTTCAGAATTCGGTAGCATCAAAAAAAGATGGTTTTCACGTTATGTTTCTTTTCACTGGTAAACACTGAAATACTGCTTTAACCTTTTCCAGTGATTCTATGCATTTCACTGACTTTCTACTCCAAAGAGGCTTTAAAATATTTCTTTCCTCCCTCACAGATATTTTTTCATTCTTTTTACTTCTTGTGCCCAGAAGTTACTTGACCCTATAGAGGCCTTATACAGCCTGACAGAGGTTTGCTGGGTTCAAACGGACCATCTCTGGGTAACACAAACAACTTCACAGCTTGGCACCAGGTCCCAGTTGTGGTTCCAGAAGCTCTTCACTGATGCAGTTGCCTGGGGAGCTGCTAACTGGGCTAAGAGGTTTGCAAGAGTGGGCTTGTCATAAGCACTAATGGATCTACTGTCAAGCAGGATTCTAATGACTGACCAGATTTTCAGAAGTGTCTAGCACACAATGTGTCTTTCTGAACACTGAAGACACATTTTTGAAGGTTTGTAATGTCTGAAGTGAATATCATTTCTGCAAATTTAAGTACTTAATGCTGAAATAATAGCTGGGGGTCTCCAGGCCATGGGCACAAAGGGCAGCTCAGAATTTCATTTGAGTGGGCAGACTTTTCTTATCCTCCTTGAGTGAAGAATGGAGAGTCCAGACCAACACCCTAATGTTCACAGGGTCTGACTAGAGTTCTCCATTCTTGATAACTGGTCCAGCTAACTTCTGAAAACAGACTTTCCTAACAGAATAGGAAATATCTCTAGAATACAAGTACAAGATTAATTCAGAATTTCTCCTTTAGGGCTAAACCACCTGCAAATCAAAGCTAAAAGTATCTTCAGTTACAAAAAGGGGCAATTCTTCTATAAATTGATTTTGTTTTTGAGATCTCGTATGGAAACATCTTGTCATATGGGCCAGCAAATGGCAGGGTAATGTAATTATCATAACCATGGATAAGATAGAGCTGGTCTAACCCATCTCCAGATATCTAAAATAAAAATGTTTATGTCAGAGATTAGCTGCACTTTCCTGACGCTCCATGGAAAGAGATCAGCACCTACAGACAGTGATTCTTCTAATCTCTTTTGAATGGCTAAATTAGAGCGGATAGATAAATTTCGCCTCTAGAGGCCCTGTAGCTAGGCACAAATTCTTAGCATATAGGCTGTAGGAGTTCACTGTTTTGGCTGAATGATACAGTCATGTTGCTGCAAAAAGTTTCTCAGTAATGAAGGAACCAGTAATCCAGTTTTAATCTTGTTTTAAAGAGAACTTGACCCTGTGGTGGCAGCAATCAAGGATGGAGATGAAAAAGCAGTGTGCAACATGATGAAATCAGGAAAAGACCTTTCTGAACCTAATAAGGATGGCTGGCTACCCCTCCATGAAGCTGCGTACTATGGCCAAGTGGGTTGCTTGAGCATCTTGCAAAAAGGTCAGTGAAATTAAAGCTAATTACCAAAGGAGGAAGAAGAATATGAGTAAACTAAAAAGCAGAATTAGCACCAGCCCAATCCTTTTCTGGGACCATGTGTGAAGCTTTTTTTCAATCTTTATGAGTGTATATCAATTTTAACTTGTCTTTGAGAACAGTTTTCCAGACTGAAGCCCATAAAAGTTACGATCTTCAGGAGAAAGTGATGCCCGGATAGATCTTGCCAAGCCCTGGACTTCTAATGGCAAAACCTTGTAGCTGGGATGTTTTCAGTTGTGAGCTGCTCAGCCACTGCAGCAGGCATCAGCGTCCCCTGTTGCCACTAGCTGGCGAGCCAGGCCAGCACCTCTTTTCACCTCTTTGAAAGTGGTTAACTACTGTAATTTGTTTTCAAACTGCTGCTGAAATGCAGTTACTCAACAGCTTCCTGCATCACCAGTGGCCATAGCTGAATATTTTAATCTAAGCCAGAGACTGATCTGATTCATAGTAACTTTATAGTATGTTCTTAGCTTTGTTTACTGAAAAGAAAAGAAGAAATAAACAATAAAAACTCAACTAAAACTGTAAGGATTAAAGGGTGATGGTGCTGCAGACACTTGTGCACTACCTGCCATAATGACTTTGGGCTCATGGTTTCTTCACAGCATACCCCGGCACAATCGACCAGCGCACCCTCAACGAGGAGACAGCTCTCTACCTGGCCACCAGCAGGGGCAACCTGGACTGCTTGCTCACCCTGCTGCAAGCTGGGGCCGAGCCCGACATCTCCAACAAGGCCAGAGAAACTCCACTTTACAAAGGTGAGAGGCGGTGTTTCCAGGGATGATGAGCTCTTCTGGCATCACTGGGAGAGACCTGCGGGTGCTCACAGCATCAGCCCCACCGTGCTCAGACATCTTGGCTGTCATGCCATGAGGCTGAAACTCACCAATTAACTTTCACTGTGCACCCCCCCTCCAATAGACCTGCATCTCCTATGTCTGACCTGCCATGCTATGGCCTCTCTTCTCATCCACATCAGAGACAGATTAGTTGCTGTCCTGGGGGGCACAGACTGCAACGTGGTGCTGAGGGTGGGCTGTGTGGTGCTCACTGGGCTCCTGAGCACAGGGTGTTTGCGCCATGTCCCAAACTTTGGAAAAGCAGAAAGCTGGATAGAACAGGAATATGTATGCCTTTCCAAGCAGTAGGTCCTAACTAGCTGTTCTATGTGGGAGTATATTAGCTGTAGACATGTCAGTGATTCATAGACTGGGTCAGGCTGTGTGCTACAGGAGATGCATAAAGTTATAAACAATTCAGTGAGGTAGATAAAGTATTTAACATGGACGTACTACATTGCTGCTGGTCAGAAAGAGCACTTTCTTCAGTAGAACAGCATTACATCCAGATATCACAAGGATTCAGAGAAGGACGTGATCTCTCACACCTTCGTGTCCATCCCCCTCTGACTGACTGTTCCCACTATGACTATTTTTAGTGCTCTAACATGTTAAATAGCACATATTACTGGTTTCGACAGCAATCTTGCCTCCAAGTTTGGATGCCTGGCATTAGACCTGCTCAGTTTAAAATGCCTTAGTTTTAAAATTCTGGCTTATAGTCTGTCAAAGGAAAGCTGTTCTGCTGTGCATTAAGCACACAGTAACAGTGGTAACAGTAGTGGTAGTAGTAATAGTAGCAATAATAATAATACGAACACACAGAGAAAAACTGTTATTCAGAATGTGCTAGTCTTCATCCAAAACCTTCTGGTCCATCTCCTAACAGAAATAGGAATGAAAAAATTTGAATGACAAATTAATCATCCCTTGTGTGTTAGTAAATTAAACTCTGCAGAGCTGCCATGCATAGGTGATTACAGCAGCATCTAGTCAGATGGTTGCTTTCAGTACATATGAGTGACACTTGTGTACGGGAGAGAAAGCCATGTCCATGTCCCAAGGGAAGAATCAAAACCAAAAGACAGGACCACCGTGAGAAAAAGGAACTATTATTTAAAACAAACAAACAAACAAACAAAACCAAAAACAAAACAAAACAGAACAAAAACAAAAACAAAAACAAAACAACAAAGAAACAATTGCTATAGAATGTGTGGCATACCTCTCTCTGCATATTGTAGAACAAGTGCTAATGAGGGATTGTAAAAGTAGCTGCTTATTCTAGGTGCCTTTGGTTCAGGGTGCCACGGTAAAAGTGTATCGGAATCCTTCTTGGGATTGAAGAAGCAATGGAAAAAATGGTAGTATAAAAATAAGTGAAATATTGTTAATTACCAAGAAAATACCACTAGCTCAGGATGGTCCTGAGCTGTGAATTGTTGCAGGCTGAAAGAGTGCTATTGACTCACCCTCTTATTATTTTCTAAGGGTCTCTTTCTGGCCACTTCTGGTTTGGGCTTTTTTTCATTTTCTTGCCTATATAGAACTTTATTTGTAGTTCAGGACAATAAGATTCAGAGTCATTTTGCTCAGAATTTGCAAATAAAGTGTTCAGGTCATGTGATTTCTATGACGTTCAGTCTTCATAAATTATCTCCTGTCCTTGTCATCTCCCTGTGTCACTGCGATGTCCAGCTGGGCTGGATCCTCCTCAGAACCAGGCTTGGCACAATTCCTGCACACAACACAGCCTCCCCCAGCTCCAGACTGAAGATTGGCTTCACAGCCACATCCTTCACAAACCTCAGACAGTGTCACTGGGCAGCAGCCTTGGCCCTTGCATTGAATTAAATGGATCTGTGGTCTTATTCAATACGGCCAAGATGTGTTACATTGCCTTGTACTGCATGAAATGGATGCCCAGAACACCCAGAATCTTTTCAAAAGCTTGTACTAACCACTTCTTTTTTCTTTAAAATAGCCTGTGAGCGCAAGAATGCAGAGGCCGCAAGACTCCTGGTGCAGTATAATGCTGACACCAACCACCGTTGCAATCGAGGATGGACTGCTCTCCATGAGGCTGTCTCCCGAAATGACCTGGAGATTATTGATATCCTGGTGAAAGGGGGTGCCAAGATTGAAACTGCAAACTCCTATGGGATCACTTCGTTGTTCGTGGCAGCTGAGAGCGGGCAGCTGGAAGCTCTGAGATACCTGGCAAAATGTGGTGAGTAGAGTTGTGCCATTGACAGGACATTACTCGTTTCGTCATTGATATTTGAAAGTTCCCATTAATTTTCCCTGGCTCGGCTTTTCTATCTCTGTAGACAAGGACCAGCCTGTACAGCTGCTGAACCCCTGTTGCTCCAGATGCCTGGATTGTGTGGGGTCTTTCAGAGAGCACGGTCTAGACAAATGCACTTCTTTAGCATTCCTACGAGGTCACCCTCTTTGGGAAGTAATATGGTGCTTTCTAATTGCATTGCCTGACAGCTTTCAAAACCCATATTGCTGTGCAAATGTAGCCTAAATCCACTCAGTCATGAAAGAAAACTGTAGGTTGTAAGAGATGGCAGAAGTTGAACATTAGCTAACCCCGTCTGCTCATGAACACGTGCACTGATGGGCAAGGTTCTCTCTCGTCCATTAATGAATCCTGCCAAAAATAGATAAAGTACTATTGTACAGTTAATGGATTTACACCAAGGAGAAGCAGACTCAGTCTCCCTCATGTGTATATGTTCAAACATATAAACAGAGTGAATTTGATTCTAGTTTACACTAAACCTACCTTTTACTGCTCCAGTCATGTAAAACAGCTTTACAGTAAGCACACAGACTTTACTACCATTCTGAAGCATATTTTATTCTCGTTGTGGGCTAATATCTTCAATGTAGGTTAAGAATTGGGTCCTGCACTTGTGAAATGAGAGCTAAACAGCAATGAAGATAAGAAAAACTTCTAAAGCTATTAGTATGGGTAAGAAAGATACGATTGTCAGGGAACAAAAAAATGTGTTTTGTTGTCCAGCTAACATTGTCAAGACAGTTTTATATGACCATTTAGTCCATCAAACTGCCTACAATTTAGAAACTAAGCTGGAATGTGATTTGTATTTCAACTTAGACACATATTATGATTTCCTTAAAGTTCAATTTTGAGAAAAATACACAAGAGAAAATCCAATAAAACTGTCCAGTTGTTTCAAGCCCTCAAAAGCTCCTCTGAGAATCCCAGAAATGATATCACTGCATTGTTTACAATGAGCAATGTTCATCATAAAAAGGGTTTCTTTTTCATTTCTTTTTCATTAAGAAGGTAGTCCTGTGTTATGTTTTGTCACTGCAATTCTCCTGATGTTTCCAGCTACATCTTCAAAGGGCCAAACACAACACAGATGTTTCATTTTGGGGTGAGAGCACAGGGAAATGTTCTCTTTGGCAGGGAGTTTTCATGATCAAACGGGAGACTGATTGGCTTCTTTATTGGAGTTTAGAAGCAAAACTCCAGTGAACTGTCATTCCCATTTAGGATGCACATAGAGCAGCCTTCCTCAGGACAGCATGGTATATTGCATTCAAAACCCAGGCTTTCAGGCCTTAAATATCTAGCACAGAAAAAAGCAAGGTTCCAAGCTGTTTGTGGCCAAATGGTACTAGGGCTTGGTTTATTCTTGCTTGTTTATTAAGACAAGCACCCAGTAGAGTACAAGAAAAAATGCCCCAAATACTCTAGTAGGTCATTAATAATATTTATCTTTTCTTCAGTAAAATTTACCGTTTGGAGCCTGAGTTGAAGCCATGAAATGAAAAGATAGGGCCTTAGGTGCTAAGTTTTGAAATGAAATATTCATTGTCTAAGCCTTGCCCAAATGAAAGCTGATTAGAATTCTTCCTCAGTATTACACAGACATATTGTTACAAAATCCTATTTTAGCCAGGATAAGTACAAAAGTTAAAATATAGTATAAATAGTCTAAATGTACTTACAGTATAAATATATAGAGTATAAACAATATTAATAAACGTAAATAAATATATAAATCGTAAATACATAATCACAGAATAATTTACTTTGGAGAGCGCCTATAGAGGTCATCTAGTCCACTCTCCTGCTCAGGAATATTATATATACATAGTGTAAATATATATAAGTACTAATGGAATTATTGTGTCTAAAGAAAAGGCCGTGTTGAATAAAGAACAAGGGCATTTGAAAGTGTTTGTCTTTGAGATACAGCCGAATGGAGCCTCAGTTCATGACTGGGAGCTAATGGTTGACACCAACTGTGTATTTTATCCTGAGAGTCTCCCCTTTCCTAGAGTGCATTATCACTATCACTTTACTTTCCCAACAGTCTCTGAGTAAGAGAATGACTGCCTCTTTAAACTCTTCCTCATAAAATTCACATCATAGTAAAAGCCAGTGGAGATCTATAATATAATTGTACCACATTTTCATTTTGCTGTGATAAGACTTCATTCACATCCCCTTTCTGCACATGGTGTAGCTCCAGTGTCGTGGAGACTTATGTGTTCATTCAAAGTATGTTGCTCCCATCTGATTTTAACCTTTGGTGCTACAAAGATTTTCTTCCTTCCTAGGTGCTGATATAAATACTCAAGCCAGTGATAATGCGTCTGCTCTTTATGAAGCCTGTAAAAATGGACATGTACCTATTGTGGAGTTTCTTTTGTCCCAAGGAGCTGATGCTAACAAAGCCAACAAGGACGGCCTGTTACCTCTTCACATAGCAGCCAAAAAAGGGATTTGCGAGTAAGTTTTATTTTATTTCACAGTTTCATCTTTTAGATAAAAATCCAAAGTCCATATGAAAAGGAGAACATAATCTTCCAGATCCAATTCTGAGAACTGTGAGTAAGGGAGCTGCTACTTGCAGAGCTTAGGTTGGAAATCATAAACTGAACAGTGTGCTGGCAGGATGGGATGGGGGTGGGCAGGAATATGGGGTGAAAGGCCCCTTTAGCTTTGTCAAAATATCACCTTTTACAGCTAAATAACCCCATGTATCTTGAAAGTGGATTAAAATGAGCTCCACAAAATAGGCTTGAGATGAAATTAAAAAAGCATCTGTATAGTGGGGTAGTACTCAATTGCTATCACAGCATAGCCTAGTTTGTAATCATTTTCCTGCAAAAATAAGCCCATAGTGATTCTTCTGCACAAGAATAACTTGCTGCATGCATCTCTGGTGTGTTCGGGTTTTATTAGCCATAATTCAGATGCTGACAGCGGGAAGTGGTTAAGTGAATCTCTAGGGCATTAGTGAGATTGTTGCTAGAATATGGTGTCCAGTTCTGGTATCCTGCCTTTCAGTAGGCTTTCAGGAAATTGAAAAAGCTTCAGAAGAGAAGTACAAGAATCACCCAAGGTCTGGAAAATATGCTTTGTTAGAGAGTGATTAAACGACTTTTAATGTAGCAGACAAATTCATAAAAAAAATACAATGGTTTGTTTCTGAAATGAAATGTCTTTGGGATACAGCTAAGCATATTCTTTAAACAGTGAGAGAAGTACCTCATGGAAAAAATAACCAGGAATTGGGTAGATTTACAGTCCTCTGAAGTAGAGTTGTTTCTAATAGGAGAACATACTACTGCCTGGGATAAATTATGTCAGTTTAGAAGATGCTGTCTAGGGGTGGTATTGTTGCACTGTCACGTAAGTAGTGCTCACCTAACTCTTAGAGGACCTGGTAGGAACTGACATTGCAGCTTGCTTCTGAGCCTGAACTCCTGAGCACTTACTTCTGATCCCAGGGCAAGTTGTACCTCCTACCTTTAGCCTCTTGCCATAGCCCACAGCTATTTTTGCAAAACACGGTCACAGCTCTGATTGCAGTGACAGCCCCCCCTGGTGACTTTAGTGGACTCTTTTGACTGTCACAATTTCTATCAAAACCCTTTAAACAATAGTTAAAGGAGGGAGTATATCCAACTGCCAAGGCTGTTTCTAGATAGTAATGCTATCTTTGCAGACTGCTAAAGCAGATTCTTAAATATTTCACAATGTCCAATTAATTAAAACTCTTGACAGCACTAGACCTTCCCATAACATCTTTTATCCTAGCATTTCAGCCCATTTAGGAATCCCAATTACACTTCTCAAATCACTTTGAAAGACCTGAGGATATTTATTTTCTGTAACTGGAGTAGGCCTGCTTCTTTGTGGAAGCTGTATTCAGAGAGCAGTGCAGTATGAATTCATGTAATCGGTTTATATGCTTCTAGCATGTACATAAATATCTTGCATAGACTAATACAGGCATGATTCAAAATTTTCTCTGAGGTTTGCCTTACAAAGACAGTTTATTGAAAACAAACACATTTTAGATGAGAAATGTGCCAGAGACAGAAACCAGCTCCAGTTGCTCACTTTCAAAAAAGTTAATCTGACAGTATAGTAAATTGATCTGAATCCAATCTGTATATAGAGTCTGGACCAGCTCTCTGAATCTATTCTTCTCTTCAATCGATCCACACCCCAATCTGAAAACAAATTTACATGGAAATTCTGCAACCTGAGTCAATCCCTATGGTATGAAAGAAGGGGCCTGATTCAGAGATCATTTCTATCATTGCCAACACACAGCAGCAGAAATGAGACCAGAATTCAGACCAAACTCTGAGTTTGTTCACTTGTAAAAGACCAAGCACAAATTTTTTTGCACTACTGCTGCAAACTGAAGTGCAAGAGGAAGAAAAAAGAAAAAGGTCTCTTATAAATATTTATCTAAATGACAAAGCTTTAGCCTGATTGGCTGATCGTTCTTAATTCCTTTGGCATTCAGTAAAATAACACCCTTCGTGGTGACCTCTCTTTGTATTCCTGCAGATTTAATACGTAATTCTGCAGGAATTCCACGCTTCATCTTTTTGCCAGAGCACAAAGGCTCCATACCATCAAAAAGCCAAGAATGTGGTCCCAAGGCTCAACTGTCAACTCTTGTTGCTTGGTGTTTGTTTATTTTAAATGACACCTTGTCAATCCTACCTGAAATTCATAAGGATCATCTCATCAGCTGTAGGACATTCGCGAGCAGTCATTTAACTCCTTCCCCCTTGGAACTGAGGAGCTGAGAAGAGTTTGTGAAGTGTGGGCAGATTTATTAAGTAAATGCAAGTCAATAATCTCTTGGCACATTCGTGCTAAGGATGCTCTGCCTCCTCCCTATAATTTCTAGCAAATGGAGATCACAAAAGCAGTTGTCAGGGATAAAGGGAAACTCAGTGCTATTTCAGAACTGTGTATGAGCTCGGCCCTGTGACAGACATAGGCTGTGGCCTAGCTTGTCTGGCCTTGGCCGACTTCGCTTGAAGGGCATTCTCCCTCCAGACAGACAGGAAAGGCTGCAGTGGTGGACACATCACATTACTGAACCAACTGGCTTTGAAGGAAGAGGAAGATAGACAGGTTCTAGATACAGAATTAAACTCTGATAAAATTTGATGATTTCTGCCTTTCTTTTTTGTTCTCCCAATACAATCTGAGGCATGGGGGTTGTACTGAGGTCTGGGATACTGCAGCATTTGCATATAAAGCCTCAATGTGGCACCCCTGCAGTGAGGTTCAGGTCCCTACAGACAGAAATGAGGCAGGGACTCTTTAACTCAGATGTGAAGAGCTGGTTGAAGCACATATTCTAGAGCAAAAGAACAAAATGGACCCATAAATCTTCAAAAGAGTTGATCATGGGATGACTGATGCTGGCACTTGGCATGGTGTCCTTGCAATGCTCTGTGCCCTTTTTGCTATTATGGCTCTTATAGAACATTTGCTAATGGTGGAAAGTTGCCAGCTTACCACCACGCAAACCTCCTGCTCCCTGGTGAACACCACAGTGCTGGAAGATTAGTGAGGCTGCTGNTACACAATTTAAAAAACAAAACAAAACAAAAACTAGACAAAACAAAAGACCACTTTTGTTTAAAAAATGAGATGTAGAAGTAACTCGGAGACATTAGCTGTCCACCATGTAAATGGGAACATAATCCTGTAAAGTGTTATGCATCTTCAAATCTTTCAGCTCCTTGGAGCATTGGAGGCTCAGTCTTTCACAAGATCATTCAGTGCATCACAGGCAAAGGTTTTCCTGAGACTAGGGCTCATATTTTGCTTAGTTCATTACATGAATATATGTTTCAGGGCCCAGTGTTGGAAACGGCCATTGCAGTCAAGCTGAAGATGTGCAACATTTTAAAGGAGATGCACTATGTATCAAGAAACTGAGCTCTGCATGTCTGTGTGTTAGAAGAGCTGTTGAATGCTAGATAGAGTCATCTGCATGGGAGGAGGAGGAAGAGGTGTGCTTAACTTCCTGTCTCCCACAAGTATCTTTTTTAGATATCCCTCTCTCTGCAGGCATCATCACATAGGGATCATGGGCATCTCCTAGGACAGCAGGCAGACTCAGGTTGGATGGTCCCTACTCTCGTTCTGGATCTAGCTTAAGGTGACTTGTCTGTATTTACAGAATCAAGCTAGCACCTTACCCAAAACACCCAACTTTATGAGCAGGAAATGAGGGTTTAACCCATAGATCTGGTCATGCAGCTCCAGTGACACCTGTGGAGACATAAAAACGCTGACAGATTTGCGATGGCAGGGGCCTTGTACATCATATATTTGAAATTCTGATTACGTAATGAGAGCAGCTCAGTTTATGTTGCTGCACTTAAGGCTGCATCACACTTTCCAATAGCAATCCCTGGTTACTGGGGTTTAGGACTTGGCTGTACATGTTTTCTCCCTGGGCTAAAGCATGGCAACCAGCCTGGAAAATATTTTTATTTCTTTTTCTCCCCTTTCCTAATTAACTTTTTGGCTCCCTATGATCTGGGATGGATGTTGATAGTCCATAGATTTGCCACAGCCAAAAGCTGCACAGTGAGGGCCTCCAGGATGGAGCTCAATCCAGGGTAATAACTGTATTGTAAAACCTGCCATGGAGGTCTGGAAACCAAATACATAGTTTATCCCAGCTCAGTCTCACGGAGGAAGGTTTGGTTTCACTTGCTTTCTGGTCTCAAGGCTCTTACTCCGGCTGTGATCCATGAGGCCTACCAAGATCTTGTGTGGGTGCCCTTCTCCACTGAGCAACAGAGCAATCATGATGGAGGTGGGGAGATACAACCCTTCTGCCAACAAGTCCAGCCTGCTTCCTCAGGCATTTCCTCCGGCTTGCACCCGTTCCTCTGCTCCTACCCACAGCGCAGTGGTAGAGGTGCAGAACATCTGAGAAAGCCTGACTGGGTGTCTGCCATTTGGGCTGGGGCACGTAAGTGAGTTGCAACAGGATAGGTGAGGAGTCAGCAAATTGTCTCTTCCATTGTAACTACCCCCGTGGCTGTCATTACCTCACAGAAACTGGGTGATAATTTCAAAAAACTTGCTCCTTCATGAAAGGGAGGTCACACAACTCAGATTTTCAGCAAGGTAAGAGCATAGGGAGTTGAAGACAGGCTTCAAGTTCCCACTCTGGCTTTGCTCAGAGTCAGTTGTTCCCGTGCCAGAGTTAGTAGGCTCTTATGGTAACAACCATACAGCTAGGATTTGCAGTAGATCCACTAGAGCTCACCACTGCTCACTGACTCTCCACCTGGCAGGATTGTCTCCATGCTGATCCCCGTGACCAGCCGCACCCGTGTCAAGCGCAGCGGCATTAGCCCCCTGCATTTAGCAGCCGAACGCAACAATGATGACATCTTGGAAGAGCTGATCGATGCTGGCTATGAGGTGAACACCACCCTGTCCAATGAACGGTCCTGCCTTTATGAGGACAGACGCACCACCCCCCTCTACTTTGCTGTTTTCAACAACAATATCTATGCCACGGAGCTCTTGCTGCAGGCTGGAGCCAACCCCAATGTTGACCTCATCAATCCGTTGCTCATCTCCATCCGCCACGGTTGCCTGAAGACCATGAAACTGCTTCTCGACCATGGAGCAAACATTGATGCCTATATTTCAAGCCATCCCACCACATTTCCAGCTACCATCATGTTTTCAATGAAGTACCTTTCTGTGCTGAAGTATCTCCTGGATCTGGGCTGTGATGCAGTTTCCTGTTTTCAGTGTCAGTATGGAAACTGCCCACACCCTGCATTAAATTACAGACGGGACAGACTTAATGATCCTCAGCAATCCAAAGAGCCAACTGTAATACAGGTAAGCAGTGCTGAATCTACCTTTAGTATTTCTGAGGACGTCTCTCACTCATGTATCTTGTTAACTACATGCGTTTCTTCTCCCACCTTTCCTGTGAGGGAAGATGCCTTTACTTTATTTACATAAACATAAGGCTTAGTAAGAGTCTGTGAGTGCTTCAAGTCCATGTTCAATGATGGGGG
>VXAL01007444.1:483040-546215 GCA_013399475.1 Chauna torquata | reverse complement strand
GGGGGGGGGGGGGGGGGCAGGGTTGATACGCAAACCCCCCTGCTGTCCTAGCCCGAATTTCAGGTGAATTACAGCCATCTTGACAGCTTTTGCTGTTAGATCCACAATATTCTTTTCCACTGGACCTGAGGTGCCAGGAGTGAAGCATGTTTTCTTGACAGGCAGTGTCAAATGGGCAATAGAAACCTGCTTATGTTATTTACCCTGAAATACCTGTTTTATCTGAGAATTTAGGCTCTGGTTAAATTAGAACTGTACAGTCTTTCACTTTAAGAGTCTAAACTAGTGAATGTAAACTGTTGCAGTTTCTGAATCTACTGGATAAGTAGCCGGGGAGAGAGTGTGTAAATCATTGCATTAGCTACATGATTGTGCATTATATTTGAAGTTTTCGAAAGAGATTAGGAGATTTAGATCCACGATTTCCTATTTTCAAAGCCACTTACAGATTTTGGATGACCATGTCTTATATGTGTATCTCTGCAGTCCTCTCCACAGCTCAGCTACAGTTTCCATTGGGCTAGAATTAGAGTCTCAGTCCCCTAAATGACTTTGCAGAATCTCAGATTACACATTTTTTTTGTGATCTTTGCCTGTTGACTCCTTCCAAAATACCTAAAGGAAAATCTGACCCTCCAATCAACATTTGCTATCCTTCAACATGCGACACAACAAAACATTTTCAGCACGGCAGTCATCTTTCTCTTTTACAAAGCATTAGGGAAGCAATAAGTCAACTCCTATGTAGCTTAAGTGTACCTTTATGTGATTCAGAAGAAAGGGTCATTTAGGCCAAAGAAATGGTCACCAATATACTGAATCATCTCTGAGTCTTGAACCATGATGTGGTAGGACGTAGAGTGAAAGAGGGTTTGAATTCCAAGGTAAAAAGAGAGGATTTGACTGTACCCCCTCTGATATCCCAGCCACACAAAAACAGTTCTGTTTTTACTTAGTTAAACATGATATTTCCCTCTGGATCTCACCTAACACTGTTTTTAATGCCTAACAAAATATTGGGTCACGCACAAATAGAGTCATCACCTCAAAGGTCAGACCACATAAGGCAGAAGCAGCAAAAGCTGTATAGAAATATGTTATTATATCATTGCCTAGAGAGAGAGTGGTGAGGGACAAATGCTCACAGAGCAGAAAAAGCAATGCCTTCCCTCCAGTATTATTTTAAATTTGCTTCTTAATGTTAGGTTTCTGGCTAATAAAAGTAAGGCTTATATGGTGTAGCTTCATGACATGGCTGTGATATGGTTTGTATTTGAAAATGTAGAGAGTCATACGAAACTGTAGCCTACACAAAAGATGTGCATTTCTTATTTTCCTGTATCAAATTACATAAGGAAAATAAATCCAAGTTAGTCTTTATACAGTAAAGACTGTGAGCTATTGGAAGTGGATTTGAAAAATACGCAACTATAAATCATTACTGTTTCTACTAAATTAGTGTTTTCTGGACAAAATGAATGCAAAATAACGCTTGCTGTCTCAGTTCCCATTTCCTGAACTGCAGTGTCAAAACTGTGAACATGGGGAGTGAGGCATCCTACTGCCGCGAGAGGGCATTCAGGGGCCTGCCGAGACTTCAGGCAAAACACGTCCCAAGCTCAGAATCGCTTTGTCCCTGAGACAAGCCCACTGCCTATAGTTGCAGGTTTGCATCATTTTGCTTCATTTTGCTCTGCTTCGTTTCCTGTAACATACCTGGGAACATTTTTAATCTGGAAGACATGTTTGTAGATTGAGCTTGTGAATAGGAAAGAGAGAAAAAGACAGGCAAGGTATCTGGCTGAGATGAGAAGAGGAGAACAGTAAGATCCGCAGTTTTATTACGTTGAAACTGTGTCCTCATTTAAACTCTGACAAAGCGGAGTTACTGGTTGGAGGTGTAGTGCAGCGCCCCATGTGTAACTGCATGGCCATGGCACATGCACTGGACAATGTCAGATATCCCAAACTGAATTTGCTATAAACAATTCAAGTAGAAAACTCTCGGTTGTCCACTTGGATCCTCACAACATTACTGATTTTTCTGGGAAATCTTACAGAAAAACAAAGTCAGAAGAGTAATAAACACCTCTGTGAATGCTCTCACCTTGAGTGAAATAACCTTATAATTTTCTACAGCTTTGTTCTTCTTAAGTGTGCTAATATTTTATTTCTGAATAAGAGTATCCACACAAAAGCTTAATGCATTGTGAGTTAGTGCTCATACATGTATGATCAAATGTGATCTAGTTATAGGAGCTTAAACTGAAAGAGGTTTAAGCTGGTGCATTTTCTTTCCTGTCTGGGGTGGGCTTGGAGGGTGCCTGCAGACAGTTTCAGTGACTAAGAAGATGGATGGTGCATAAGTCACCATTATTCAATTGTGTTTGGCCATGTGTCTGAGTTCTTATCCACACAGCATGATTTAGTTCATCTTAACTTATCTGACTGCTCGCATGCAGATAAATCCACAGATATCCTCATCATATGCAGCACCGTAACAGAGATAGATGAAGCTGTCTGGTATAATACACACATTTAGATTAAAGCGGGAAGGCAAGTCACTACATTTTTGAAATGAGACTGCTTAAAGTCAGGTCTGTGCTTCACTGTCTCCATAAGCAGCCCTTCATGCTAGAGCTCTGAGTACGTGGCAGCTTGCTCTGTGGGCAAGGGTTTTGCCTGATCCAGGACCAAGTAAGGACAACGCCTGTGCACTGTGTTAGGCCCAGGATAGTTCTGCCACGAGTGAGTGAAACTGCCTGGGATCCATCTCTCTAGAGATTTCCCCGGTATTGTTTCTAGTGAGGCATTCGGTCCCCAAAAGCTGCAGATACCCATGGGTTCACCAGAAGCAGGAGATGCTGTGCTCTGCTGAATCCTCCTCTTTCCCAAAGCCTCCTTTGTGCACAGTTGCCCCACAGAGCCCCTCCCAAGAAGAGAAAGGGACCAGCATGCTGGGTCGCAGTGCCCTGAGCTGCAGGCACCCTGCAGCAGCTCCCTCACCTGCTCAGGGTAAAGCTCAGAGGGCTGCTCTTCCCTCCCATTCCTATGGGAGTAGAACTGTCAGACTCTGTAAATAATTCAGCATCCTTTCTGTGCTCCAGAACTGGGACTCCAGCAAGGTTTTGTGTCCTCCTGAAGTTGTAAAGAGGGGATTCTGCTCTCAGCTGAAAAAAAAAGAAAAGTTTTAGTAGATGTTTTCTGAGGGGAAAATGGAAATTACCTTTGCAGCTGATAGAAAGGTGGGACCACAAAAGTAGCCAAGGTTATTGCTATTGTCGTAGTTTTTGCAGGTGCATTCTTCTCCCACTGACTGTAGTGAATCTGTTTTTTCTTGAAGTTTTGTGACATGGTGTCTACTCCAGAGATAAGTCGCTGGGCCGGGCCAATTATTGATGTTCTCCTGGATTATGTGGGTAATGTGCAGCTCTGTTCACGGCTCAAGGAGCATATAGACAGCTACGAGGACTGGGCTGTCATTAAAGAAAAAGCAGGTATGGTCGCTCAGAAAAGAATCCAGTACAAATAGTCCCACTGTTGGATTCAAAATGTCAATCATCATCTCCTCTTATAGTTTCCATTCTTTCAGTTGAAAAGTCCTGTAGGTTTTTAACCAGACCTCTGCAGAACCATACAGTCTGCATCCATCCCTTAAAATCAGTAGGATTTCCCTACTGAGACTGAATTATATTTTGGACCAGGTATGAGGCACTAGAAATTGCTGGGGTGCCACTGACTCTGTGATGTTAAATCCACCAGTTGTGGATCTGACCCACTGTAAATAAGCCTTGCCAGTGCAGGAAGACTCATTTGGCTGCACTTGGGATGCAGTCAGATCAGAGCAAGCAGCCAGTGTGACCATCTCCATAGCAGGCCAGCAAGCACTAGTGTCTCTTCTAAAATACCCTTTCTCGCAGGATCCAAAGTCTTTCATAGATATTATCAGAATTAGTTGCCCGGCACAAAGCTAACCTGGGAATATATTACATTTATTTTCAGTGGGGAGGCTGAGAACTGTGAAGCAGCTTGCTTAAATCCTCCTAGAAAGCCCACTGCTAGGCTGAGGTGGGATACAGCACTCCATCCTCCAGCCCAGGTTCCTTACTTACTTCATGCCGCAGAATGAATGAGCAGCCACTGATGCCAGACACATTGTCCCTCCATTACAGAAAAGGCCTCTTTTTTCATTCCTCCTTCTCCCATTCTCCTCTTGCCACTGGCCTAGCTGTCCCTCCCAAGTTTAAGCCTGTTCTGCTCATGTTTCTGACCTGCCTCTCTTTCAGAGCCCCCACGACCTCTTGCCCATCTTTGCCGTGTCAAGGTACGAAGCCTGATCGGAAGAAACCGCATTAAACTTATTGACACCCTGCCTCTCCCATGCAGACTAATTCGATACTTACAGCATGATTACACACAGTGACCTCAGGCATAGCAGACACGCAGCGGCTTCCTGGCATGGAACCCAGCTTCATTGGCATGGCGAGGGTGCACACCATGCACAGTGGGGAGGAATTGCTGCTGGCTTGGTCAAGTGCCCTGCAACAACTAGCCTAAAAGAAATATGCTTCTGGAGCACGAGTGAGAAGAAAATGGAGGAGACAGCTAAACATTAGGTTTTACATGAGAAAAAACATGTGATTCACCTCAGCGTTTCGTCTGCAAAGAAAAACAAATGAAAGCCAACACTGAAAAATAAGTAGTGCTGAAGCAAGTACCAGTGAGGGATTCGAAGGTCTGGTGGAGCTTAGCATCCTTGCTGTGATCAGAATTCAGAAGCTGTCAAGAGTCAACATATTTGGGAAAACAATCACATTTCATTCACTGACTGAGATTTTTATTTTAGTTTCTATTCTGTGTTTTGGATTTCTGCTCAGTGTGCTGGTTGCTGATTCTCTGATAGTTTAACACCGTCTTGCCAACACTTGTACTTTGATTTTTTGGACCTTTCTGATTGAGTAGAGTACTTGATTTCTGAATGTTCAAAGCTCCGAACTTCTTAATAGACTAAAACCCAGATACGCTGATTCCTTTAAAAGTCAAGGGAAGGTTTATTTAAGAAGGATGTAAGAACAGTATTTACACATAGCAAATACAGTTCATGTTGCATTACATTTGCAATAAGAAGGAGGTGAAATTCTGTTTCACAGAATTTTCTAGACTGGGGGTTTGAAAGCAATGCTGAGCTTTTTTTTTTTTTTTTTTCCTTCTGTAAATTAGAATTAGCTACGCTGTAAACAGTAGCTTTAGTCTGTCATGAAGCCAGTGTCAGAATAGAACAAAGGCCTAGAGGAACACAGACAGCAATGGGGAGAAGACAGGCAAGTTACATAGGGAAAGGCAACACTGCTAAACCAACTTTATCTGTTGTTCCACTGGAGGATCTTGTCCCTAAGAAACCCAACCTCTCTTACCTCTTTGGACCTCTGTGGTTATAATAATACTATCACTGGAAGAAATGAGAGATTATTTCAAAGTGATGGAGCTCAGACTTTGAGATTTATGAAAATGAATGCCCAGAATTAGGCTTCTGAATCTTTATTCAGGTGCCTAAACAATGCCAAGTTGCTTGTGCCAGGTGTAGTTCCACTGAAGCCAATGGGACCACATTTGGTGTGGTAATAGATATTACCGAGGCAGAATAAACGTTCAAGGATTTAGCCCTGAATATCCTGACTTTGGAAGTTTGGAGTATCTATTAGCTCCCTTTGACACTGATGAAAGTCATTATCTCAGCTTCTTTGAAAATTAGGTCACCTATTTACAGCTCAGATACACAACTGATTTATGGCAGCTTAACAAGTTGCCATCTATCAGCCAAACCGCTATAATTGTCCGTGAAATTCTTTTATTGAAGTTTTTAACAAGTCACATTCCCTCACAGCTGGGGAGGCTGAGGAGCCCACAAATGGTTACTGGCAGTGACTGCAGCTCAGTTGACAGGTGTGACTTGCTGAACCACTGCAATTTGATGCATGCCTCAGTCCCAACTGGGCACCTAAGCAAGGATGGAAGAGCCGAAATTTGCAACCATGTCTTCACAGATTTTATGCTAGAAGCATACCCATTCTTACCTTAGGTGACAAAGGAGCTGTGCAGTAGGGTTTGTTTTGATTCCCCACCAGAGACCTGACAGGTCTGTTCTTTGCTTATTGGCCTGCGTACCATGGAACCAGACAGAAATATAAGTTGGGAAAATGCATTGCACCAACTTTTGTGTGTGGAGTTTTACACCTGAACACAGGACTAGAAGAGTGTTGCACGCATACAAGTCTGTCTGGGCACAGAAGTCCAGATTCTGTGATGGTTTTGTGTGAAACGTGTTCAGCACTCTTGGGATAGGATGTGAGCAAATGCAGAAATGGTTACAGCTATGGGCACTCTGTCCATAGCTGTCCCCTTCCCAAACGCAAAAACAGTTGAAAACAACAGTTTCAGTTCACACTGAACTGTGATCTTCTTGCAAAGCTTTGGAAAGTCAGGTGAGATTCCTCTGCTGTTGAAATTTCATTCAGTACCTTCCATTACTACCAGGATCTGTGCCCTTGTCCTGCGGCGTGAACCCCACCACTCCTACAGGGAGGAGTGACATCCCTGGGGGTACTGTGCCACCTGCCCAGTAGGGCCATCCGGGGGTTGGAGCCTCCCAGGGACACCAGATGGGAGCTGGACACCCCTGTTGGCCGTACAGAGAACAGCTAGCTGAGCAGGCCACTGAAACTCTCCTCTAGCCCTTGGGAGTCTGTTCTTGCAGACCAACACTTTAGAAAATGGGCTTATACTTCAAGGAAAAAAGGTGTCTTTGTTCCTTATGTGCCACACCTGCCTAGAGAAGACAAAACATCCCAAGCCAGCCCAAACTATCAGACACCTTCCTTCAGGTGCTGTGGTTGCATGCTTTTGCCCACGTGGACGTATCAACCGTCCTAAAAGGCAAGCTGCCTACACTGGTGAGGTACATCCTGGCTTTTGAATACCCAAAATGAACATGTAGGTGAGAAAAACACAGGGAGCTTTCGTGTAGCACCTCTGCATCCTGAGGAGCCCTCACAAGCGCTGCTGAGCCAGCGCTCTAGCCATGCCCTCAGATCTGGGAGCTGGTTGCCCCACCACAGGTCTCTCTAAATAAATGGGCTCTGAGTGCAATGCTGGGTTATGGTGTCCCACACCACAACATCCCCGAGCAGCAGTTCTGGAGAAACCCTATAAGCCAAACTGGAGAATTGCTCCAATTTGGAAGAATACTGTACGGAGGGAGGGTGAGAGGACAGGAAATCTTTAGACCAGTATTGACAGTGAAGGCCCTGTACTTGTAAGCAATATTTTGATAAATGGAATGTCACCTGTGGAGCTTTTGCATCCCTCGCTTTATAGGGCTGAGCGGTGAAGGTCTGGGTCTTACTCATTTTGACGTAAATCAGAAGAATAATCCTTGAAATTAAATGAGTGTAACAGAGCAGAATTGTAGAGGGTGATGGATACTGAACACAGCCTGGTGGAGACCATTTACTTATGCATTTGTTTGGTGTGCAGCGACAGCCCTGGAGACTGCTGACTGATACAAGGATTCAAAATCACCAATTGCACATGTAATTGCAGGGGTGGGATTTCATAAGGAACTGGGAATTTCCCCTGAACCAACACTGTTATGTATGTAAATGTCTCACAAATTGCAGTATCTTTTTATGTCCTTGGACAAATTGAAAATGGGTTTGGGTGGTGCAAATACAGAAAGTCTATTTCCTTTTCAGCCAAGAGAGCTTTGTCTCTGTTGGGAGACTCGTGTCCTGGTTGCTCTCGTTTGTCTGTCCTGAACAGCAGAGTCACTGAGCTGGAGAGCACTGACCTGGTCTGAGCATACTGCAACTGCAGGAAGGGCAAGGGCACACACCGCACAGAAACTGAGGAGAGACAGGTATGTTGAAGGGGGAGTCTAGTAATTATGTCATTGTGTCCTTTCTGCTTGTTCTTTATTGCAAACCTTCACACAGTCAGTTTACATTTATTTGCACTGAAATGGAGCCAGCTACCTCTCCTACAATCCAGTCACTGACACAATGTTTTATGTGTGATACTGAATCTGCACATATTTGATGAGCATTTACTGCATCTGTCCAGAAGTTACTGTGAAAAGACAAATACCCAACATCCCAAACACACCAGGCTTTGTAAGCAGATCGGTCATTCCAGTGCAGGGAAAAGAGGCTTGTTTTTACTGGGCATGATAGAATCCTTCAGAGATGATGACTTTTTGTGAAATGTAGGAATATTTCATGACCAGGTTACTGTACTTTTTCTTACTGCAACATGTGCAATTCACTTTATGTTCTTGTGCACTTTTTTGATTTTTTATTTTGTATGAAAGTTTTTTCATTTACCTCTCCCTTCCCATTATTTATGAAAGCTAATGTAGTTTCAACAGTCTAAATTTGCTCTGCTGTAGTAAATAGCAGCTCTCAATTGTTATGTTTCCGTCTTTCAGATAAAGTATGAATTAAACAATTAGATTCTGAAGGGTTATCATCTGTCCTGAATAGCAATATTGAACAACCAAACACTAAAATAGCCAGGAAAAGTCTGAATCAATCCAAGCTTGAACAATTAATAATTTTGATGGTAAACTCAGGGGTGAGAGAACAGTAAGTATTGCTAGAGAGGAGACAAGAGTCTCACACATCCCCATTCAGTGATTTTGAATATACTTAGCAATTCTCTTCCGTTCATTTGCGTTTTACTTCACTGCTGCTGCAGTTCAGAGCCCCAGCAAGGGCCACCTCCTGCCCTGGGCTAGGGAGGGAAGTTCTATGTAACAAAGGAATTTACAGATTTTAAAACACAGCATCAGTCTGAATCTGAGGGTAAGTGCATAAATATAAGCATGTTGGAGGTCGTTTGGAATGGTCTGGTTTAATCCTTCGACTTCTTAAAATCATGCTATACTGCTACATTGAAAATGTGTAGCAACGCGCATTCAAATAAACAGTTTAAAAAAAAAAAGAAAAAAGGTTTAAAAAAAAAAGAAAAGAAAAGAAAAAGAAAAAAAGGAAACCAAAGGATTTAGTATCTAAAAGGTAGGAAATTGATTTTAACTCCCTTCTTTTTCTGGATTTCTTCAGAAATACAATTTCTACAAAAGCTATCCACTTATTTCAAGTATTTCAATGTTGACAAAAATCCATATTCTAGTGCAATATGCAACACTTTCGAATTTCTCCCCTAAACTCAAGCAGGAGCACTTGCCCACAGCAATATCTGCAATACGCACTGTTCATTCCACAGCCTGCTCTGGTCACCCAGACGGAAATCGAGAGCGATGCCAAGGGGGTTGCTCTGCATTGGCAACACTGAGAGAGAGTTCAGCATCGGGCTTCATCTAGATTACAACAGTGACACAGAGCTGTTTATGTGAGAAAGTGCTCCCATTTCCATGTAAAAAATATCTTGCCTGCAGCTCTGCAATTTAAGAGCCATAATTCTCCTCCCACTAAATTAAATAGGGCTACTGTCTCTGATTTTTGTTGGAGTCTCCTTCTGGAGAGGGACAGAGTCTCCTCATGGATTTTTTTTTTTTCTCCCCCCAGAAAAACAAAAACATAGAGACATCTAAGTATATTCATATCCTCACTTCTGGAGCAAGAGCTAACCTGATGCCTTTATCTCTTAGACTGGCTTTTTATCACCTTGCATCTTGCACATAGTTGCAGGTATGTGCTACCAAAGCCATTTCCTGCTCTGTGTCCTGGAGGAGTAGTCCTCGTAGGCTTGACACATATATGAAGTACTCGTAGCCATGAGAAAGCAATGAAAACCATCTCTGCTTCTACTTTGGGCCTGCTTGAATAACACACTACAGCCATTGTTTCCATAAAAGTATACATCAGTGGGAGAAACTGAGAGGTTTGGGGAAAGAATAAGCTACTTTTGGCCTGAGAGTAGTTTATATCCTAACTACAGTTGCAGCCTGGTTATATAACGCCAAGTCCCATCAGAAGATCCAAATTTAGACTCTACGTTGGCTTATGATGATAATTTTTTCATGACAGCAATTGAAAATTGCAATGAATGAATGAAATTTTCATGACTGTGCTTGAAAGAAGTATGGCCTGTTTTTCTCTTCACGGAGATACCAAGGGTGATAGAGCACTACAGTAGCCAGAGGCCAACCATATTGAGACCGCTTTTTGTTGAATCCTAGGAGAAGCTCCCATTCACTCCAGCAAGAGCAGGTTCAGGCCTGGGGGGTCCACAGATGTCCATTCTCTGGCCCTTTTTCCCCATAAGACACATCTCTTGACCTCAGTGATTTATTCCAGTATAACTGAATAGATATGTACACCTGCAATATTAAACCTTTCAAATCTCATATTCTGTGCCTTAGCAACACCATCTTCATGGGTTTAAGAGAAACTTAACTTAAAAAAATCAACTATTAGCTTTTACAGTGCCGCTTCACTAAAATAATTAAGAAAACACTGGGCAAATCATTTGCAGCCAGGTCTTGTGATTACATCTTAAAATCAGGCAAAATAAAAGATCTCTGCTAGATAGAAATGGAGGCAGGCCATTCTATACACTTTTCTATGATATTTTATGCTTTTGTATTCAACAAATTACACAATTTCTCATTTTTTTGGTTGATGCAGAACAATTTCTGAGGCAGAAATCCACTCTGCTTTCATTTGCTCTGGTTTAACACCAGATAATTTCCCAGCCTCAGAAGAACTACGTTTGATTTACATCACTCTGAATGGGCAGAGATTTCAGCCCTCATGTCTAACCAGCAGTTTCAAATTAAACCTGTGTCTACCCAGCGGGGTAAAAGTAAACACACTGCATTTGCAGAATCAGTAGAATAAAATTACTTGCTTTCTTCCTTTAATTTTTTTTTTTTAATTCTCTCAGTATTTACAGCAAGAAGAGCTTAAATCCATTCACAAACATGGTTTCTACATTAAATACTGTCCTTCCAGTCTCTTGCAAGCAAAAGGAAGTGACCTGAATATCTTGACTTCTCTGGAATTAGTTCAAAGTACAGAAACTGTTTCAATGGGTTTAATTCATTTCATTTTGCTGCTGTGGCCGCAGGGCTACCCCAGGAAGATGTTCCCATGTGGAAGAGGTCTCCTAGGTGTTACAAGTGTGGGCTGTGAATGGCCCCGAGCCCCGCTCGCCATGGCTCGAACAATGCACTTCCATAAAAGAGGCCTGGTTTGCCCCACACGCTGTGCCACTGGCTTCATAAGGCTTATTCCTGATTTGCCCCTGTGTGGTAAGAGGAGAATGGAGGCCAAACAGTTACTAACTCACTCCAGCCTGTGCAGGAGGACGACGGTGTGGTCGCTGCCATCTCTGGACGGAAGCTCCTTCCCCATGCTGCCAGCAGCTTGCACCCACTGCCCAAACTGACATTTCAACCCCTCCTAAGGGGCTGTCGTGTCCAGCGTGACACCCCTCAGCCCCTTCCCCCGGCTAAAGATAGCCAAAAACATTGAAAATCGGTGGGGGCACAGCGGGCTTTGTGGGGATGGGTTTCAAAACCACAGGCCTGTAGAGTTTCTGCCCCGTGCCCTCCGCCTCCTTGCAAAAGGGCTGTGCCTCAGGTGGCAGTGCGGCCGCACTCTTCCTCCACAGCCCCAGCCCTGGGAAGGGCGACGGGGGCAGCGTCCCTGGGGGCTGGTACACGGCTGGCACGGGGCATGGGAAGGGGCAGCAGGTCCAGGTGCCCACCCGGCCCGAGAGGACGCCAGTAGGGTCTTTCTCCCCTGCACGCAGGACAGGTTCAGGGGGGCTCTCAGGGCCGGCAGTGTCCAGGCTCCTTTTGCTTTTCTTCCCCTCGAAGGGAGGAGGGTCTCTGGGGGCTGGCAGCCTGTCTGAGCCCGGGGGGAAGCCCCTGGCCGGCAGGCTCTGGGCTGGCCGCGGCTCTTCCCAGAAGGAAGCGGGGAGCTGTCGTTTCCTCATGGGCACCTGGTCTGGCCTGCCAGCCTCGGGGTTTTGCTCCGGCAAAGCCTGCTCCCCGGCCAGGCTCTCCTCCGCCTCAGCTGCCCGCAGCACCTTCTCAGCAGCAGCCCTGCCGTGGGGGCCGGGGTCGGGCGCCTCGGGCTGGCAGCCGCGGGCCCTGTCTTCTACTCCCCGGTGCGGGCCACACTCCGGGGACTTGCCAGGGTGGCACCGCGGGACCCGCGAGTACTTCTGAGAAAACCGCTTGAGTTGCTTCTGCAAGTATTTTCTGTGGTCCACTGACCGGCGGCAGGGAGCGGATTTATCCAGAGCTGCCTTGATGTCACTGGAGGCCAGGTTGACAAAGTTCAGCAGGGTTTTTACCTCGCTGTCTGATGCCATTTCACTGGACGTGGCGTGCAGAGTTTCCCATCAAAAGTTTATAATCCGACCCGGGCAAGCCTCGTCGAACATGCAGACGTCGGCGGGCAGACTTTGAGCGAGAAGCCTGCATTCAAAAAACATCAAGAAATCCGAGAGAGGATGGGGGGAAGACGTCAAACTTCTCAGCTAAGCACACAAGTTGTCCATCAGCTCACCTCCGTGCGGGCAAGCTGCCAGCAGAGCCTCCGCGCACCCGCGGCCCCGCAGCGCTGCCCTGGCACGGGGGCTGCTCGCTTAATCTTGTTAGGTGAGGCTTAGGTGGGGAGAAGAAGCCGGGGCGGCCGCTCCCGTGTCCCTGCAAGCAAGCGTGGACACTCACCCGGCGCACGGGGGCTTTTCCGGCGGGTGCTGGTGGAGAAGAGCCCCTTCCCGCTAATCTCGTTAGGCAGGTTACACACTGCCAACCCCGGCGGAGGCAGCCGGTGTGTGGAGGCAGTTGAGCGAGCACTTGAGCAAGCTGAATGAATATCGACTCCGCCGAGTTCGGGGCTCTCTCAGGCCAATCAGGAGCCACTTTGCCAAATACAAAGCATCCCAATCAGGCATCAGCCTCCCCTTCTCACATTCTTTGCCATCACAAATTGTTGCCATGGGGACAGCCACAGAAAGACAGCTAATAAATACAATCATTTCCCCGCGATTTCTACCATTCTCCCCTATCCTCTTCACCCCTACCAAGGCCTTTCTTTTTCACAGGCATGATCCAAAGGGAAAGCGCCGATGATGAGTTAGGAAAGTTTAGGCACCTTTTTCTCTGCACTCCCTGAAGCTGTCTGGGGGCTGATACTGACCATGCTTCATTGGCACAGGACAATGTAATATGGGGGACCGGGCTAGCCTACTTTTAACCGTTCCCCATCAGAGACTTTTTTTTTAAGGGGAGGATGATGTCAGAAAAAGGTAGGAAAGGAACAAATCTCTAAAGAGATGTGCAGATATCCATGGAAAGGGAGCTTGAGCGCTCAAGAATCTTGTCTTTATGTTTGCCCCCTCAATTGAGTTACACAAAAGCTGAATTACCCATTCAAACTACCCGGACAAAAGGATGGAGTTGGATAGTACTCTTGCATCTGTAGTCAAACAGTTAGAGACTTAAATCGAGTCGTCATGATGGAGAAAGAGTTAGACAAAGCCCATAGAATTGCCATCAGCAAACATTTTCCTGTGTCATATTAGTGGGTCTCCATGACTCCCCCTGGCCTGGGGACAATAGCACAAGTTTGCACACTCGACTACTGTCACCCTGCCAACGCTGGCAAGGAGCAGAAACAGGACAATCCTTTAAGGGGAAAGCATGCCCGCTGCAGGGAAGGTAAGAAGAGAGGGAAGAAAAGGCGTGTGAAATGCTAATTGAGCTGCTTCCTTTACTGATCCAGAGTTATGCGAGCCCTCCGCCTTCTCGCAGGCTTGTCCCTAAGGGGTGGCAATAACTTAATAGCACAGAAAAACCAGGAGCCAGGGGAAGAGGAGAGCAGAAGGGCTACCCTCGGTGCATGCTGGCGATGCAGAGCTGGCGGCAGCCCCGTGCACCAGCCCAGGACCTGCTGCCTCCCGCAGCCGGAGAAGCACTGCTCCTGCTTCCCAGCCCGCAGCGCCCTGGGGACAGGAAGAGCAGAGAGGGTGGCAGGCTGTGCGTGCCCACAGCCAGGGAGATGCTGCCGGCGCTGGGGCAAGCACGCACATGCCATGGGGAAAGCAGGGACAGAAGTCCAAGCCATCCCCTGTTTTGCAAGTAAAATCTTCCTTGCTGCTATGAGGCATCAAAGGTCTGAGCGCTGAGTTGAATACTGCGGCATTTTACATGTATTCCTACTACTCTGATTTTCCTCAGCAAGGGCAAGATCCAGATTGTGCCATTACACCACACTCTGGGCTGAGGACTCAGGGATGACTCCTCAGTGTCCCCATACCAGTGTGCCCAGTGCTGCTGTTCCGTTTCACACCATTTCTCCCAGTCCAGCCCAAGTCACGTGTGCCAGTACCAGCACTCAGGTGTTCCAGGTCTAGGGAGACCCTGGGACCAGGACATCCCGCAGCAGGAGATGCTGCAGAGCCATTGGCACCATGGTGGACTGTAATGTGATGGCTGGGTAGAAAACCTCGAGGGCACCTTGGTGCTGTCTGAGGCAGGGGATGAGGCTGGCAGGGCGAGGGGCAGCCAGGCTTTGCCCTTGCTGCGGAGGACACTGGGACTTCTCTCCCCCCAGTTTCTATTCCAGAAGCAGCTCCTCCCCTCGGAGACCTGGCGCAGCTAACCCTGCCTGCACCCACCGTCATCTGCCTCATGCCATCATGATGCAAAGCTCTGCACAACCTTCCCCAGTAAGATCTTTGGTGAGGGGGACAGTTTCCAGTCACCTGCTCGAGCATCTATTTTGGGATACGCTAGCTGGGGCTTGGCCTCTCTGTGACCCAACACAGCTCCTTCTTCTACAGCTGAGGTTACAGAGAGAGGTTTTGTCTAGTTCATTTAATGAGATGTGCATTAAGGGATCACATCTCTGTTTGCAGGAACAAACTGCCTCCTGTGCTTGAGCATTTGACCCAACCTGGACATCACATTGCATGTTGCATCCATCTCCTGATGGAGCTAGTTGGTAGCCCACGGGAGTGAGACAGAGAGACAGAGAGACATGGGACAAGTGCCTGGGAGCAAAGGATTGTCTCAAGATGTTAATGAACTGTGTCCTCAGAGGCCTGGGAAACGCATGTCACATGCTTTGAGACCCAATGATATCTAATTATAGGGGATTTGTGGGAAGGATATGGGATATATGCTGGAGGATAAGGGAAACAGCACCCCTCCAACACATCCATGGCTGAAGCTCTCTCCCAGTCCTCATCCATGCCTATCCCCTCCTGGAAGGACACTTGCCCAGGTCACGGCTCCTTGGCCACCATGTGGCAGCTCCCCATGCCCCATTGCACTTGCTGCTCCGGCATCCTATTCCCTGCAGCTGAGTAACGGCAGGGAGCTGAAGGGGAATGAACTGGCAAGCAGGATTTAAAAACCAGAGCAACCCACCCTTTCAAGGTCAGACTCAGGTTGAGCTGCACAGGGTTTTCTCTAAGAGGCCACCGGAGCCCTTTTGTTCCTCGCTGCTCTCGCCATGTTCATCCCAATGTACATGTGAAAGGAACAATTAACAATAGGGCACTCCTCTCTGAGGATCCAGTGCACTTTGAAGTGTCCACCAACCAAAGGCTCAAGAATGATACATCATTTTCCACTGTGAATGTGTCAAACTAGTACAGCAATTGAAAAAATGTCTCCACATGCCTTCCCAGCATGCAGACAGGGACCAGCTGGAGAGCCACTTCATATCTGACATGTCACCCCCTGACAGCTGTCTTCTCGGGAATTTTTGGTATGTGAAATTTCCTAACTCCTTTTTTTATGCACAGGAATAAATACATTCACTTTAAAGTTGCAGCCAGGCCTCTCCTAAACATGCAGCATCTCCTTCAAGACTGACTATAGGAGAGAGAAAAGAAGATTTTCTTCCACAAAAATACCTGGGAAGTATTTTTAGAAGTGTCACTCATTATAAGTGATGTCATGATTTAGCCACATCTACACCAAAACCTCCCACAGCTCATTTCCACACTGAGAGGCCCATTCAGCACAGGTATTCCAGCATCAGCATCATCCCTGGACTGTGCGAGCAGACCCGCTGATGCAAACCATTAACAGAGAAAGCAGTCCCCAAGCGGTAAGTGCACTGAGCAGTTCAGATAACATGAATACCCAAATCACTGCTGTTATTTTAATGGTCTGTAAAGCAAAGAGCAGCTCAGTGAACAGCTGGGTGTTACAGAGGTGATGCAAATTCACTGTTTTGACACTGGTTTACTGAAAAGTCCTTTTCCTCCCCTAAAACAGCACTTTTTCGCTATCCTAGCCTGAGCAATAAGTGTAGTCATGGGGCTCACCACACTGTCAGTATAACAACGCTGCACATTGCAGTGCTGGTACGCTTTCTGGGCAGGACCAGGCTGAAATCAGCTCTCAGTGGCTTCTTGCCTGCCCTGATTTGGGGTAAGCATCTGTTTGAGATACGTCTGCAGGTCTGTATGGTAAGCGCTGTTATCCCCACCTCTTCTCTATGCATGTTAAAACTAGGCAATCTCCATTAATTTAAAAAAAAAACACAAACTTTCAGATTTTTACTTAAAAAATAGGGCTTCTGAGCAATTGTCGAAAGATTTTCTTTAGAAAGTCACTAAAGGTTTAGGTTCGTTGTATTTTGGAGAGGAGAGGAGAGGAGAGGAGAGGAGAGTGATGTCAATGATGCACTGATGGCATAAAAGTGGAAGATGTTATTTAACATCATACTGCAAGCACTGGGTGGCCTTAGGAGTTAATGCAGTAGGAGAAGAAAGGATAATAGGAATGCTTGGCCATGTACCTCAGGGGTTGATATCAGGAATTTCTGCCATGAGGAGAGAAGTCACTGTCTGGAAATGAGAAGGAAAACCAGATGATAGGATGCAAATGAACCTCACCCCTCCATCCAGTCTGACCTTCCTGGGCCCCAGGATGGGTTCTGTAGGGCATAATCCAAGACAGGAGACTGATGGTGTTCAGGCATCCAAACAGGTTGCCCTCTGGACTCAGAACCTAGCCCCAGACTGGGACATGAGCCTGCACATCCCAGAACCTGCAGATTCATTTTGAAAGGGAGAAAGACTTCTAAGCTCCTTTAATAAATATTTCTGAGGATGAAATCCAACCGTCAGAAAGCTGGTGTAGGCCAAGCTAACAGCCTGGCTCCCAGTCCCAGGACCTGAAGGACCTATGGGACAGACAGGCAAATAGTGACCATGGTTGCAGGACCAGCCCCCAGGGGATGTCTGACAGTGTCTGCACAGGGATGCAACCAAAGCCCTCGGCATCATTTCCTGCACCCAGCATGCAGGCACCGCAGACAGCAGCAGGGGCGTTTCGCCCTAGCATTGATCCTCACGCTGCCTGGTCCTGCCCTGAATCCAAGGTCCTCTAAGCTCAAGGAGGGAGGAAGGAGGGAGCATATGGGATTTCTCCCCAGACTCACGCTGCCCAACCATGCACTTTGCTCCTTTTTGGAGCCAACACCTTTCCTCTCGGGAGAAGGGCAACCTGGCAAACCCACCAGACGCAGCTTTAACTGCGCCCCCCCCATTTTTTTTCTCTTGACAATCTGCTTTGACCTGAGTGACATCCTCTCTTTGCTTTCAATCCCCGATTTGCTGCACTTGGGGACAGACTTTGAGCAGGCACCGAGGGCTGGGGCAGCAAGGGGGGCCACCGCTACCCCGCAGCCTGCCATTCAGGCAGATGGCAGAGGGGGCCGCTATGAATAGCTCCTGTCAGTCTCACAGAGTGAACTTTACAATTGTGCTACGTGTTGGACTGCACGTGACTAATGCCATTCTTCTGCAGGCTGCAGGCAGGACACAGCTGTTTCTTTAAGGAAAAATTTGTTTTTTTGTTTTTTGTTTTTTTGTTTTTTTTCTGGGAAGGAAAAACAAAAAAAACCTGCTATTGCAAAGTCATGGCAATATTGTATCTATGTATCCGATATTACACTCTGTAATTAGACATGATCAAAGCTCATCCTGCTTTTCACTGCCTCTCTTTCTGGTAAATCAGATAATGTTTAAAAATGAGCCTGGTCTTGGTATGGTCCTTCTGGAGGTTTAAATCCTGTCTCCACATGCAGCAGGTATGCAATGAGCAGCAGCAGCAGGGCCAAATATAGTTTTCTTTACATAATTCTGGAGTCATTAAGTATTTCAAGATCAGTTCACTGCCAAAGTTCACAGGTAGCTTCTTTTGATGAGAAATTGTGCTGCAAAAAGGATTAAAAAATACAGACATGAGTATGAGCATGTGCATATGTGAAGACCTTCTCTTAAAAGCTGCAAAAAAAAACAAATGCACAGTTATCTCTGGGCAGGGGATGCATCCGGATCTCGAGCCTACAGTACAGAAGAGCCACACATGCTCCTCCCGCCCACGCCTCAGCTGGGCTCTCAGCCACATGCCCTGCTCCACTCTCTCAGGTGGGCCTTCTCCATGCAGGTGTTCCTGCAGTGAATTCGGTGCCAGGCTCTCTGGCTCGGGTGCAGCCAGAAAGAGACCTGTGCCACCTGCATTTCCTTGGTGGGGGCATGCCCCTGCCCTGCAGCCCAGCCAGGGTGGTGGGATGAGATGCGGGCAGCCCAGGGTGGCACTGCCTTGATCCCACGATGGTCTGGCCATGAGGCTGCAGAGGGGCAGCTATCCTAGAGGCACCAGTATGGTGGTACCACTAATATTTCCCTCCTCTTCCCCTTTGCCAGCCCCTCAGACGGAGAGCAATGTGGCATCTGGGCAAGGCGGGCTGCAGAGGCTGTAACATATTGTCTTTCCGTGGTGCCTCAGTCCCAGCTCAGACTGGGTTTGCACAGCGCAAATTTCCCTGGGACCCACACCGTGTTTGAGGTACTTCATACCCAACATTGATATAGAGAATACAAACCCTCAGTAATATTTTAGTTCCTTTCTGTTGAGTAACAAAGTTAAAATAACATGGGCCACTATTGTCAAGCCAAAAAATATCCCTTCTAACCTAAAATGATGACTAAAAATAACAGTTGAACTACACCCCTCTTCTTGAGTCAGTTCTTCAGCTCCTCCCTCCCCGTGGTCTGTGACACGGCAGCTACCAGTGAGCTCCTCCAGCCCCAAATGTTGCTTCCTGAGGGATGCTGGGATGAAGGCTCAGCCTCCAGCCTTACCAGGCTGAAATATCCACACAGAAGACCTAGCAAATGCTCTAGAAAGACCTTTCAATCTTCTCCATGTTGTCTGGTGTCTTGACTCATAACTTTAGTGCCATTCATAGTTTGGGGAATTCAGCCACCTTTGCTGTAGGCAGCAGCTGCTTGTGGAAGTAGCACCAGCCTGTACTGAGCTCAGTGTCATCCCTCCATCCTGGCTTTGGAGATCTCCTTCTCTAAATTTGTCCTTGTGTGTCAAAGGAGCATGTAGAAGTGACAATGTGTCGGCTGCTGATGACATCCACCCCAGGAGCACCCAAAAGGGTCCTTGGGAGTGAGTGCTGTACAATTTGAACGGTGCACTGCACTCACTGAGCAACCTGAGGACAGAAGACCTTGCAGGACATGCTTCTCTGCTAGGTGAGTGGATGCAGAAACTTCCCTGGGAGAGGCAACGGTTACCATACGAACCAGAGAAGTGGCTGCTTCTCTGCCATGCTAGCTTCTGCCACCCTCATGCTGACAGTGCCCAAACATGTGCCCATGCGCTGAGCACCTTGGGGCTGAGCCCTTATGCTGAGGTCAGCACCCAGTCCCAACCGGGTTTCACAGCACCATTCCCATGCCTTGGGAAAAGTGTGGCACTTGGAGCCTGATGTCTCAGGGGTACAGCATGCCTGCTCTGCAGGCGGGCTGGGGGCAGGTGGGGGGCTGCCGCGTGCGGGTGCCAGCCCAGCCGGTGTGGTGGCGTGGGTCTTGCCGCAGCAGCACCGCTAAAGCACGGTGCCAGAGCCCAGCTGGCACCACCTGCGCTTGCCCGCATCCCACTGCTCGTTTTCGTCCCTGCTGTGGTCCTCCCAGTGCTGATCCCTGGCACTGCTACTCTGGCCAGGAAAGCCAACACCAAGGTTTTGATTGTTATCTATAATAAACCCAGTAAGGGAGAAAAACCCTTGTCCTTTTCTCACCCATTACATCGTGATGTCAGAGCGCATGTGGGAGGTGTTGTCTGGATGTGACACACAGTATGAGAAGCCACTGCAGGCAAGCAAATGCATCTCTGTGTTCAGGAGTCCCTCATACAAGGGAAAGTTCAAATGTGATTGAGCAAAACCTTGAGCAGCCTCAGAGCTCCCCCTGTTCAATGGGGCCTGAGTGTGCTCAGCAACTTCCAGGTGCTCAAGCCCGGCTCTTCAGGACCAATCCTACCTCCATAAAGCATCAGGAAAAGTTTCAGATGGAAATGGGATCTGCAGTGAAGAAATTGAATAAATCACAAAGCCGATATTAACTGAAGCATCAGTTCTCAGAGTCAGTCCCTCTGCTGGAGCTTGGGTGTTTGCTACAGCAGTTCTGGGCTCTTTAGTCCCACTGAAGCCAAATTTGAATTGGGCATGGATTTCTACAGGTGCCAAATTAGGCTCCCCCATGAGTTTTCTTTAAAAAAAAAAAACAAAAACAAGAGCTGGATACTTGGACCAGGTTAGCATTCTGCTCGTCTGGGATATCACAGTGTTTATGCCCACCAGGAGCCTATACGTGGGTGTTGACGGGACACAGCAGGCTGTGGTATGTGCTCCTGCAGAGTGTAAAGGACTTAGAACAGGAGAGCAATATGTTGAAATAAAAAAAAAAAAAATAAGTGTTTTAAAAAAAGATGTCTGTTAGCCCTTAGCACCTTTGCAATGAAATCTCAGATGATTTGCACCTTGGCAATGAAATATGAGAAAATATGAGGCTTTTATACCTAAAAAAACTATCATTGAAGTATACTGTGGAGCTGAGCAGCAAGGACAGCAGTGAGTGCACAGTTTTGTGCATCTCTCCTCCAAGACAATGGCACATGCAATACTTTGGCTCAGCTTTGGCAATCCTCAACCCAGCAGCTGACCAGCAACTGTTGATAAAGGCTACTTCTGTTTAAATACCTGCACCTGGCACTATTCAGTGAACTGGTCTGTTGAGTAAAAGCTCAGACACAGAAGTGCTTTCCTGAACTTAAGAAACTGGCATAAGCTGACACCTCTTTAGCTCACGCATGCCACAGAGACAGTCCACCACCATAGCTCAGCTGACACAGAGGAATGTCTCAAACATTCCTGAATTTCTGTAGAGATTCCTTCCTGTGGCTGAGCTGGAAAAGTTAACTTAAGGATTGGGACTAGTTTGGAGATGAGAACCTGACTGACACAGAATTTGTGCAGGTCCTAAATGCCTTGTGCTTTATTTTCTCCTCTGTGAAGGTTTTAATAAATCTTTTTTCTTTTTCTCCTATTTACGTTACACTATCTTTGGTACAGGGGATTTCTCTTACCACATTATGTTTGTTCAATGACTAATACGGTAGTCTTTGAAGACTATAGCAGTAGTGTGCTCTGAACTGAACATGTGTTACCTTATTCTTGGAATGGGGTCTGTATGGTGAGATCCATACACTCAGTCTTCATGTGCCACTTAGTTCACCCCAGAAATCACAGATTTATAAAATACTTCCATCAGCAAATAGTATTTATCAATACAATGCAGCAGAGAAAGGCTATGAAAAGAAATGGGCTTCTGTTACTTTGCAAGTTATGTTGTGGGGGTGACAAAAATCCATCAGAAGAAGGTGGCAGCTGCCGATGCTGCCTGTTCTTACACCCTAGTTGAAGAGTTTGAAAGAAGTAAGGCACATTGCTGTTTGGTCTATCACAGAGGGACGAAACAAAGTAAACCAGAAGAGACCAGTAGCTTACCAGTTTGCCAGACTGGCTGGAGCAAGGTTCTTCATCTGCTTATCAGAGTAAGGTCTGTAGATCATGGAGTTGCCTACAATGAAAGCAAATGGGAAAAGGAAGGATCAAAACACAGCTTGGTGTCCTGCTGGGAGTCTCCTTCCCACCTACAAGAAGAGGTATAACCATATGTGTGTGTTGGTACAGATCCCAGTTCAGGGGAATATGTGAGTACAAGCTTACGTGCTACTCTACAGGTGCCAACACAGACATATTTGGATGGACCCTATTAAATTAACATTTGATTAGTGTCAGTTCCCCTGCCCCCTCTTCTTTTGGACAGTAGTTCACAGAAAGACCTTACTTCACAGTTTTATCTGCTAAGCACAATGCTATTTCCAGACTCCAGGTTTGCAATGCAACATATTTAAAACCGTTTCCCAGTTATAACTGATAGAACTTAAATTTGGCATACTGAAAGAGTCCCCAGGCATGAGCCGATGGGGGAATCACCCTTGGTCTGAGAGCTTAGCCCAGGTGTACAGGACCCTTCCTTCAGGGATTAGTTTTTTCTGGAAGATGCAAAAGGTTGACGTTTTCTGATTACAGCTGCATTGCTCCCAGAGCTGGAGCTTTGATGGTGAGGTGGTAAAGTCTCAGATAAGGCCTCATCAGAGGTCCTCATCAGAAATGTCTTTGTCATAGAAAAGCACTGACAGCCTCTAGAAAGCAGACCCTTCTGGATGAAATGACCTGGATCAAACCACAAAGGCGAGATGTCATTCAACCAAATGTGCTAAAAGAGCCCAAATATGAAATTGCTGAGCTACCAACACAGAGCTTACACCAGCTTCCATCCCAAAGAACAGAGATGATTAATGTAATAGGTAGTTGTATGAATAACAGAATAAAGCATCTTTTCCTCTGGACTGGAGGCAGATTTACTGCAGGAGTGCCCCAAGGGCTTATGCTGGCATCAGTGCTGCTCACCAACTCCGTATGTTGCATCTAAAAGAGGGTGAATAGTGGCAAAGTTTGCAGATGATATAAAATTATTTGTAATAATCAAAGCTAAAGCTGACTGTTGCAGAAGGAGCTTATAATACCAACTGACAGTGAAGTGCCAGATGAAATTCCATATTGACAAGTGCAAAATAAGGCACTTAGGGAAAAAATAACTCTACTTATACATCTGCAGTGATAGGCTCTAGATAGCAACACTTAAGAAAGAGATCTTGGGTAACCGAAACAGAGGTATGAGGTCTCTGAAAACATCATGCATTGCCCTGCAACAATCAGAAGGCAAATTGAATAGCTGGAATTAATGAGAGAATAGAGTAAAATAGAACAGCAGCCAGTAATTACAACATTGTTTATACTGTTTGTACACCTTTGAACACTAGTTGCAGTTTTGTTCTCCTTAGCTCAAAAATAAGCTAATAACTTTGGATTTAAATAGGTATAGAAAAGGTAGTGAGGATGGTCAGAGGTCTGGAAACATTTCTGTATGAGGAAAGACTAAATTAGACCTCTTCAGCTTAGAAAAAAAACAAGCTGAGGGGGCATGATATAAGTGTATAAAGTCATCAATGGCATGGAGAAGGTAAAGAAGACAAGGTTAATTTCTGCTTCTCCAATGCAAGAATTAGGGGTAACAAATTGAATTATCATGCAGCAGGTCTAAACCATGAGGAAGGAATTTTCCACATGATGCATTAAACTGTGGGACTTGCTGCCAAAGTATAAATGAGTTTGAAAAGGACTTAGACAAAGCCATTCCATATAGGACCGCTATTAAGCCGAATAATCGACTGTCATCCTGTAGCTCAGGGACTCCTGAGGCTGTTGATTGTCAAAAGCCAAAAGGGAATATCAGGTACAGATCACTGTACACTTCCCCTGCCCTTGTGTCCTTCCCTAAATATCCACACAGGCTGCCATCTGAGATGGGATACTGGACTAGAGAGACCTCTGATCTCATTCACTAGAGCATTTGTTAACTTAGGGAATGAGAAAATGCATCCTGGGTATGACAGCAGTGTGAGGCATGGAAAGGATGCACTGGAATTGTGTGAAAAGCAAAGCCCCGTTTCATTCCACCTACTATTTACAAGTTTGTTTTGGGCTATTCTGCATTCATAACAATTTTGTTTCAATGCTCATAAAAGAAAGTCTGAAACTCAGGAAGATTTACTTATGATTTTTTTTTTAGAAGAAAGATAAGGTTGCTCTAAGGGGAGCTAACATAATTCGAAGTGTCATCTGTCATGAAGAAAGATGTTATCTTTTCCTGAAGATTTTGTATTGGTTGCTATTGTATCATGGTCTTAGTCACAGCATCTTTTCTTACACCAGAATATACTGAGCCCATCAAAACAACAGCCCCAGCCCAACTCTGAGAACAGCCACGTGCCTGCCTAGCTCTGAAGCCTCTCCCCAGTGTGTCTGGAAGTCAGCGTGGCCATTCATTTCAGTGCACATCGGTGCGTATGTGCTCACAGAATTGAAGCCCAAGGAGAAAAGCCAAGCCCTGGAGAGATATATAATTACGCTATTTCTTGCTTGCTACTTTGCACACCCCACCAAGGGTTCAGATACACTAGTTTAGTGTGCAGTGTCTCCATCCAGGGATGACTACAGGGTCTGAGGCAGTGGTTGAGGGTGACACACAGCTGGTAGCAGCATGATATGGTCCTAGTGCCTTCATGCTCGTGAGGCAGCACAAACTCCATTTTGTTCAAGTTGCTGCTGAGTCTTGAGCTGCTCTGCCCTGTTTGCAAACACAGGGGAGGCATGCTTCTGCTGGAGCTAAAAAGCAATAAGATGGTGCTGTTTGTGCTGTCACATTTTATTCATACAGATTTCCCAACCACAGTCGAGGTCACATTTGATACATAGACAAAAGCCAAGGATTTCGAGGTTTGCCAGGAACCAAACAAATACGTTCCTCAGCTCCACGAGCCTTCAGATACTGCTGTGAAGTGTTTGGTAGGAAAATTTTGGTTGCTTTCTGCTCCAAACAGCTCTGCTTTGATAAATGCAGCAGGATTGATCTGTGCTGTGCGTCCCTTAACTGAATTACGATGTAATCCTCCCTGGAACAGAACATTTACATTCCACTGACCTAGTTGAAAAAATGCATTAATTTTAATTTATGTAAAATTCTTCCAATAGAAGAGTGAGAGGAGAGAGGCAATGTCTTATTAGCAGTCCCTGCCTGCTTGGACAGGAAGAGAAGTCCAAATTTTTAATCAGGATTTTTGAAAATGATGAAGCATTTCAGTGGGTGGGTTGTTCATGTAAGTCCAGATAAGGCTTTATTACCACCCATTCTGGCTCACAAGGGTCATGAATAAAACATGTGTCATCAACCTGTCTCCTCTGCATCCAGGGCTGTCTCTCCTCTGATCCTGGGGCAGTGGGGCAGTGAGAGTTGTTTGTAAAGCCTACAGTTTGCCTGTAGGGTCACTTCATCTGTCTGAGTCAAATGCCACAGGTATATTTACAAAAGAGACTGAGTAGATGATATTTTTGTATTGCTTCAGCACTGGAAAACAGCTGGAAAGATGTCTCATGCTAGAATTCCCTTTAGTAAGAATTATCTGTGGGGTCTTAAGTCAGCAATGTTGTTGCTACTCCATTCATCCAGCCCTGCTTCCACAGAAGGTGTTATGTGAGCAAGGAAGTCGTAGGAGTCATCATTATACACTCTGCAGGCTCTTTGGCTGATACTGTTACTGTAGCCAGTAGCAAATAAAGCCATCTCAGGAGCTTTCAGTACAAAAATGGCCTAGAGTCAGAGGAGCATGAAGATGTTCAAGTCATCTTTTCCTTCTTTTCCTAACTCCTTTACAAAGGGTAAATTTGGGGCAGGTGAGCATAGAGTCTCAAGGCTCAAACCCAACCTGCCTTACTTGTACCAGCAGCCCAGCTGTGGCCCAGGGGACTTGTCTTTCCCAATCCAAAGCAGGAGCAACACCACTCCTGTATGTGACCTGCATGTGACCTGAAACTCATTGACTTGGGGAGATGTTTGGATCCAGACTCCACCATGAGCCCTGTTCCTGTAGCACAAATATCAAACACAGCCTACTGCTCACACAGCAGTTCTGCACAGCATGTTGTTGCATGCAGTCTTAGACAGAAATTGCTGCATAAATACAGGTATCAGAACTTGAGCATGCAGAAAGAAAAAAAAAAACAGAGGTATTTGCATGCAGTAACTGTGTGATTCTTACATCTCCATTACATGTAGTACTCCTGATGTTTGCAGTCTTACACCTTCCTCTGGTTTAAAATAATCTTGTTATAACTCCAGGAATGAGAAAAACTTCCCCTGTAGATGCAAGTAAGCATCCCTGACTAATGGAGATATCACAGGGATGAATCTGATGGCTAATGTGTAAGGGCCAGAGCCACTGTGCTTCCAGGAGGCTACTGTGCACCTGACGTGACGTTTTTTCTTGCTCTTATCTTTAGCTGGTAGTAAAGCTCATTTCACATGGAAAGTACTGTAGATGCTTTGCTCATTACCAATGGAAATGTGATGGTATGTTCTCAGTAAGGCTCTGAATTTGCTTATCTACAGCTGTTTAAGGACACATTCATATTGCTGGAGAAGGGCAATCCCTACGCTAGACCACAACTGCTCAGAGCGATATAATATCATAAAATGCAGACCACAACTGTGACAGAGAAATTGCTATTTTTTACCCAGCCAAAAATCAGTCATTTTAAACCCTATCTTATGCAACATGAAAAAGCTATTATGGAAAGCAACCTTTCCCTGTTTTCTAATAAATGGATACCAGAAATATCAGAGGTACAATATCAGGCAGGTATAAATAATGACAGGCAAGGAAAGCAGGAGGAACATTGTCCACAAAAGGAAACAACCCATCAGTTCCCAGAACATTTCCAAAGATTTATTTGCTAGTGAAACTAGCAATATTCGTTTCAAACATTAGAACCCAACTGTCAGCTTTTTAAGCCTTGATAACTCACAAGCTGTCAGATCTCCTTCCAAACACACATACTTGTCTTTTCTGCAGCTGAACTGTAGCAGATTCTTGAAACAAATGTTTTAAGAGAGAGAAATGGCTATGCAATGATATAGCTTTCTCTAAAAACAGAAGAGAGAAATAAGCAATATCAATGAACCAATGTGCAACAATTTAACATTTGGAGGACTCTGGCAGAACAGACAGAAATTTATTAATTGTTCTTCCAGGTATGGAAGTGCTGAGAAGTGACCAGAGTTGGTCACTAGCATGAGCAGTCAAGGCTTGGTAAAAGCAGTCTACAAATGGAAATCTTCTTTCAGTAGAACCTTTATTTTCCATGGAATTTCCCATGATCTTCAGGAGTTTGATTTACTTATAGTTTGTATAGATTTGCTATTATTAATATTTTTTATTTTCAGAATCAACAACATGACTGTCATTTTGCAACATCACTCTAAGGGCAAAGCAGACAAGAAATGATTTCTGACAGAGAAGGTAGTTCCAAGGTTTTGCACACACCTGATATTTTGTCACATCCAGATACAAGCTAAGAAAAGCAGCACAGATACCTGTGCACAGTCCCACACCAGCTGGAACTGCTTCACATAGGGGTGGCCACCTGTGCCAGACCCTTGACCAGACCCTGTTCCCCATGCAGGGTCTGTACCAGTGTAAGCAACTCAGTGAACCAAACAGGGGGTGCTGCTAAATGTGTGTTGAGGGAAGATGTGAGAGATCTATGAAGAGTCTGGCAAGGCTTATTACATCAGTTGAACTGACCTATAAGCATGGTGTGATCCCAGAACATCTAGGAATAAAACTGTCCACAAGCAATTTTTGTTATTTAACTTCTGTGTGCCACCTTTAGGACAAACTCAGATGAATAATACCAAGGATTTCAAGCATGATAGCATCTCTGGCTGGATGCAGATGCATTAGTCTCTTCCTTCCCTCCTTGCTATTCTTTTAGTTCATATTCATGTAAGCACACTGGTCAGAAATTCCTTGAGACTAAAATAAAACTCTTTTTCCTTCTAAGAATTATTCATTAAATATCCAGTTATGATTTCCTGGACAGTTTAGGTAGCCCAGGCTCCAGCTACTGGGTTAATTCATTTTGTGTCAGTTCAGCTGGGTCACACTGTGTCATCTTTGTTTCTTGATTGGGTGAATGAAACCTTTAAAATGGGATGTAGCAAGCAATGAATACCCTGTTCATACAGTAGAGTAATTCTCGGTTTTATGTGTGACTGACTACGCAAACAAGATTACATCCAGGCCAGTGCAGCCAGCCACCACGGGATGAATGCCACATGCCAGCTGCACAGGCAATAAGTAGAGTTTGAAAATGTCACTGCGGACCTGGTCCAAATGCTCTGAATAAAACAGTCCCCATTTATAAAGCTTTTCTAGGGAAAAAAAAAAAATTAACTGCCCCTACAAAATGATCAGCACTATTATCTGTGTTTTTTTATTATTATCATTATTATTTAACAGTGACTTCTTAAAAAAATTAATCACCTATTATCACCACTGGAATGAGTCTAATTTTGTTATCTGAACTCCTTTCTCAGAAACAGCTGTTAGTAAAAAAAAAGTAAAAAAGAAAAACAGAGGCATATGCTAATCCAGCAAAATTTTAAAAAATCAAAAGTTTTGTTTGTAAAATTGCTCTTGTATTTTAATGCACAAGCATCCGCATCAACCACTCAGCATTATTTTTGCAACTGTAGTACACAGAAGCGTTAACATACCAGGACCTCACTTTCCTTTGCTTTAGCCTTCTGTATGGGGTAACTTTCAGTCATGAACATCTATTTCTCCAAGAATTGTAAAGTAGTGGTGAAAGTTTTCTACAAATATCTGAAATAGTAACTAGTGTATGGCTCACGAACATGGATGAATCCAGCAGCATTTGTTTTTTTTTTCACAAATATTTACAAATGCTGTTTGGGGTGTGCAGGCAGCCCTAATCACCAGTACAAAAGCCGTTATCAGCCTGGTGTTTAAAAACTGCAGTGAACTCTAAGAGGCTGAATGCTTGTTGGCTCTGGAGAGATTGCTTGGTAGTGGGAATATTGATTTGCAGGCAGATGATTTAGATAATTCATTTCCAGGAAGGCTTGTAGGAAAAATAAGTTCTGATTGCTGTGTATTTTACATGAAAAAACACTGCACTTTGGTTAGTTGCATCTGCATTTTATGCATCAGAAAGTGAATAGCTTTTTTCATTAAGAACTACCATTTGCCAGACTGCATACTGTTCTGCTTCAGACAGATGGAAGTAATTCAAAAGATTGCAGAAATTTATTATATCAGTGCAACTGCTACTTTTGCAAAAAGCAGGTAGGCTTTTGAACACACAGATCATTCTTTAGTGCTGAAACAAGCATCAAGCTTCACACTGAGTTTAATTTAGTTATGATAATTGATTAAAAAACTGCACTGACTGATTATGGGCAAAGGATGCCTGGCACCCATGGAACAGGTGAATGGAGCAAGAAGAGACACAAGGAAGTCCTGCAGCCCGGACAGTAACAGCTACCACCTGAGGACATTATTTTATACTGCTAAACTGATATCTTTGCTTCGTTGGTAATACCTAGTGCCCAGTGCAGCTGTGAATTTCCTAGGCAGGAGAACTAACCTGTTGAGTACAGGTCTGCTAGTGATGAGGAAAATGGAATGGGTCCTTTGCAACACTCTATCAAGATTATATTGAGAGCATATGGTCAATGAAATACATCCACACTGTCTGACATGTTTCTCAAATACTGAGATGTTTATTCAAAACAAGATTGTGGGGCAGAATGAAAGACCAGTGGGAATATATGTGGCTAACATTGATTTGGCTAGGAGCTTGCTATAAAGCTAAACACAATAAGATTCCAGTGAGTTCAGCTGTCTGTCTGTGCGTCCCAGCCCCTCCAGCGCTGCTCTCCATTAGCAAGTCTGTTTTAGCCCAGGGTGGGGTGCTGGAATGTCTTGAGCCCTTCTGGGTCAGGGCTGCAGGTCCCTTCTGATCCCTCTGTGATCTCTTGCACCAGGACTGCTCTCTCTATGTGCCCTTGTTGTCTTTCTATTCTCTTCTGTCATAGATTGATATTACTCCTATCATCATCTTGCTAACAGCACTTATTTAGAGGTAGAGGAAAGTAGGATCTTTCACCCGTGTGTTTATCTTGCTAATAGGAATTATCTGAATAGAAAATGAGCACAAGCAACACTCATTTACCATGAAAAAAGCAAGCTGGAAAGTGTCAGAGAGATGCAATGAATGAACTCCTCTTGCTAATGGCTGACTGGCCTTGTTATTAATATAGATATAATGATGTTAAGCTTCTCTATTAAGTCAGCAGACCGGGGCTATTGGTTACACTTCATTTCTAAGAAACAGGCTCATTTTTCAATTACATTGTAATTCACAGTGTCTTTAAGTGCTTGGAAAATGTAAGGAGTTCAAGAACTTCTTACTGAGGATTATGCAAAGTTATACTCAAACTAAAAATTCAATACAGAAAGACCACATTTCCTGGCTTGTGAGTCACTTCTTCCCTGTGCCCAGATGAAAGGAAGAAAGGAGGTACACCCATGCAGAGTGGGAACCAAAGTTCATGACAGATAGAACTCCTTCCCTCCCCATGCCCTTGTCTTCATCCATTTGGTTTCGTGATGTTGTGATGTCTAGGAGCTGGGAGTCCCAAGGGATGCTGCCTTCTCTTTGCTGGAAACCTTGTGCAAAGGAGACAGTTAATGGATGCCCAGGAGGGTGAAGCATGAAAGCAGCAGGAGTAGTTGGCTCCAACTTCAGCTGCAAAGACAAATGTAATGGTGGTTGGCAGGAGGAGAGTGTTTTCCTTGCCAGTACCCTGCCTTTGCCAGTGCTCGGGGGCACCAGACCACACACGAGGTCTTGCTGAGCCTCCTCAGACCTCTGGGAGATGCACGTTACTGGGGCATTGAGGGATGCCCTCCTCTCACAGCTGCTGGTGGAGGAGCCTGGCCCAGAGCCTCACAGCCATTGCCTTACTCTCATTTAATGTCAGCAGCCATACCTCCCCACATAAACTTTTCCCTCAGCAAACCCCTTAGGTGCCTTTGGGGTCCCAGTATCTAGGGCTACCACCAGAAAAGGTTTCTGCCTCTCCTGACCCATTCCATACCTATTTCACCCTTCCTTCATGCAGCAAAACCAATGTCCCATCCTCCTGCCCTTTGGCTACTCGAGGAACCTTCACCAGGCAGAGCTAACACACTGGTAAAGGTGCCTTGGCAATGTACCTGCCATGTTCTCAAACAAGAGATCCCTGTCATCTAATTATCATGGGTTGTCCAGTTCAAGCCAGTCTAAGGTAAAAGACAAATAAAATAAACAGCCTTAAAACACAACGGCGCTTCTGTGAACTGATATCTGCCAGCAGCATGGCCAGGGCAGCTGCTCTGCAGACCAAGCAGGAGAAATTTCAGGGCACCTTACAGGTGCTCAGCATTGACATTTTAACACCTGGGGCTCTTAGGAACATTGCAGATAGAGCATGGCAGCTTGAAGTGACAGAAAACAGACATAAGAAGGAAAGGTTATTAGGGACGCAGCCTGTGGGCCAGGTGTAGGCACTGCGAGCTGCCTCTTGCAGGCCAGGACAGCACCCAGGCCTCCTCGCCAGGCCTGCGCCAGCACCGCGGCATGGCTTCAGCCTGCTGTAGCGGGTAGTTGTCTGGGGGGCTGGAGGAAGTGCGTGGGGCGGAGAAACTGATCATGTCTCATACAGGGGGAGCAGCTGTGCGAGATCAGCTCATCCGCGCAAGATTCAGATCCCCCTAATGCTGCAAGGCCAGGGAGACCTGCGGGCTGAGCAAATGACAGCCAGGCGTGCAAAAGCTGCCCCTGGGCTCTGCTGAGTTCTGCACGCACTCCATGTAAGATACCAAACAGCACTAATAATAAGCGAGGAGGCAGTGTGTGCGTTCTCTTGCTGAGGCAGATCCACCCGTTTTTTCTGTTTATAAGGTCTCCCTGGCTGCACAGGGCCTGCTCCTCCAGGATGTACACCAGCCCTTAACGGCAGAGCTGCTTTTGTGACAGGACTGCTCCCTAGCTCCCGCTGGGACAAACCTTCTCCCAAGGGCCCTGTTGGAGGTGCTGAGCAATTGGGATTGACCCCCCCTTGGAAATAGGGAGTGACCCCAGGGAAAGAGTGGTTGAGCTGTGATGATCTGTGGAAGGTCCCAGCACTTAAAGTCCATGGAGCAGGAAAAAAACACCTATTTTCAGAATCCGTTCTTCTGAGTCTCCTGCATCCCACCCTAGCTGCATAAGCAGGCTTTACCATTGTGCTTCACCCCCATCTCTCCAAGACAGCTGTGAGCTTTCTAAAGCTAAAGCCATGGTTACTTCCCCACAATGCAGGGGTGAAAGGCTGGACTTCAAGAAACTGTTGGACAAGAGGAGAATTTAAACTTGAAGTTGATCCAGTTGCACACCATATCCATCAAGTATTTATTCTCTGCAAACATCTGCTGCAAGTAGAAAATTAAGTACCCGTTCTGAAATGTGCAGGAGACCAAAGTGAAGGGTCTTCATCAACACTTGGCTGCTGAACAAAAGCAGTTCAATCTCTCTGCCTCTTTCTTGCTTACTTTGTATCGCTCCAGCGGGACAGTTCAGCTGCTGCCAGCACAGCAGGAGTGATGTACTGCTTCCAGTGTGGGTAGGGACAGAGTCTGAGTTACGTCCCTTACTCCCCTGTCTCGTGGTCTTTCATCTCCACTGACCTGCGCCAACTGCAGACAAGAACAGGTTTTTGCCTCGTGTCCAGCTTGTGGGATTTCTGGGAGATCTGGCCCCAGGTGGTCAACCCTGTTCATTTTGGGAGCGTGCATGATGACACTGAGGACCTCTGACACCCCCAAAGCAAAGCGCTAGCTACGGTGAAGAGCCAGCAACGTTTCACCTTCCTGATTAGGAAGAAGCAGTTATTTGAATTTGAGAGTGACTGATATTCATGACCTTTTCCTCCTAGAAGTGAAGGACTGCCTTTAAAATGCACATCACCTGCATCTGGGGATGCACAGTGAGCTGCGCTGCTCTTGAAAACAGGACTTGAAAGGACTTCCCTTCCCAGGGACTCGGTCTGGAACCAAGAACTTGCCCTGCAATGGGAGGAAGGTTGGGGGTGCACTCATTCAGTGTCAGAAATAATACGTGAGGGATTATGGTGAAGCAGTAGTGCTTTCCATCTTGCTCGGCTGTGAGGAGCAAGAGCTGGACCCCCAGCTGCAGGGCACCCCACAGCCCAGGCTGGTGATGGCAGGAGGATCACTATCTGGAAGAGACTGGCTGGAACCCTAGTGCAGGTCCCACCATGGCCACCAGCTACCTGTGGGACCACAGGGAAGGACCTGCCCTGGTGCCAGGTGGGTGACAATAGCTTGTTGCACCTTGTGCTGGCTTTTTGTGTGTTAGCTCTGGGAGGATTTGAGAGCTAATACTGCAGACTCGCTAATGACCACAGCTGCTACGAGGGTTTGGAAAGCTGAAGCCAAACTTTGCAGATTCAGCAAACTGTTGCAGTCTGCAGCTTGTGCCCTGCTTAAGACAGGGGAGAAACCTGCAGTGTGGGAATAAAAGTGTTTCCTTAGTAGCACAGGTGAAAAGTTAGATGAAGACATACGTTATTTCAATGCACAAAAGTACAAAGACAACATGCACAACCAAACAAGGGGGTGAAGATGTCAAAATCACAGATACAGGGCTCTCTCTTGCTTTCCTACGTACATATAGGTAAACAAATATCCAACAGACTGGGTTTTGATTCTGGTTCCTTGCCAGGATTGTTGCTGGCAGCCTTATCAAAATCACGGCAAGATAAAATTCTCTATTAAATGATCCAAAATCACAAAAAAAAAAAATTAAAAAAAAAAGATAAAACCGAGGAGTCAGACAAGATGATCATAGCAATCTTTTGATCCTAGGGAACCATTTAAGTTTCAAAGTTACGCTATAGAAAGGTTATTTTCCATGCAACTTAAGAATGACTGCTCATTGCTACAGCAATTTATTATTATAATCATTATCCCTGGTAAGCCCTAAGCCAAGGCATAGTTTGCTTCCTGTGTACAGAGTGGATGGGAAATCCTGAGAATTGCAGACCCACAGCTGAGAGTTAAATCAGTCTGAAGATATTTTTACAGCTTTTGGCTTCTTTTAGCTTACCTCCTTTTGCATGGCTACACAGCGCTGGAGCTCTGCAGCTGTAAGTAGGCACTGTGCAAAACCCAGAGAAACTTTCTCAAATACACGCATTAGAAACCGATCCTGAGGCTCACCCAAGGCTGCCGTACCTACTTAGGCAGCGTTTAAAGAGCTCTCAGATCGTAATGAATTCATGCACCCTGCTTCATTTAAATACATGGAGATGCCATTTTTCAATGCATAATCCTGAGTTCTCCCATTTCATTTTGCATATCAAACAGGGAGGTGGCTGGGATCAGTCTGGCCTGCTCACACCGCCACTACACACGGCTCTGCCTGCCAGCCCCCCACCCCGTGTGGCTCTGCAGCTCCCATGGGCCCCAGCCCAGCAGCAGGAGACTTTGAGCTCACCCCCTTTGTTCATACATCCACCAACCTTATGCAAACAGAGAAATGGATGACAGACTGTTTAGTGCAGATAATGAAAGGGCTATTTTTCAGAAGGTTGGAAAGAAAAATTACTTTTTCAAGCATGGAGGGGTGTGTGTGTATTGATAGATGCATTAGTTGCCAAGATTTGATGCAAATAATGGCTCTTACTTCATACAGGCTTCCCATCTGGCTACTTTTTCATGTAAGTAAGTCTGCTCCATCACCTCCTTGCTCCAGTGGTGGACCTTAACATACCCCCATATAGTTTTGGGGCACGCAGCACTCTACTGTTGCATGAAAGCGAAGCTCTCCCTGCCTGAGCAGAGGAGCCTTACAAGAAGGCAAAAAGTTACAGTTCCTGTGCTACTGCTTACTTACACCTAGACCTAACTTTTTTCTCCCTGTAGTTAACACAGGGGCACCTCCACAACCACGGGGTGTTGTGCATGCCCTGCTTGTGGCATGGGGCTCTCTGTGATATAGAACTGGTCTCCCTATTGCAGCCTATAAAGGCTGCATGGAGTTTCCCTAATGCCAGTGTCAGGGGCTTGGTTTGGGACAAGAAGCTCTGACCACTAGTTGTACAACCCCAGAAATCTTCCCTCCTCCCTTTACATCTGAATCTGGTTCAATCCAGACCACTCTCCAGCCAGGAAAGGACAAAAAAAAAAAAAAGAAAAAGAAACCCTGGGAGAAGAGACACCTGGTCCAGGTGCAGACGGCCATAGCAGAGAGATAACTGCAGATGTTAAATGAGCCCCAGCTTGGCCTAACACTGCTCCTGTCCCTGGCTGGGGGTGGTGGGGGTAAATGGTACCTAGTCCACCCTTGGTCCCAGGTGCCAAGCTTCCTACCTCCAAAATGCCTTTGAGGCTGAAAATGCCCTTCAGCAGACCCTCCTGCTGTGAACACTGCAAACGCTTCAGACTAACCATTACGTCTTCACATCTTCTTCAGCATACCAGCATACCCCAGCCCATGGCCCCTTCTCTCCAGGTCCTTGTCTACAGCATGCTAGCCCTGCTCCCACCTCATCTGGTGCTTCCCAGCCACTGGTCTGGAGTCACAAGCTCCCTTCTGGGATGCTTCAGAAAAGGGAAAATGGGCTATGCCAGAGGTACCTGAGCAGGTCCAGCAGGGCCGATCAGCTCTGCTAGTAACCCAAAGGCTTTTTGTGACCCTGTCTGTGCAGCAGCTAATCCACAGAGTGGATAAGGCAGCTGTTGGTGATGGAGAGCTGACAGCACTGCTCTCTGCTGTGCCGGGGACATCATAGATGGTGAACTGGCTGGCAGAAGCAACCCTAGAGTGGTGTCAGCAGGGCCTGTGCACACTGCTGTCAGCTAGGCCATTTCCGATCACGTACAGTCTCCAGCTGTTTTGCAAGAGTAAGAGCAATGGATGCAGCCTGGAGCATGAGTCACAGAACATGCCTTCTCCTCTAATTTTATCAGCCATAAATCATGAGTCACAGCCAGGTGTGCTAAGTGCTGAGTTCTGTGCAAGCCCACAGTGTCCGCACCTGGAAGACCCTGGCTTTAGAGCATTTTGAACACAGTGCAAGTCATGTTATCCATAGCTTGGTCTTTTTTCTCAACAACCTGCTCAAAGAGGTCGTCTCAAGCACAGCAGATCTCCCTTCTCACATGTGCTCTATTGCTCTTCTTCCAAACCAGCAACATCCAAGCGCTTCCAGTGACTTTTCAACACCCTTATCCCATCACCAGGATAAAGAATGGGAAGAAGGGAGTGCTATTTTTCTAGATGTTAAACACAACATGTGCATCTCTCAGCCTCAGGCAGACTGCAGTCACTATGCGCTTCAGGCACCACTGTCTACCTCACAGGTGGACAGATCCAGAAAAAGTTTCTCCTGCACAGCAGACGCTGATGCCTGCCCTGCAATGCAAAGGGAGTGAGGCCAGGAGATGTCTTGCAACAGCAGCACCAGGACCTGGCAAAAAAACAGCAAAACTGGCTTGCACAGAATTCCGTGCATGCTGGCAAGCTTTCCTCAACGAGCTGGTTGAAACCACCTTGGGCACCCCTACAACATAGGGCAGGCAGTGAGGTGGGCATGTTGGGATCTTTCAATCTCTTCTGAATGTGTAGTGGCCCCATTTTGCCCCTTGGTCCATGCTCTGATTGCCTTCTATACAAAATATAAAGTTCTTTCACAACCTGCTCCCCTCCCTGCCACTGCCCCCTTCCTATAATTAAATAATAATGGAACATGGCATGATGGTAAGTGCTAAAAAGATTTATCTTTGTATCTTCATTTAAGACATTTTAGTATCAGACGACACTTTCCAGCCATCACGGTAATTTATTTAAATAATTTATGTGGAAAAACAAGACATTCCTCAATACCTCTAAGATGGCTCCTGGAGTGTGGCTGTTGTGGGCTAACACTGCCTCTGGGAGCCCCAGGTATTCATTTACACCTTGTACTTCATATCTCTGTGGGGGGGTGATTATCCCCTGATAACAACGCCCCTTGCCAGGGATTTTAAGCATTTATGCTTGAACAAATACAAAGCTGCATGGAATAACTTCCAAAGCAAAGTGCACAGGAATGACATGAGAAAGAAACATTTCAGTGATCAACCCTGCAAAATGGAATGTCAGGAAAAGAAACAAATTGTAACCCCAGAAGAAGATTTCCCCAAAGTAAAACCAAAACATATGTAGGAACTTTAGAATAAAAATTTGGGGGGGCCTAATTAATCCATAGGAGTAGTCAGACACTACACACTGATGCATTACAGATCTCAGAAGCGTTGACTGAGAACAGCTGCAGAAAGTACATTTTTTGTTCCATAAAACAGAAGACAGCCACTTCACAAAAAATAAACAACCAATTTAAAGGATCACCATTGCCTCTCGAGCTGCCTGGTTTATCCATTTGCAGAGAAATATTGCCAGTTAAACAAGACTGAAGTGTGTTAAAGGCTGGCTTAAACCCGAGCCCAGGTCAATTACCATCCCATTTTTGAAGCTTTGAGTGCTTCCGTTCCTCCCTGGACTTGGAGTGAATCCCCTACATGTCACCATGACTTGCAGCCTGGGACTCCATCCACCATCAGCTTCAGCTTTACTGAAGATGCTTTCCCAATACCAAAGGCCATGGCGTATGCAGCTGTATGACCTCCTTATCTACATGCATCAAGTCTGATCCTCCTGCTAATCATGAGCCACCCAGCCAAAATCAAAGCAAGCGTTCTTCAGTTGCTGCCTTGCAGGGATGGGGCAGTGGTGTACAGCGTGATAGAGGCTAGTTTGCCCGCGCCCGTGGAGAGGAGATGCTGAGCTGAACATGGGACAGAGCTCAGGGTGGGCAGGCTCAGCTCGCAGCTAAAATGCCGGCGAGCTCTCCCACTCAGCTGCGCATACGTGTGCGTGTGCTTCTAGTCTAGCATCGGCTGCCCGGCTGCTGGCACACGAGAAGCACAGCAGCAAGATGGGAGGCAGCACTCAGCCTCACTTTGCATTTGCAGTCTGAGGGAGCTAGCAAAGCAGGAGAACTAGTCAGAGATCTTCCAAGTCTTCAAAAGTATTTCCACTTAAGTAGGAATTTAGATTAAATAGGAAGTTATTTTCTCCCAGGAACCACAAGGCCTGCTAAGCACTGCTAAGAGCACAGCGTGCAGAGTAAATCAGCAGACGTGCAGGCCTCAACCTGCACATCAGCAGGGGATCCGCAGGCCAAGGACAGAGAGCACAGCCCGAGGGGGCTGTCCTGGCTCCCTGCTGGTTTGATGGGACTGCCAAAGCTGTAGTGCTGTAACACAGCCAAGCCCTCCTGGTGCTGTATAGGGGTAGCGTGCCCTGAAACTGTGCTGCAAGTGTTTGGGTGTGTCTCTCCCCATGCCTCCCACGACCCACTTCCATTTCTCCCTCTCTGAGAAATTTAAGCAAAACCAGCAGCAGTGACCTTGTTAGATAATATCCATTTCCCAAGTGGGAACATTTGAAGTGAACAAAGTTAAATAACCTTCCTTACGCACTGGGGACCCTGCCTCCAAAACACTCAAGGTTTAGGCAATTGCTTTCATTACACTCAGTACCATACTCCACCAGTGAAGGTTTTCTCAAAAGCAGTAAGTTTTTATCAGACTTCTTGCTTTGATGAAGCTGTGGTTTTTGATAAATAATAAAAAACCCAACTCAGAAATAACTATTAATCATTCATTGGAACAGCAACTACAATCTCAGTTGCCTTGTGTCCCAAGCCAATGCCCTAACCAAGGCGGAGGAGAAGGCGGAGCAAAAATGATAAATAAATCAATTTGTTTCCCTCTTTGGCTCCACAAATTACTGAACCTGTGGGCTCACAATATTTATTCAACTCATTGGGAATAAATTTATGCGTTTACCTCTGTTACATCCCAGTGAAGTGACCATGCTGTTAATAGGTAAGTGAAATTAGTTTTGTCACCACAGCAAGTCGGTGCAGGTCCTTGGTGATTAAAAAAGCCACACCAAGGTATATCAGTTGCAGTCCAGCCTATATGACCCGTGTTAGCTCTTGAAAGAAGGGAAAGCTCTGAACAAGCTCTAAATACCCTTACACAGATCTGGGACCGTAGTCAGGCTGCAGTGTTACTTGAGACAAGTCAGCAAAGAGCCCTCAAAGCACACAAGATGAAGTACTAATATAGCACAGGGACCTGACATTTCAGGAGCATTCTGCTGATAATGTCTCAGTGCACACCATAGGCATGAATGAGCAAGAAACCCCACACACTGTATCTAGTTAAGTTCATCCCCATTTAAAAAGTCAGGATTTGCTTGCAGTTTATCAAACTATGGTAGTGACAGGCAATACCTGCCACGAGGCATTCACATTTTTTAATTTGTTTTTTAGAATGATAATAATAATTCTTCTGAATGAATTATTATCCCTAGTCCAGAAATGGGGAGGATGAAGCACTGTGAGGTGAAGTGATTTGTACAAACTATCTTCAACAAATGAAAACCACAGCATTTGGTTCCCAGGCTCAGTGTGCCCGTAGGTCTTTGCTCTGTTACTGCCCTTTCTCATAAGCATAAAAGAAGGAAAGGTGATTGAGATAGGAAGACTTTTATTCCCTTTTTTTCATAAGTTCCTCCTAATACCAGGGGAGGCTTGCCCTAGAAAGCAAACTCTATCCTCAAAAATTGCAAGTGTACATGATTGTTTGTAGAAGCGCTGTGTTATTCACTCGTGCAGGGAGAGGGCTGGAAAACAGACGATGTTTCTCTTTGTGCAAAAGACTTTCATTGGAACCATTGAGGAAATCTCCAGCATGGTCACAAACAGCACGTAAAATTGTACCTGGGCTCATATGGTGGTGCTGCAGAGGTGACCAGCCACAGCAGCACCTTTGGTCTCCCCCAGCTTCCTCCTCTAACATGTTAGTGAGACATTTCCATGATGTCTTTAAGCCAGCTTATGAGTCTTCATTTGCACCAGTCGTTCCTCTTGAGACAGGAGAGGGCTTTTACTGATTTAAGCCTTTGGGCTTAAAAGTTCTTAAAAGCCAGTGCTAGGAATATTAAAAACAGGCATATTTTTAGCACGTGGGACTAAGATGTTGAGATGTATGGCTGAGAGCCATTAATAAAAGAAACCATAGAATATAAATAAATCTTTATCAACCAAAAACTACAACACCACGCTCTCTGTAGTCCCTTACCTCTCTCAAGGAAATCCACTTAGTGGCCTCTGTGTCTTTCCCTCTGGAATCTGATTCCCCTCCCATTTACACAGCTGTAAATCCAGACTGATTCCTTTAAAGTCAGAGGAATTTCAGGAGTTCAAAACACATGAAGTAAGAGAATAATTGGTTTCTGTACAAATACAGACTCCCCAGCCAGCCAGATCCCGATCCTGTTGATTTAGTGGGTGTTTCCCGTTGAGTTTAACGAGAGCAGGAAGAGACATTTCATTCTGCTCAATTATACTTGAAGCCAGATCTTCTCCTGACTCCATACACTCAGCTCCATGGAAGTTACTTTAGTCTTTGGTGCCAGAAGACTGGGGATCTGATTTTGTGCATGATTTGTGATGATTAGTAATAATCTAAACAGGTAGTTGAAATCCCAGTTAGGTCCAGTATTTGCAATGATAAATAACTGGTTTATTTGTCACTAAAACACTGATTGGCATTTTATAGCTTGAATTGTGCAAATCACTAGCAAAAAAATATTGTTAGCTCTCCAGCTGAAACTTTGATAGCTGATAGGCAGTTTGGAATATTAATTTGTACAATTAAAAGGTAAAGCATACTTAGAGGGATTGTCCTAGGGACAACCCTGGCCAGGCACAGAATAAAGTCAATAAAGAGGTGTCAGATGGGTACAAAGCAGAAAAGGCAATTGGCTTTGTTATTAGCAGAGCGTGTTGATTCAGATGCAGTAATAAAAAGACAGTGTCAAGAAGCCAGATAAAAATCTGAAGTTCTGTAAAAGAGTTATCATAGGTATCGGAAGGGCTTGTTGATTCCTCTAAGTGTCATATCCACTTGCAAAATCTGTCGTCTTTAAATTGTCATTTTTTTAACAAACACAAAAGCCTTTTTCATTCTTTAAACAGAATTAATCTTTTGTCTTTAAAGACTAATAGCTGATGGAAACCTCAGTGATCTTTTAGAGTCTGTCTGGGCTGTGGTGAAGGTGCAGAGGTTGTGTCCAAAAACATGATTTATGGAGCTGAAAGTGCTGAGTTTTGTTCTTCTGTGTGAATGCATGGCAGCAACTAACTTTATCTTGCTTTAACACACCTCAGCCTACAAGACATGGCAGTTTCCTCTCAACATGCTACTTCCTGAGCATAGATAGTAGTAGAAATGATGGCTCTTTGATATGGCCTAAATACTGTGGCATATTGAGATATTGGCAAAACGGGCAGAAAGTCAGGAAAGAAGCCAGCCAGCATGTCCAGCTGAGACCAGGTGTTCCTGCTGGTGGAGCATGGACGGACACAACCACCAAAGGGAAGACCAGCTAGGCATTTGGTAATTCAAACCCACAAAAATATTATAAAATAACAGCAGCACTGCCTTGCTGTCCAGTCTGGAAGGAAACCCTGCAGCCACAGATTTGATTGCTGGTAAATCACTGTAATCATCTCCTTCCATAACGGGTCTGTTGTCTGTAAGGTAGAGGTAAATCGCTCAGGATAGCTTTGAGCAGTTCAATTATTCTTTCCTGTTTGAAAAGAAATTCCTCAGGATGTATTTTATCGCTTTCCTTCCCTTTGTAGTGCTAGAGAGGGTGTTTGACTATATAGCATGCCTTTTGACTCCCTGAGTTCAGAAAGTTGCCCTTTCCAAGCAGTGGGTCCGGGGATCATTGTATCACATGTTGCTCTGCAAGGACCTTTGGGAGCTGGCTAGAGGTGGGCCAACGTAAAAAAAGGTAGCAGAGGGTGTCATTGGCTTCAGCTATTTTATCATCACATATTGGACAAAGCAGAACTTGCCTTTAATATTCTTTTGTTGTTCTCACATCAAAGGGCTAAATTATGCCCCCTAATACATGTAAGAGGCTTTTCAGTTATCTTTCTGATGCAAATTATATCATTTTGCATTATCTACTGATTATCTTCAATCTGAAAAGTACAGCAGATGTTGTGCAAAGCCTATACGTCAGATCTTTCCTCCTCCGAGAACAGGATCCAAGTAAGCAAAATTGAAACAGCCCTGTGGTGAATTCATGTTTAGCTGTAGCTCAAGAGTGGAATCAGTCTGGGCTTTCAAAAATTTGTCAGGTATTTGGGTTCAAATGAAACCGGGATTAAAGGCCTGGATATGTCCAGCTCAGCACCTGAATGTATACATGTTCTTTTCCAGCGCATACATTCTCTCCCCTTGCTAAGCGCCTACATTTAGAGCAGAGTGTCATTACATTTAACAGGCGCTTCAGGTCCATTAGGCGACAGCCCAGTATGAGACCTGCCCTCAACTCTCATCGCACAACACAGAGTAAGTTGAATTTGATTGTGGCAACATGCCGACAATGCCAAGGTTAATGAATTAAAGATGTATAACAAAGAATGCTTAATGAAGTCAAATTATGAAAGACTGTTTTACAAGGTGGCATTTAGCATTAATAATAATCATTACAAAGTAACTGCTCTACCCACCTCTTACTGGGTTATTGTAGAGGTGCATCACATTTCAAAACACAGTTGAGTTAATAAAAAGCAAATATTCAAAAGGTCTGCAAAGCATCATCAATTAAATGTGGTATTATTTATTGTTTTTAAGGAGAGTGATAGAAATGTATGGGGGGAAAGAAGGAACCACGTGATGACTCCTCGCCTCCTAAATATTATTATCATAATGTGGATAGACCATTGTTCTCCATTTTTGCCTGTGTTAAATCTCAACAAACCGGCACCTTTGCCAGTTAAAGGTTTTGTATGTCTGTGGCATAGCCTGGGTTTGCAGTCTACAATTACCAGTTGAGTGGTGGTTCTGAACTATATCTTATATACATTAAATTATGACAGAAGACCTCTCCAGAAGTCCACTGAGGGCATATCTTCAAAATAAGAACATTGCTATATGGTAGAGCATCTGAGATGGAGCTGTTCCCCCAGGAAGGAATGAGAAGAGCCTTTTCACCCAGTCCCATCTATCCCTTTGAAAGTCTGAAGTCTTGTCAAACTCACCCAGTCCTTAACTCATGGAAGTTAGGAAAGGTGTGGCTCTGTAGGCCTCTCCTTCTTCCTCCTATGCTGAACAACACACAAGATCATCATGTGACCATGAGTTGGCTAAGATAGGTCTTGACCACATATCAAAGGGCAGAGCATGAAGGGCAGCTGTCAGTGCTAGAGGAATCAATGTAGGCTCTTTGCCAAAAAGACTATTGTTTCTCTGTGCTCACTTCTGTAACTTGGCTGAGAGGTTTGTAGGACAGCAAGAATCTCAGCTAACAGCAGTGCTGCTTCAGCCAGTTGTTCTTAACAACCCTGCCAAGGAAGGAAGATTTATAGACAGGCACTGAACAAGACAACAAGGTGTAGTTTNTGGTTTTTGGTTTGTTTGTTTTGTAAGCACATATCTCAGGACAATTTGCTCATATATTGACTGTCTTACGTTCTTTTTCACAAAGTTGCAAGAATACAGTCTATGTGGAGTGCTTGATGGGTCAGAGGTGATAGATGCAGGTGGAGTGAGAGAGGATATATACATAGAGCTGGTTGCTCTGTGTGTTCCCTCACATAGGAGCAGCTGTACAATAGCATGGGTTCTTAAATCATGACCTTCTAGGCTGAGGACTAAAAGTTAGAAAACTCTTGTTGACCTGTATGGAGGTTACATGTTTACCGCAGTCACGGTTTGGTCCTCAGTATGTCCTAAGGCCATCAATTTGTTCACTGTTACTGCTGTATGCACACATTCTTCAAAATTAATAACCTGGTCCTTCCAAATGACCTCTGTGCTTTGTTAGGTGTCTTAACTGTGACCTTCTGTTTCATCTACACTACAAAATCTGGCACAGTGCACTGGAAAATAAGGGGAATACAATAAAAATTGGAATGAACGTAATAGGTTAGATGCTTACTGCTGTAGTAGAATATACATCAAAAGAAGGTATAAGCCATGCTCAATATAGGATAGCTCTGATTTACTGTTCTTTCAAACCATACCTTAAATACCCTGTGTTTTTAGGCACACTGGAATTTTTTCACATCTTGCTTTAATGCAGTCCCTTATATCACTTATCTTTATGCACCCTTTGCCCTCCAGAGAAATACCAACCAGCACAAAGCACCTTCCAGGCAGGTTATCTGGGCTTTACAAAGCTTTTACAGAACTATAAAGAAGGCACCCAGAAAAAAATAGTTTGATATCTGAGATAGTGTCTGTACATGCCTGATATGTGACTTTATGAGTGTGACAATGCCACAAGATGGAAATAAATGTTTGTCGAGATTCGCCCATCAAAAAGAAGCAGAGAGAAGCATGAGCTTCTTTCATTTTGTTCTTTTTCTTTTGTTTTTGTAATTCACCTTTCAGTAAAACACACGGGTGAAAGTCATGTTTATTTTGATCTTTAAGTCTTAGCTACTTGTTGGGCAACATGGAGGACTTTTGAGAACCAAAAGCCTCTCTCTTTGGTCTTCTAGAGCATATATTCAATAGTGTAGCATAAAGCCACCATCCTTGACACTAAAACATCACAATCGTCTTGTCAAAAACTTTACCCCTCTTGATTTCTTGCAGTGCACTAAGAAGGGAGTGAGCATTTAGCTCTGAGACTATGAAGCATGCCTGGTTAATTTTAGTGCCAGCATGAGGAAGTCCCCTAGAGACCCAGTACTGCAGCAGGAGAATTCAATCACTAGGTGTTTCCAGGCTGGATTAGCCTGAAATACATTCACAAAATGTGCTGACAGGTTTCCTCCAAGCAGGAACCAATTATAAAAGAAAGGCCATTTGTTTCTGTAAGTGCAAATCTAATTTCTGGTTAATCTCCTGTATAGACAATATAGAAATTATCCTACTTTAATAGGTAGGGTAGGATCCTAAATTGCGCCTGAGCCTCACTGTACTAAGCAATTATTTCTCCCTTTTTCTCACCCAAAAGCCTTAGGCCAGTATATTAAAAATAATAATACCGTTATAAAAGATTTGACTGTCACTTTGCTGAACAGTGATTTCTAGCTAATAGGACACAGTTCGCTTTCAACCTTGAGAGGCCTGTGGTAGAAACTATTAAGCTCACCGATTAGGAATGAGATGGAGCAGTCCCCAAGGGACCTTTGCTCTCTGATGTTCTCACTGCCACTGGAAGAATAAATAAATGCAAAGCCTGTCATCCTAGCTAATAACTCCCAGAGATAAAGGTTACAATTACGCAATGGGAGTTAGCCCAAGTTTCAACAATGTTTTGATATTAAATTTGCTTCCCTGAAAGGCTTTTTATGACTACAAGAGAAATAGAGGTGGCAGACTCAAAGCATATGACCCAGCAGTCTGGGTTTCATGAGGGCCAGCACTGATCAAGCACAGAAGAATTTGTTATTTAGACTGTACCAGAACCTTTCCTGTGGAGGGGAATATAAATCAGAATTGATCAGTCTACATAGGTACAGACGTTCCTGGACGAAGTAATGTCCTGGACTGCACAGGATTCTCCAGGGGGTCATCAGGTCCCCAGTAACTACGGCAAGGAGGAACCAGGGCAAGTACAAGGATTCAGTGATACAGCACCCAGTGGTGACAAACCTCACATGGGGCATTTCAACCCATCCTCCTTCCACTAGCACTTTCTTCATCTCACAGTCTTGATCTGCCACAATTTTGATCACTGCTTTATGAACACTCAGAGAAATGCAAACATAAACCAGTGCTCTGGAGACTTTTTTGAAGTGGAACTAAATTTTATATACATTACAAGAAGATGACATGTGGAATAATTTGACTTCAGAGAGACAGAATGTTTAAGGTGGAAATTTTGCTGATGGGAAAGTCTGGAAAGGAAATTACAGCTGGAGCCTGCAAGGCTGGGAAGGGCGACAAGTTAAAAATGTTTAATGCTGTTGAGGATTGTATGTATATGCATGAATCAAAGTCAACAAAGAAGGCAACCTGTGTTAAAGTCCTTGGTGCAATTACTAGTTCAAGGAGTTAAGAAACTGCAATGGAAATTAATGATTTGGGGCTTTTCATAATGCAAGAATGAGTGAGCCACAATGCTGGCTAGAGTAGCCAGTATGATGGATACGCTGGGAGGTTAGTTTTTGTAGGAATGGAGAAACTCTGGTTTTCTTACAAAGATTTTAATTCTTTACTTTCACCATATGTCTTCTATTAACTTTCAAGTAAAAAAAAGGAGCTAGATATTTCTGTATGGACCTAATTGCAGCAGAAATCAATAGGATGGCAGCTTTACAGAGTGCAGGGGTCCCCACCAGCTGCCCTTTAAGGGCAGATTTACAATATCTTTGCAACACAGAAGCAACCTAAAAAGGCCAAACCTAGGGATNATATAAATGAAGTTATAACACTTCTCTGGCACCTTTTCCATTTGCAAACCTCAAAGCGTTTTGCAGACTTTAACTTAGTTCAGTCCCCAGCTATATTACTTTTCCCCTGCTTTCTGCTTTACAGGTGAAAAAACAACAAGGAGGTGAAACGTCATTCTCAAAGTCACATACAGCCTTCCTTGGAACCAGCAACTTCTACTCTCCTGCTCATACCATTAGATCACACTGCCTAGTTAGCTTGATAGTTCCCAGTGTGAAATGGTCTCATGAGAATGTAATGTGTAACCTGTAAAATATACAGCATGCTTAAGTTCGCTTACTTTTAAAGCACATCCTTTAATAATATGTTTTAAGTGAGCAATTTAAATAATTCATAATTTATAATGTTAAATCATGGCAAGGTGTTTTTTTGAAGTCAAATCTAATGAAATGACTTAACTTCAAACAAGAAGTTGAGCCTGTAATTCATTGAAGGGTTTATCTCTGCCAGATTTGCAGTTACACGTACTAAAAATTGATCCATTTATGTATATATATTGCTGTAGTTGAAGTTATCAAGGATATAAATTCTGAGCAGTTCCCAAGCTTGTGGTGAGTAATACCAATTTTAGGATGACAATATTTAGAATAACCTTTCTTTTTGCACTGAAATGCATTTTCCCCTGAAAAGTGCATGTTTAACCTCTGATATTTTTCCCTTTTGCAAAACACAAAGACTTCTGTTTCACTTGTGTGGTTTAGAGATCACTGAGAAGTAATATACTTTCTTTTTCTGTTCTTCAACTAGTGATTGCCTTTGAAATCACTTTTAAGTGCAAGGCATGTAATACTTCTTTGTTAGTTTACATATCTCTTCTAGAAGCAGTGGAAACGCCAGATCAACACACTCAAAATGGATTGGGTTTGGGGTTGTTTTCATACTTAGGTGTCTGATTAGGTGTGTCTGAACAGAGCCTGATTCAAAAGGTGGTTTTCCAGCTTGGTATGTGTTCCAAAAGATCACGTATATTTACATATGAAGTATGTATGCCTATGTATTGAGTGCTCTGAGCAGGCAAATCTGGTTTCTGCTGTGCATGTCCCCCAACCCCGCTGAATGGAATCAAAATCCCAAATTCTAAATCCTGAATTTTGGTGAGACATGAGCTCAGGCACCCCATCTCATCTGGCTGTCACAGTGCCCAGCACCACTGGATTGCCTCCCAGGCCACAGCTTCTCCCATTCAGAAGAATCGGCATCATCCACTCGAGCATCCTTTGTGGGAGCTGAGATTTTTCTCTTGCTGGAAATTCCTCCCAGTCTTCTATCTCCTAACTGTTGGTCACAAACCTTCAGATTCTTCTCACTCTTGGATCTATTTTTAAACCCTTTTTTTCCAATGATATATAATCAGCACTCACCTGACAGGAGAGTATACTCAAGACTTATGAAAAAGCTGCTTTAAGACCACAAGATAATAAATTCTCCTTAATCCCAAATATATATGAAATACAGAGCAGAGCCCACAACAAGTTTTATAGAGAGCATTAATGTCAGCAGTTTAAAGAGAATTAAAAGGAAAAATAACATTCCATCCCTGAGGAAAAATCCCAGTAGTGCATAAGACTAAAAGGAGCATTTCTATAGGGAATTGCTTATGAAAGAGATTTTTAGTTCAAAATAAGGAAATCATTAGGCACTGCAGAAGGATTATATTCATCAAAAATAGTCTTCTGAATTATCAGGATCCAAAGAAGAGCTCAAGTAAAGCCACAAATGGAACGAAAGAAAGCAAGCTCAAATGCAGGAGAAACTCCATATTTCATTTGCAGCAAGGATTGTTTGTGGTCAGACTCCTGAATAAGACAGATGCTACATGCAGTCGGGAACATTTGAAAACTGACTTATAGCTGTGATCCATAACAACGCTAGATTTATTGACCACCTGCTGTGGAAACAGACTTTTTTTTTCCCCCAGCAAAATCTCAGCTCACCATTTGTGAAGTATCTCCTGTGTCCTTTTCAGAATTTCTTAGAAGATGTGATTAACCAAGATGCCAGTGTTGCTCCATTCCTGCACACTCACCAATCAGTGCAGTGTTAATAAGATGCCAGGTGAGACCACTGAACCTCCTGTAGAGCTATTCAAAGGAAACTGAGCATGCTAAAAATATTTAGAGGGATGCATTTGATTTCTCCACATGATGTCCTCTATAATTTATCATTTCAACTCCTACTTCTTCTGTTTTCTGCTTTGTTTTATTTTAGAAGGGGACCTTTCTCTCCTAGCTTTTACGGTAAGCACATTAGAGATTTGGATCTATGATGTTTACCAGTGCACTTCAATCCCTATATTTAGCTATTTATCCTATCTGGTAAACTAGCAGACTTCTCCAGCACTAAGAGAGGCTGAAATGATATACATCTCAAATGTGTATGTATTGAGCAATAAGGTTACAGCATTCTCTTCTTCAGAGGTATGTATGGTGTCCATAAATACCCAGAGTTAAGAATGGGCACGGTGCTGGGGTAAGCAGAGGATTGATTCCTGTTCAGAGCTGCAGAAGAAGCCTGCTCTGCTTTGCTAAATCACAATGAAACAACCCCCTCGTCTAATGGTTTTTATTTAATCCAGCAGGTCCCCTTGGAACAGACAGGTTTTCTGTGAGAAGCCGAAAGCAAAATCAAACATGACATTTTGGGGTATTCATCAAAAGCAGTGGAATGAATGGATGTCTGAAAATAAACACCAGTTTTTCTGCAATATTTCAATACTCAGAATTGGAGACATGACACATTTTAGAATTAAAAGGCCATTGTGTTTCCATTGTAAGCTGCTGACAAATAAAAGTCGTATGTTAAATTTACTTTAAAACTTGTGTTTACTTGGCACTGTAATGGAAAGTCTTATAAGCACAGGAACAGCCCCATGGAGTTGTTGGATGCCTTGTATACAATAAAAACAACTATTTTTTTGCATGAAAGTTTGGAGTGTAGTACGGACTGCAAAGTGCAGAAGCAAAATACATGCATGAGCTCACAGGTAGGGGACCCATTCTGCACGGGTCTCTCAGTGTGTTTACTAAACAAGGTAACACAGCAAAATTTTTTCTGACATTTCTAAATGGACACCAAAACTGACTACAGCACAAGCACAAGGAATAGATTGGTTGATAACAGAGAACAAAATTACATTTTTACTATAACACCAGTCCAAAACAGCCACTTATGGCAAAGCTGGACTGAGATGTCAGTGAATATCCTGCTACCTCACAGGTGATGTTGAAACAGAGAAAGGGGTAGATTCATATGTGCTTGCATGGAAAATAATCTGAAAATGTAAGCAGTCATACTGGTACTGACCCAAGGCATAAATGATATTGACAAAAACTTTTTGGTGAATGGATTCATCACAATTTTGGGATATATTCCAAAAGTGTCAATGAAGTTAACATTGTTGTCTCAGGTGAACACTCAGTGGTGCTGCTCAAAATCATTACTGGTCTTTGGAAATCTTGATCCTTCTGTTTGGGGAACCATTTGTAGGTGACTGGATATTTTTAAAAAGCAAATACATCACTATATATATATGTAAGTAAATATATCAATTAAGTAATTTATTTCATTCAAGAGAGGGCTGTAGGTATGTTATATTTGTCTCCATCAAGCCCAGAAAAACAGCTTAACAGCCTGTGGAAAGAAGGGGTGAGCACCCCTGAAAAAAGGAGGTGGCATGAACTGGCTTCTTGTGCTATTCTCCCTGTCCTGTGAATTGCTTACTGCATTTTTACTGCTTGGTCCTAGTTTTGCAGGAATTAACCCCAGGCAGAGATTATATGGGAACTTTTAAAGAGTTTGGACAAACTTAATGAGTCCATAGCAAGCAACAGGACATTTTCTTTTGAAAGTGATTTATCTCCTCTATGTGGCTGGAGCAATAAATACCCTGCAAATGAACTCCATACTTGTTCATAAAATAAAATCCACATTAATCTCTACTATCAGAGACAACTATAAATTGAATGAAACAGGGTGAAGAGGGGTTGGAAGCAACAGCTCCATCACAGGAAACACAGCCCTGAGCAAACAGCATGGCAAAGCTGGCTGAGTGCAGCAGTAGAGAGGCCCCAGAGAGCTGGCTCTCAAGTCACCTTCAACAGGCTGACATGAAACTTCAGGTCTCCTTGAGCCACATGCAGGTCCTGGAGACTGCTGTGGGGAATAACGATATCTGCTCTGCTCAGGAAGGACACCAGTAGGAAAGCTGAACTTTTTGTCACCAGGAGGTCACAGCAGTAAGTCATTGGAGAGAGGGAAGAGGGACATGGTGAACATATCAGAGGCTTTAAATTTTTAATACAAGGCATTATCGGTCCTCACAGGTCAACTGAATCAAGCAAGTTCACCTTGTCTAGTGGATGTGTATGAGTCACAGGTGTGTGTACGGTATGTGTGAGTTATCCTAGCTCTGTCTTCCTGTAGCCAGCCTTCAAGAACTGCATAATTTAAGTCTTCTATAAGAAACTGATTCTAAACATTCTTTCTTGGGTTAGAGGTCAATACCGTTCTTTTCAAGCTGACTCTCCAGCTGGGTCTGACGAACCTCCCACATAACTAAACACCTAGGGTTCCTTACAACCAGTGCCTCCTGCTGGTGCCAATGGGATGGCATGGAGGGACCAGGGGTTGTTTCAGGTGTGAGGGCGAAAGGTAAGAAAAGGAGAAGGAAGGCAAAATACATTGCTATTTCAGACTTTTGCGGTGACTTTTTTTTTTTACTGTATTATGAAATGTCATTTATAGTTTTCTTAGCCTGCACAAATGCATTCTTTAGAGTTCCTTTCCATCAAAGAATACTGTCTGCACTTATCTGTAGGTGTGTGGCCCCCTAAGTCCTGTAGATGATGCACACATTCAGTGTTATATATATACTTATAAAGCCATCTAAATGAGCATAATTTGCTCTCAGACTTGCAGCACTCAGATATTCTGTGTTCCAAATCAGTCCTTGGCGAATTCCATTCTTGCAGCTCACCCATTTTTCTATTACAGCTAATCCAATTACCTCAGACTCTTATCTTCCTACCAGTGAGCACATATGTCATCTTCCTCATGCAAGTCATCCTGTAGAAAAGTTAATGAGCGTATTTATGTGAGAGAAGCTATGGACCAAAGCGTTTATGGGCACAGGAGTTTATTACCTTTGTGGTAAGCAAGGCAACACATTGATGGACAAGACAGATGAGTGCAATTTAAACAAATGAAAGGAAGCATGTATGTATCTGAAAAAGGCTAAACCTCACCCTTTGCTCAGAAATAAAATAGCACAAACACAAACGTTCTTGAAAAGCAAATGGTCAATGAACAGGAGAAAGCTTTTGGACACAAATAATCAAGCCAAAGCTACAACATGCCTAAAAACTGGTTCTACCTAAAATTGGTTGTGAGGAGAGGAGAATCAGTCTTTTTTTGCACTCAAGCTAGCTTCAGAAGTGAGTTTGAACTGCAACAGACAGAGGATGTTAGCAGAGGTGAGAATGCCTGCAAGCCTCTGCATGCAGGTGGCTTACTGCTGGCAGGTCACCCCTAACACATGAAAATGCACCCAGAGATTTTGCCAGCTTCCCGCAAGGGGAAATCATTCAGTTGCAATTATTCTCTTTCTGCATCTGTGTGGTGGCTTTTTTTCCAATCTGGCAGTGTGAGTTCAGCTTCCAGATTCAAACAGTGAAATGGGATCCAATAACTGCTTGTACAAGATACTTGGGAAGAAGCCTGATGACTGAGTTACATTTGGAAAGATGAGAAGGGTGAGACCTGTATTAGCTGAGAGCTAATCCTGCTCCAGCACCATAAAATAGGAGATAAAAGGTCTGATGCACACCCTGAAGAGTGCTGCCAAAGTACACCAGAAACAGCTCAGGGGCAGGGGCAAATGCCCTGGACCTCTGGAGTCACAGCCCAGCATGTGCCTTGGCACCACCAACACCAGTAAAGCAGCGCAGAGGGGAGGTCAACTTTGGGTTAACTCGTAGGATGAAGGAGGAGGAAAAAAGTGGAAGAGAACCAGCCCGTTTGCTCTGGGACCCAGAACAGCTCTTAGCAGCTCTAAATAGCTCTGTGTGGGATTGTCAGTGTAGCTGATGCTGGATTATTCCAGCAAAAACGAGCATTATGAGAATATATTAAGTGCAGGATATGGATGGGGCAAACCAGCATCTGATAAAAACAGCTTTGTTGTGAGGCAGTTCTCTTACTCAAGTATAAACATTTGTTCCCTCAAGCAAGAAATCATCAAAACTAAAATTCCCCATAATGGAAGGATCCATAGGATATACCACCTTCAGGAGCCTATTTTCTCTCCTGCTGGGAGGGCGCATTGCAAAGACCTTCAACAGGGCAGGGGGGCTGTGTTATGGAAAGCAGCATAGTAGGCTCAAGGCTTCCCCTGGCCAGGAAGGTCCTAAATCTGGTAAATTCCCTTTCTGACGGCAGCGAAGAGAGAGTCCTGCCTGCAATATCCAGTATACAATGGCAGAACTGCATTCCTGTACATCTGGGACAAGTGTGTAGAGCTGTACCCTGGATTTCCAGTTCACCGGACAGTGCTCTACAGACATGGGCACACATGGGCATTCCAGTCTCTCTCCTACAGCTAGGACTCTGTGGGACTGCCACTCTCTCCTGGCGAATTTATTTAGTAGAAAACAAAAAGCAGCAGCTAAGGAGCTGCCTAGATAAACAGCATAGTATTTCCAAGAAAAAAAATTAAGCTGTCTTTTGCAACAGAAGATACTTCAAAGACAGCGAAATACTGATAAGCTTCCATTAATGCTTGCATTTGATACCTTCTCACTGGGTGCCTGTTCTGCTCCTTAAGCCCATAAGAGCACTGGGGCAGAGTTGCCTGCTCCTCAGCATTTGCCCAGGATCTTAATAAGTGAAGCCCCAATACGAGCTCATCCCTTGGCACTACAGTAATGGGCACAAGGAAACAATATTCACACTAGACGTACACAAAGAGCTACTACAGCTTTGGATACAAAGAAAGCAAAATGCATGCAGTTGTTCACAAACAGAGAAATGTTTCCTCCGATTATGGGCTTCCTCCCTGCTCATTACAAACAATTGTCAACTATTGCTGCCTACAGGTATATCAAGATTACTCATCACCAACTTAACAGCAAGGTGTTCCACAGTAGTTTCTGTAATTTAGGTTTAAAGTTATTACAGCAGCACAAGTCAGAAGGATTAAATGAGGAGAGTACGTTGAATACAGGAAAATATTATATGCAAATTGTGATTATTCATGACTGAGTCACAAAAAGTATGTATTCAAAATCTGTCATGATTTAAAGTTTTAACAATACAATGCTTTGCATTTATGTAATGACTTTCATCAGAGGATCTTGAAATGCTTAAGTGGCACCGAGATGAATGCAGAATAATGTCAGTCTCACAGAGGGGCTTTGGGTGCACTTTTTTCCAAATCAGCAGCTAGTAGGGGGTGATGCACTTGGGAATTGAAATGAGGAGTAAGCTAAAGGACACAGGAAGAGTCACCAGAGGCCTAACAGTCAGTAAAACAAAACTGAACCTTCAAACACGGGGACAGATAAACCAGTGTGAGGGGAAGTCAGCAACATAAGTACGACATGTTAGCGTGTTACCTCCCAGGGAGTGCATCCCCAGCCAACACTTCTGAGGCTGTGTGTGTCTGCGTGCTTAGGAGGAGCTGTGCCAGGGTAAGCTGTTATGTATCATCATTAGCACAGATCAGCTACTGCTGCCTCAATTATCTCTCCACAACACCTTGCACATCCGTTATCTCCCTCCACTGCAAAGGACAAATGGATGGGAATGTTCCTCAAAACAGTGGCTCCTGGGGGTTTCCAAGACATGAGAATGTGGGGAAAAAAAAAAAGCAAATTGCAAACGTAAAAAAAAATCACACAAATGTGCAGGACTACCAAGAAAAAAAAAAAAGTAAGAAAAAAGTAAGAACATTAACATTTCAACATTCAAAACCTAGCCTATTTTGAAACTGAAAGCTGTTCTGAAAAGATGGCACAAGATGATACTTGGTGGCCTGGGGAACAAAGACAGATATGATGCATCCTCTTGTCCCCAAGCAATTTCAGCCTCCATTGATCCTGACACATGCACTTCTAATATCTTTAAACACATCCAGTGATAGGGTACTAAAAATTAGATCTAAACTCTTTCTTCTGTCTGATTATATCATGGTGCCTACAGGTAAACATCAAACAAATACGTTGTGAACACCATAATATACTGAAAAGTTGCTCATTAGGCAAGTATTATTAGTGTCAGTGAAACCATCATGGGGCCCATCACTCATCACGAGAAAAAAGCCCTTCCCCAAAGAGTATACAGTAATTTTGCAGCACTTTCCTTCATCCCGTTCCACATAGGCTGAGCAGAGACAGTGGGAAGCTGTGACTCATGAAGGTATAGGTGACCAGTTCTTTCTTGGATATGAACCACCTCTGAAATCTAGAGCAGGAGAGAGGACATTTGAAAGTGCATGGAACAGAGTGTGGGCACCAATGTTAGGACATTTGGCAATGGGCGCCTTAACCACCATCTTCCTGGGACCTCCTGAAAGCTCTCACACTGCTTGGTGAGCCACAGCAGACTGCAAGCTATAGAGTACTCCAAAGTGTATGTTCTTCAGCTGGAACAACTACAGACTGTACAGCCCCAGAGAGCTTTTTTCTTTTACCTAGTGCACACACTTGCCGAGATTAAGAAGGAAAAGGAACAGATCAAGGATTTGAATGTTTCCAATAACAATGCAAAATAAAGCATTATAATCTTAGAAAGCTAGAGATGGGAACTGAGATTTTATTGATAGGAAATATATTCTTTTAGAATGCAATAAAACCTAATTTCGTTGGCTGATCCAGAGCAAAACCAATGGTGTCTTGAAAACGTAGACTGAGAGATGCCTGCTGATACTGACGGCCTTACTAAGGGTAAATCCTAGTACCTACATGTTTTGACTTTGGCTCTGCCAGGGTAGCAACTGAGAGTTAGAGTGACACCTATGATATAAAAGAACTTACGGGCAGTATAATTTGTGTTTGGTTTCATGAAAACATTCACAGCAGAGGCTCAAGGTAAAGGATTGCAAAACTTACATTTTTTTTAATTAGAATTGTAATTTTATAAACATATTTTTGTCCTTCCTTTATGTCTAGCTGAGAAAATTCATTGAAGTGTTTATGCCACCAGGCCTACCACTGTGGTGAGCCTCGCTCCCAGAAAAAATGCCTTCTGATCCTAGAAAATAGCCAGAGTGGACAATAGAAACTCACTGGACACTGCCTGATAGGACTGCTTTAGGAATACAAACATGGTTGGTATTGAGAAAAGTAAAATGCTTTGCACTGCCTCGATTCCTAAAACATTTAATAATGTAGACTGTTGAACTTCCATAGCGGTTTTTATCTATGGTCTTCAAAAGCCAGGCAAGCATTAGTACAGTAGCCACTCCTGAAAGACCTATATGTTTGGTTCTCTTCTGCACAAGGAAGGTGACAAGTTCTTTCAGGCAATGTGCATATGTGGCTTTTTGATAGTTAGTCCAGGTCTCAAGGAGCCATGCTCCCAGATACTCTGGGCCAGCCTAATCTATGACATTCTAACTATGTCTTAGCAGGCATGCAGATAACCTATCACCTATGGACAGCAGACAGGTCCGAGTGTATCTTCTGCATGCCAGAATGCATAGGCACCAGTTTAGGTGTCTTTTCCCTCTTTCTTCAGATAGATACAGACCACACAGGATTTAAGAAATGACTGCAGTGGCCAACTGGATTGATGTGGAGTCCTCATGGTGACTTCAGACACATGATGCAAAAGACTTACAGAGATTTAACACCCTGTAAAAGCCTAGAAACCACTGACAAACAGATGGATCTTCCTTCCCAGCTGCAGAAGGAACAACGGTAAATTTTCAGGAGAGAACAGACATACTGGACAGTTTTGAATTAATGCCTGATACAAAGGCCCATATTACATACCAAATAGAGACTGGTTGAGAGCAGTGGGAGCTGCTGCCAGTAATGCCACTGGGAGCTGTCAGTGTTTGTCCCAGGGCATAGCTTGGTTCTCAGCAACCAGATGTTGGAAACTCTCCCCATTAACCCCAGTGCTATGCAACTGCAGCAGATCTCAGTGGTGAACTCTTTGTGATAATTCCCTGCTAGCTATGACTAATAATCCAATCAATAGCCATTGTTATGAGACAGATGGGCCCATTACAATCAGAGATGTTCAGCGTCTGGCTCTTAGCTCTTAACCTCGGCCAATATAAAATATTCACCAAAATTCTGTGTTAGACGTTGGCACAACCCCATTTTTCTTTCCCTGCCATTAGCAAATGTCAGGCTGCAACATTGTACACCACATTCATCTCACCACAACAGATGCCACATTTGTTGGATGTATTGTTAAAGGAACAGTATAATGGATCTTAACAATAATCCACTGTGGAGCTTATGGGTAAGTGAAGAAAAACAAAAATAACTTGGGATGCGTTTCTATCAGTATTTTGCTACAACAGCTAATATCCCTTTGTGATTTCCTCTTCAAACCAAGGTCAGGCACAACTCGCACTGATGAAGTTTGGCAGAATTTAGCCCTGTTTTGATAAATGACAAAGGGGCCCCCTGAGTCTTGCCTGCCCAGAGGATTGTAGGTTTGTGTGTTTGCTGCAGCCTGGTGTGGAGGAGGCCACAAGCCTGGCCCCCAGGCCCGAAGGTGGCACTGTGAGTGATGGGAAGGGGAGGACATTCACAGGGCAGGGGGAGTTCTCTAGGGTGCACAGTTTATGTGCACCTTCAAACCATGGTTCTACAGGTACTGGAGCGAGTCAAACCTGAAACTCCTTTTATTTCAGCAGTGCACCTAAGGACATGCTGGGCTTCCTGTGGCAGATCTCAGTTCTTTCCACTCACCTCTAACAGAAGCAGCAATTGCCCGGCAAAAAGTGAACCCCTCACATCTACGTCCCCATACACAGATATAGGCAGACAGGTGCTAATAAAAATGGAGGCACAGCTGCCATCGGGTTTCAAATGTATCCCACCGACCAAAATAATAAGGAAAATGAAAATAATGGTAAGAAACTCTTTACAAATGTAGCTTTCAGTTGAGTGTTTCTGATTACTTTTATTAATTCTTGAATAATTTCATGCACTATTCAAGCTTTTCCTGCAGTTTGTACTATCGTCAAAAACCCATAAGGACTGGAATCAGTCAGCCAGCACATTGTGCTCCTGCCTCCTGTGTAAGCGGCGTGCTTGCACACAGGTAGAGAGGGAACTGCTGAGCACCAGGACTTTGCTCCACTGGCTTCTGTTTCTCCTGCTACCTGGTGTCTGGAGCAACCCTGCCTGAGAAGCTCTCCTTGGATTATTTCCAGTCACTCTCCACATCTCATACATCAGCACTATGGTCTGTATTAAAACAGAAGGTGTAGGAACAAACCAGCTCTGCTCTGCTGTCTTTCATTGTGCCTCCTCCGAGGATTTTGTGCCGTATTCCTCAGCCTCTCACCTGAGTGCTCAGGTAGAGGCAACCCCATGGTTTGGAATCCAGATGTGAACCCAGATGGTCTGCATGGCTGCAGCCACAAAGACAGGCAGAATGACCCACACCTGAGATTTGCAGACTGAGAGCTTTTCAAAATCTGGTTCCCAATTCTTCAGACTGGGAATCATGTCCATTAGAAATAGAGGTAACAGGTGAGAGAGACAGGGCAGAAAGAAAAGCAGTGCTCTGTGAAATGGAACGTCTTTCAAGCACTTTTTGATGAAACATGTCCAATATACAGATGTACAGACAATGATTTTAGTCACCAGAGCAATTCAACCATACTTATGCTGGGGTTACTTGTAGTTTGGGGGAAGATTCTGGGGTTCACTCAAGAGACTGTTAAAATAAGCCTTCAGCTTTCTTTTAATTAGATCAGTCAGACAAAATAATTAGACCAAATTATGTGCAGGTTTCTACTTGCAGGGGGAGTTAAAAAAAGAAGAATCTGAGACAGTTGATAGTTTTGTTTGTTTGTTTGTTTGTTTTCCTAGAAATTCCTTGCCCTTCAACTGGAGCTACTTACACTCTTGTGCATTTACTAAGCCTCATCCTTGTCATCTATCCATTTCCGTAACAGTCTGGGCAATCACAGTTCTGTTCTTATTCCGTTCTTTATTTATAACAACCTCCAGGATAGTAGAAAACACACCCTTAATACTAGTATGGAGTAAACAAAGAGGTACCTTTTCAGGGCTTACTAAGGTTTGATGACTTTTTATCGTCTGGCCAGACATTTTCCAGTGGAGCAGCTACAGACCACATTGTATTAGGAAATCATATTGGATTTCTGCAGTAAAGCAGATGAGGAATTCCTCCTGGAAATGTGTAACCAACCCTGCCATTTACGTTGGATCCGCAAGGGAGCCAAATGGAGTCCAAGAGCAAATGTGAAGGCAATGTTTTCATGCTATCTTTTACACATTCAAATAATGAGTATTTAATCTTCCGTTAAAACAGATGAAACCTAAGCAGCAATGAATATTGAGTGTAAATCTGATATAGCACTTAAATGATTTCTGCAACCTGCAGTTCACTCAGGATGCAGAGACTTCATTATAATAGCCACAATGGACTAGGAACGCAATACCTGTAATGAGAAGTAATGTATCGATATAGCTGAAAAAAAATAGATACGTTTGGGGGCACATGAGCTCTTCTTCAAATCTAGGATTTTTCTGGATGCTTTTAATAACTAATCCTACACATTTTACCTTTACATTTATAAACAAAAAACAGTGGTACTGCTGAGCAAATCTATTTGCTGAAGAGCAAATGGTGACCAGCTACCAAAATTGAGCAAGCAGGAGGCCTGTTTATCACTGGATGCGGCATTTCAGAGCTGAAAAAACGAGAAGGCAAGAACAGGCTTCCATGATGTATAGTCATAACAGAGGGCATTTCTGGTCATGAATACAGATCTGTGGTATCCTACAATTTAATGTGCTGGAGCACAACCTAAAGATTACATGATGCAGTTTTCCATGTTGGTCCTATTCACCCCTCACTTAAACTGACATGGATCCACTGATTTTGTTTAAGGTATTCCTGTTCTATATGAACCCATATTTATCTAGGAGAAAATTTGAGCTCAAAGTCTGACACTTTTAACACTTAAAATCCACTTCCGGTGTTTGATTAACTTTTAATTTAATATAATGAAAATGAAAGAATCAGTTGACTTAGCAATATACTCTCGGTGTGCTCAAAGTTGGGAATCTATTCCCACAAACTGGAATTATTGAACAACTGAATGATCAAGTCTTCTGAAAATCAAATCTGTTATTTGTAAGTGTAAACGCAATTAAGGGTCCTAAAGTTTTTTCCGTATTCTTTAAAATAATTGGGATCATCAGGAATAATCCCCTCCACTCCCTGAGAGTTGATGGTGGTATTTGGACAACTGCAAATTCCTCCACTGTTTTCACTGTTGTGACCTTTATTAATTTGTGAGCTCCTAAAAACTTCCCAATAAAGCATGGGTTCCTGTGTACAGACTTCAAATCCACAAAAAATAAATTTGCTTTCCACTGCTGAAAGCACTGCCTTAGATATATGGAGCAATAAAAATATCTTTAAAAGAATAGCAACAAAAATATTTTTAGTGTGATCAAATGTTCAAAGCATATTGATGCTGTGCATTTACCAGCTTCTTGATGGTATTCTAGACTCAAAACTAAGAATTAGTCTGAGAGAGACAGTGCTCTCAGGCGGCAGGAGGCTTTGAGATCTTAGTGCTGAAACATTTTCTGTTTATGTTTTGGCTTTGTTTTCAGCAGGTCTGAAACTCTTCTTGAGTTCATTGACTTGAATCCAGAAATGTCATTAGCAAAAAAAGCTTAAAAGGATTCTTCCTATGCCTGACTGACCACAAAGCCCTGCCTTGAGAAGTGGTCACCTTCACTTCCTCTGCTTCTGGCTCCAGCCAAAAACCCATCCCAAGGTATCTGAAGATGTAGGAACAGAAGCTACCCAAAGTCACATTGGTGAGTATCTGTTGGTTTTGATGAGGTTTTAACAAGTCAAACTGGAAGAAAACCTTCTCCCATGCCCTCCGAACACTTGAATACATGTTGTAAAATCAATCTATACTGACAAAATAAATAGCCTCTTAGAGTCCATTATAACCATTATGGCTACTCAGATTAAAGGAGTATGATAATGTGTTTGTACAGCTAATCAGTGCTGCAGTCCATACTAAAGTTTCCTGAGTTGTTACTGTACTGGAGTGTTAATCATGATTGTTTTGATTATCAGGAATTGTTCTTAAAAAAAAAAAGCAAGCAAGATACTTTCTTCTGATAATCAAACCAAAGATGAAAGGAAAAAATATAATGGTCATCATAGTACCGAGTGTTAATATTTTCTTAAAATTGTTGAGAGACTGCTTGAATGATAGTGTTTGTGCAGTCTTTTTCTGAAAACAAAATAATATTTTCGAATAGCTTAAGTTTGTATTTTGAGCAGTGGCATTTACTTATGAGGCACTTTTCATCTCCAGAGCACGGACCTGTGCTGATCCCACCAGCAAAGTCTCCGGCCTTGCTCTTGATTTCTGCGTTGTGCTAGATACATCTTGGAAGATAGCATCCCGTTCCTGCCTCAGTCACCAAACACACCGCTGCCTCCGGGTAGCCGGATTTGGACGTGCTGTTTTGGCAGGCGGGGAACAGGGTGCAGGTAATTTTAAAAACATGTCCAAGGTAACAGAGAAGTCATGGTTAGCAGTAGGATCGCAACTCAAGAAATACTGGTTCTGGTTCAAGGGTCGTACCCCCAGTCAGTATCCATCACAACGTTTAAGTAGTGTGGCTGTTGCAGACAAATCATCGTATTCTTCCTCGCACCAGCCCCGGTGCTACAAAACACTTACTGTGTTATTAACGAAAACACGTTTCAAGCCTGTCGTTGATTCAGGGCCTGCAGCCTTACAGGCACTATGTCGTTTATCTTCCTTGTAAGTGGGAAAAACTCCTGGACTCTATTTTTTCTCCATAGAAACTACAGAATAGAAGTCAATGGAATTAATGAAAAGCGCTGGTATCATGTGGACAAGAATAGGGCACATATTCAGCCCTTTCTTCAGCCATTCAGCCTAATGGGAAATATGCCTGTGTGTGGACCACATGACTGGGGCCAAAGCTGGAGATTGGATTTAATGCATCTGCAGCCCAATCGTTTCACTCAGGGAGCTGTCAATTACCAGTGCAAAAGAGAAAAGATGCTGATTACCTGGGCCAGACTCTGCTCTTATTTGTGTCAGAGCAATCTCCCTGGTTGCACTTGCTTCTGTGCAACTGTGCAACTGCGGGCAGAGCTTGGCCCTGTGTCCTCAGTTCCCCGGGTTGTCTTTGAACCAAAGGAACAACACTTAGAGATGGGCACTTGGACAATTGCTAATGGCAGGAAATTCCACAGTTCTCCTGACATTAAGGCATCGTAAACACTAAAAGAAAAGAAATCTGTGTTGTGTGTGATTTTTTTTTTTTTGGCGTACAATGCCTAAAGCCTTATCTCTCATTCTGTCAGGAACCAAGGACTATGTATACAGATGGTGCAATTCATTATGTTCTGTGCTGTGACCAAGTGCTGAAATACCTTCAGGAAATCACCAGAAAGCCTGAAAAGCTTTGCTGTCTCTTGTGACTCCAGCTCAGTAAAACTATAATTGAATGAGCACAATATACGAAGCACTGCATGTTACACAGTAGACTTACAGAAAAGGACACCATCTTTTTCAGCATCATTACAGAAAATATATTTGCTGTACAATTACTGCCTGTACCCAGCGTCACAATGTCTCTGTTTCTCTGTACTTGACCCTTACAAACCCACAAGATGCGTATTTACAAATAAATGGCAAGCCAAAATGGGCCTGGTTGAAGTTAGGTGTAACTCCATTAAGTTTGTCTATGTTGTTCTCATTTGTAAGATGTTGCTGGGCCCAATAGCCCTGACATTTAAACCGGTGTCTGTTGGGACTGAAATGAATGGAGATGTGGTGGTGTGAAAAGAGAATTTTAGCCCTATGTTGGCTGAGGGGTTAATGTATTTTCATTCCTGCTTCACCGAGCAGGTTTTTATGAAACAGCGTATGAAACTTGGCCCAGTGGGTGCCAGAAATAGAGGGAAAAAACTAAAATCCATATCCTGAAACCCATTCATCTCTGGGTATGAAATACAAAGCTTGAACCCAACACTTTATTTGAACCTGTTTGTTTACTTCATTCAAAACACTGAAAACAGGACCCCTGTGCCATTGACCCAACAACAGACAGACCCCTATGGGCATTCTGGTGCACACCAAGCCCAACTTCCAGCAAAGGCCACCATTCACAGAGCAGAGGTTTTGCTCATAATTGCTTCACTGCAAGCAAAACCATTCTCATCTTTGATTTTCTAAGCCTGTTTCCTCCGTGCAGGGCCATGATATCGGGGGATTCTTTATTCACATCCCCGCAAGTGCTGTTATTTCATCGCGCTGCGTTATTACACAGAAACAGCAGTGCCACGAAGCGTCTCCTTTATGACATCCCAGACACCAGGCTGGGGACGCAGAGCCGATAACTCGTGCCTGTCACAGGAGAAGCCTCCACAACACTCTGGGGCAAAAAAAAAATA
>VXAL01007444.1:392317-482155 GCA_013399475.1 Chauna torquata | reverse complement strand
GGGGGAGCGGCTGCGTTCCCCAGCGTGCGAGGGACCGGCGGCCGGTCCGAGCCCCCGCGAGCGCTCAACTTGACGCGGTCGGAGCGAGGCGGAGTTGACTTTCTTCGGCCACAGGCTTTGCGAGCGCGTCGTGCCGTAGCTGGAGGACGCACGGAGGGAGCGAGGCGCGGAGCGAAGCTCCGGGGGGCTGATTTCGGTCGTGGTTCGCCGCGGGTTTCTGATGTCGGTTGCGAATCGAGGGTTCTCCGGGTAAAGGGCTGAATCAGCTTCTGCCAACTCCGACGCCGTGGTGTTGTGTGACCTTGGTCGTGATGTGGGGCGACCAGGAAGATGGACTGAGAGGAATGTGTGTGCCGTGGGGGAGAGCGCCCATCCAGTTCAGAGAACCAGAGCAGCAGCAAAGCCCAACTCAAATGCGTCACTTTGATATTTTAAAGTTTATTTATAATATGTGTCTTCAGAGGAGTGATTGATGAGCCAGCCAACTGCTGTTCAAGAACAGAACAATTGCAGTTTCTTGGAGAAAACACAGTGGAGACTCCACATCTTTTGATCCCTGTTCTAAACTTAGTGACTCCCAAGAGATTAAATAGGGATGTTTTAGCATCTTGTCTCTTGCCCTGAATGACAGAGGATTTGTGCTCCTTACAAACTGAAAAGAACAGAAATACAACAAAAACAACATCTTTTAAACCAGTGCCCCCGTCATAAAAATCTCTGCTGCCACTACCCTCCTGCTGTCCTGCTCAAGTATCCAGCTAGCTGACCACAAGTTAAAACTGTAACTGCATTTTTGAGGGAAACACAATTGTATAAAAAGGGATGCCTTCTGAAACCTCTCGCCTGTAGTCACTCCATCAAGCAGACGAAAAAAAACTTGCATAAACATCTTTCTGGCAAACTACTCAGGCGATCTAACCTAATCTTTCAAAAGTAATTATGTTTATAACAACTGAAACAGGCTCTTAGAAAGCAAAAGCCAAGGGGTCCAGCCTTTCCTAGCAAAAATTTGAAAGTTTGGTTGTCCCATTCTTCATCTATACTTGTGCTGTTACCTACTGTACTGTGTCAGGGCAATGAATAAATCTCCTCAGACTCGAGCTTTGTGCCAGCCTCTCCCAAAACTTGGATGTATGTAAGGATCCCACTGGCATGTACCCATGGGAAGGACAGTTGCGGAGTTCTCGCCAGCACGTCGACCTTCCTGTGACTGAAACTCCGTCGTCTTCAAGTCCCTCCCATGACTCTCTTCCCCATGTTGAGCCATAATCCTTGCTCTTATCTTCAAAGTCCTGCAAGCTACATTCTCCTTGACTAACCCAGGAACATCCCATCATGTCACTCCCCTGGCCCTGCTCCATCTACAGCAGCCATCGTGTCTTGTCACTTCCCTTCTCCCAACCCCTCTTTACCTGCGTGTCTGTGCTATGACTTACATGTGGCATGGCCTTCCCTACCACATCATAGCACTCCGTCCTCAGGCCCTGCCTTGGGACACTTAAGAGAATCAGTCAGATACTAATCAGAGAAGAAGCATTTATCTTATTTTAAAAAAAAAATAATAATTTTTTTTTTTTTTTATTAGCCTAGCAGCCAGCACAATGACAGGAAGGAAGGGATGATTCTGTGTGAGGCTTTTGACATAATTAAAAAAAAAAAAAATCAGTAGGTGTGGTGATAAATAATGGTGTCACGTTTTTTTCTGTTTTCATAAACATGGATTTGGATTAACTCTGATGTGAATTATGCAGAGCCGTTCTGGGATTTGCATGGTAGTGTTGAGGCTTCATCTCTGTAGACTGCTTCCAAGAGACAAAGCTCTTGCCACATCAGCAGGCTTTTAGGGGTCTCTGTGCCTTTTCAGTCAATTGCACTTTTCTTTTCAAGCTTTCCTCCTTTTACCTGATTCACAAAGTCACAAGAGGGCTGTGCTCTGGGGACTGCATTAATCCTCTTTTCCCATCCCACTCTGTAGAGCATGCTCGTGAACTGCTGCAACCCCACAGGACTCTACTGAAATACTAAACATGTCTGACCACATTCAGATTTGTTTTTCCACTCTATGAAAAGCAGGAATGGGACCACCATTTCTGTAGGAAATCTTGGATTAAAAAGAAGTGTCACAGATAGAAACTTCAGCTGAGAAACTGCAAAGGGAAACCAACACTTGCCACTTTTTGCTTGCTTTTCCCCGGACATTTGTGGGTCAGACTTCCATCTCCATGAATATTTAAAAACGTTTGCCTTTTTGCAGAGCCTGTTCATATCAAAGGCACAAATCCATAAAGTCAACTGTCTATTTTCAGAGCAGGGAAAAAAAAATGCATCCCCTTGAAGTCCAGGCAACACGTGTCCAAACTGACAAACTGCTGAGTGTGTTTGGAAAGCCTCATGCCAATCAACCAGGTTTTGGACAGGCCAAGGAGACGTGTGTACATGGCACTTGCAGCAGCTGGGCAGAAAGGTGCAGAAGTGACAACTGGGGAGCCAGACTTCTTTGGTCCAGAGATGGCCCCTTGCCACGGCAACCTCCGTGCCACGACCTGCCCGGCACCCCGGCGGGTGTCTGGTTGGTCGTTGTCTGCAAAGTGCGTCCAAAGCCGTTGTGGGGACACGCTGGTGTCTGGCAGAACAAACAGGCAGTAAAGTCTGAGGCCGGACTTTAATTACCAGACTGATCCAGAGAGGGATTAGGCTCTTTCAACATGCCTTTTTTTCTCCTGCCATCTCCTGTAAAAGCAGCTTACCTTGAATTGCAGACAGTAGGAAAGAAACATGGAGTAATTTATTTCATCATCCTCTGCCAGAGCAAGATTGTTCCCTCAAGCATATTCTGTAGTGATTTGTTCTGCTTACCTTTAGAAGACACAAGTAATAGCCTTCATTCCTTTCATAGGAAGACTAATAGACATCAACAGTGGGATTTTTTTCTTGAAACTGAGCCAAATGTATATTATTTTTTTCTTAATTCTGTCTTTCTACTGTTAGTTAATCTGCTTGCAGCAGTCCTTGACTATTCCTCTCTTCCTCAAGGCCCTCAACCTTGATTTGTGTCTTTCCTTTTCCTGCCAAATTTCAGCCAATTTACAATATCCTTGTTCTTGTATACTAGCCCTCTAAGACAAACCCCTGGCAAGGTAAAAACCTGTGTTCCTACAAGTATTTTCTAACAACTGGACTTTTTACTGAGTGAGAAGAGAAGGGAAACAAATAGGTGACAGAGCCAATGCTTTTAAATGTCAGTTCTTTCCCAACCATTTCAAAATGGTCGTGGGGAATTTTGATAAATGATCAGACTAAGGTATGAGGAGACCAAGCAACTCTTTTTTCAGAAATAATGTTAAAAAAATATACAAAAGCAGAGTACATGGGCATGTATAGGGTTAATCTTGTCTGCAAAGTAATTGAGAAAAATATCCACTGGTTTCTGAGGACCTTCTGTTACCAGCCTAAGGTAGAAGAGCCTCCAGGGATTTAAAAGCAGTCAATAGTCTAAAAAAAGACCAAGCAAGCCTTTTGGTTCTGGTTGATATTAAGTTAGAGCAATAAGTCAGCATAGCTTTTCCATACCGGCACCGTGTTCAGACTTGCATACACAAAGCTGCTTCTGGTCTGCATATGAGGTCGGCTCCAAGTCTGCTGAATGTTATTCTTCCCCGACTCTATTCTCTCCCGTCTTACTGGCTCCCGCAAGACTGCAGCGAGCCATAGGATTTAGCAACTGGAGAACCAGGTAGGGAGCAATAATCTGAGCCAGGAGGTAATAGTTGCTTCCTGATCAGCTGTCGGTGCCAGTGGAGAGATGGTGCCCTGCTTGCTCTGTGAGCACTGTAGGTGCTGTCATACAGGTCCAAGCTAGGAGATGTCCTGGGCATCTTCCTGCGGGGCTCCTCTTGGATGAGCCGCTAACACTGCAGCGTGGCACGCGAACAGCCTTGGAAGAGCTGAAACGGTGTAGAGGATATTTCGCTGCCTGTGATCACTTACTGTAAAAATAAATATACCTAATTAGCAGACAGATTTATTACCAGCTATGAGGGATTACAAAGCTGAATCACGTAGATTCATTAGAGCATTTGGAGAGTATGTGTAAGTTCCTGGAAGCTGTCTGGGATGGTCCTTAACCATCCTTTTACTGTTACCTGATGGTGAAGGGGAACGTTGGAAAGCACTTGCACTGAATTTGTTTTTCCCTATGTTTGGTAATAGATTTTGACATGCTGTTTAAAGAACTGAGCCTTCTGACTTGTGCTGTGCCAAGCCGTCCTTCCAACTCAGCTGCGCGTAGCTCCTTCTATTCTTTTCTTCCCTCTCTATAATATTTAGTTAACAAAGCCCTACGTCCATTTCCCCAAGGCCAGAGTAATGCATCTTTCTGCATTTAGAAACCTCCTACGCATGTGAACATGTCTTTTGTGCTGTGATGTTGTTTTAATTAGTCACATATCTCTTTTTGGCCAGAAATACATGAAAAGACTGCCTGCAGCTCTCCCGCAGCCAAGAGGTGCCCGGCTGCGGATCGTGGGAGAGGCTTGCTGGCTGTGCTGGGGGCTCGGGGTGGAAGGGGAGAGATGGGCTCTGTGCGTCTGGAGCTGGCAGGGGAGGGGAGGCGAAGCTTGGGCAGGAGGGAGGAGAACTCAACCCTGGGCGACCGTGGGGATAGGCAGGGAGGCAGGAGAGGCCTACCTAAAACAGGTGAGAGGGGCTGGCATGAGACATCCTCTGTGTAATGACCAACACACCATGGAAAAGAGCTGATTAAAGAGCGCGATGTTAGGCCAGAACTATCAGGACAATAACGCTCCCAACACCAAACTGCACAAGGCAACAGTTGAATGCTGGTGTAACTTCCCTTAGCTTCAGTGAGTCACAGGTCTGTCCCAGGCAGGCTCCTGATCCTGCGTTCAGAGTGCTTGTTAGATAACGTGCTGCTTCATCTCATAGGCTTTTTCTCCTTGAAAGAGTATCTTGTATTTTCCATTTGAGTCTCAGTCCTTTCAAAAAAAGATGGCTTAGAGACCTCTGAAGTTGACACCAGTCAGAGGCTCCTCCAATGTTCCCCAAATTTCCTTCTCATTAGAGTAAGAAAAATGTGCTGTTAATAAGTGCTCCTTGTCATGACTAGATGGAGATACTGAATATATGCATACTGGCTAAATTGTTGTCCAGGGCCAAGTGATGCCTACACTTGGGTTCAACAATGCTTACACCTGGGTTCTGCGCTGCCTCCTCTTCAGCTTTGTTACTAACTGACACTGCATGTTACGGAGGCTACAAGCCACAGTTTGTGGCATTTCCATTTTGACCATGTCATTGATGTGGTCTTCAGATGAGTAAAATGTGGGCTTCCTCTCACCGTGGTGTGAAGTGAAGCACTCCGTGACATGCTCTCTGAACATCAAAGGGAGGCTTGCACCACAGAGGAGAGATCTCTTCTGGCTTTCAGTTCTGCCATAAGGAAGATGAACATAATCCTGACCCTAAGTGTCTTGTAATTTTTATTAGCTCTCTTTGGCTTGCAGCAGCGACCCTGTGAATAATGCATGCTGCTGGATGGCTTTCCTAAGGCTTATGCAATCATATTGTCTGCCACTACCCGCCTTCTCCCTACCCCATAATAACTCAGAAACCAGCTGTCCAATTTCAACCACATTTGACAGAGTGAAAGAGGTCTTGAAGATACAAAATAAAATAAAATTGAGACCACACAGGGAAGAGACCTCGTAGTGGCTTCAGTGTGGAACAGGCAGTGGCAGGAGCTCAGTTCTCACCAGGGGCTGAGGTCCCGCTCAGGAGCTCAAGTCCAAGAAGCGCATTCATGGAGAATCAGTTTTCACTCTTTCTGCTGCTCATGCAATGACTTGTTTCTTCACAGGTCACTCAGGGCGAGCCCCAGAAGTCATGCTCCAAGCCTGTAGCAGAGGAAGTCACAGAGAGCTGCCAGCAAATTTGCCAGTGCAGACCACCTCCACCGTTACCACCGCCTCCTCCACCTCCACCGCCCCCGAGGTTGCTGGTGGTGCCAGGTAAGTAGCCACTGGTATGGTTGTGGTGTGCTGAGGGAGTACGAAGCGACAGGGATGCCTGGACAGATGGAAGGAGAAAGGATGTGGGAGAGGGCACAGCTAGCTCGTTTGTCATTTTCCACTTAGCAAATGGAGGAAAAAATGTTCTCAGTGGAGATAGAGATCTGTTTTCTGATCAATGAATAACACTTGGCTTTTGGAGGCAAGCCAGAGAAATTCCCTCCTTTCATTGTATTATGTGATTCCCATTATATATGGATCACTAATGTCCTAGCACTGAGAAATGGTTTCCCACATGGACAAAGCGCTGTGTTTCTCCGTGATTTTGCGTGACCTGCTGTTTCACCAGGTACAGAGCTTGGAGGTCCTTGTGGTCCAAGACAAATTAATTTACTAGTAGGCAAAAATTTCAACACTCTGTCTAGACCAAGCTGGGAGGGAAGGGTGGCATTGGCAAGGATGCTGTGGGGTCTCCATCCTTTGGGGTCTTCAGGAGGCCGCCAGACAAAGGCTGCTTCAAGCAGAAGACCGGAGTTATTTCATCTCCAATTTCTTTCTAGATCAGTATTTCTATGATCTCTGACACACGAATCCTTTCCAGAGAGTGGAGAGTCCCCTCGCGCACAGATAGTTATGTCAGTGGTCCCCAGAGAGGAGTTCCTTGGCAGTGAGATGGACCTTGCTGGCACTACGTGTGCTGGCTGAGTGCAGGGACATGGGCTGAACTCTGAGCAGACACCTTTAGGTCCCAGGTGTTTGGTATTTCAGCAAATTTCCTTAGCACTGCTATATTTCTGCAAATTTGTCTCTCCCTAAAATTGGCTGCCTATTAATTCTTCTCCCTGCTTAGATAAACTCCCCTGGAACAGTGTTCCAAAGTATATCTATTATCCTTCTCAGTGCTTCTCCCGAGGGAAAAGAAATCATTAGGTAGCATCGTTTGGCTGTTTGTCTGTATCAGCTCCATCCCCAGATGTGTGGAAGACATGAGGAAGGCTTCTGCACAGTTTTTAGCCTGGCAGAGGACAGGCAGAATTTTGCAGTGTTTTCTGCCAGCAACATGCTTCATATCTGTGCCAGGCTGCAGAAATTTAAGGCAGAGGCAGAAAAAAACCAGTAATTTGAAACACTTGGGAAAGGAAGTGCAAAGATAGCTTGAAAAGCAGAGATGAAGGTTTTTGATAGCAGGAGAAATCTCTTTCAATGTTCAGGAAAATGTTTGGCACGGTAATATTGAAAATTGCCTTGATCTTTGTCTCACAGTTGGAAAATAAAGTGTTTACCACTCTGTTTTCTGGTACCTGGGCTAGCCATTGCTCTGGGGGAACCACTCGTACTGTATGAGAAGTGGCAGACCAGTGCCAGCGCTGGTCCTCAGCATGGTGCTCAGCTGGTGCACTCTGCATTCTTCCTCCTGGGCTGCCGCCAGGCAGCTGGTCTGCCTGCGTGGATTTGTGTACTGTGAAGTGGGAAGGAAATCATACCAGAAAAAAATAAGTCTGTCACACATTGCAAAAAGAGGAAACAGAAATCAAACGGGCCTGCGACTGGGATAGCCTGATGCTTACTCAGGCTGGATTGCCAGGTGCTAGCCCAGTTCTAAAAATGAACTATATAAATCCAGATGACTAATATTTAAACAAGCTATTTCATTTCAAATGCAATAAAAAAAACAGATTACACATCCCTTTCACCAGTAAGCTTTAGAGTAGCAATCAAGTGTCTCATCTTGAAAGATGCTTTCATTATTATCAGTTGTCTAGGCACTGTGATTTAGCCCACGTGTACAGCAATCCCCATCCTTGTGAGAATGAGCAAGCCTTGTGGTTAAATATTGATGTTATGGACAGTGCTTTTAAACAGCGTTTGGAGGAGAGGGCAGTAAAGGGACAAGACAAGCTATTATTAAGTGGTTGATGCTGGGCTTGCACTTCACACTTTTTCATTGATTAAGTATTGGAAAGACCTCAGCAAAAAGCAGCATCCCAGGAGCCACAAGTTTTTTACTTTTATATCTTTGAGAAGATGCTGTCATTGCTCTCAGAGCTTTGTCAGCCACAAAAGGCTGTAGCCTGCTAGGCACAGTCCTTAACAACTATTTTGCAATTGCACTGAAAGTTGTTGGAGATTTAGATCATCTCTACATGTTGTGGTTTGGACCTAATGTGAAAGTCAGTAAGTACATAACTCCTGTCCATCCAATTACTACAGACATTGACAGCTCAGTTCTCTTAAATAAGCCGTCTAGTGCTCTTTGGTACGTTCTCTTTGGTCTCCAGCTGCTGCTATGGAAAAGCAGAGGACCGTCTTTGTGTGCTCTCCATCAATCCCACCTTGATGTTTTGCAAACCCTACTTGGATGTATAGAATGGCATTGGATACCTGTATGTGAGCAGCTGAATCAGTCCTTGAAAGGTTTTTATTGTGCTTGGGAGCAATTCAGGACTTTCAGGAACAATTGCATTGCATTTGGTATCTCTTTAGGCATTTCAATATTAACTGGTCCATCCAGTGACAAATCCTCAGCTCTGCTTCCTGCAGATAGATTTATACAAAATCTGTTAAGTATTATGAATTCCAGAATTCACATACAATTCCTGATAAATTCTGTGTTTACTCCGATGGATGATAATTCCCTCCGCAGAAAATAAACAGGATGGCGTTCAACCTAGCAGTCAGTCTAAATAAAAGAGAAGTGGTAGAAACAGCAACTTGTGTGTATGCAACGTATGGGTTGTGTTTCAGTGCACCCTGAGGAGACTTATCAGTCATTCAACAATATGAGTATGGGAAATTAAATTAGATCATTTGGCCAATATATTCCCCAACATGGGTAACTAGATTATGGACTGGTGAATTCAGGGAATGACTCCGCCACCCAGACTGCAGGTCCCAGGAAAGAAAACACAAACTGTTTTTGTCCTCCCTCAGCCATGATCAGAGGCCTCCTTTTCCCATGTTTCTAACTCCTTCATACAGGCCACTGGCTCATCCGATGTCTCTTCCAAACCCTTCTCTTGCCTTCACTGCACCTGCTCTGCGGTTATCATGGGACATTCCTCTGTTTCCTGCAGTAGCATGTCCATGTTAAGCGGAGGACTCCTGGTCTGCCCCAGTGAATCCTTCTGCTTTACTATACCTAAATGAAGGCTGGGTCAGCCATGCTGGTCACTGTGGATGCTGGTTCTTTCAATACTGCTAGGCTGGAGTTCAGTGTCTCTTTCCGTACATCGGGACATGTGGATCTTCATCATGAGTGTTTCAGTTTTGAGTTTCCTGAGCTTCGTCCCAGGTGCTGTTTGTTGGTGTCCCAGTGAGATACTGCTGTCTTGTTCAGTATGGAGATGTGCCTTCCTGAAGGTCTTCAAGTTGAGGAGGCCCAGGCCATGTTAGATAGGATGCTGGGGACTGCATGACAGACTGGTGGGGACTGTCAGGAGACATGGTGGTTCAGCCAATTACGGTTCCTCCAGGCAGACCGGCATGTTTATATTTATGCAGTATTTCTCTTTATGCAAGCAGCAGCCTGCTCTTTAACCCGTGCCTAGAAAACTGCTGGTTAATGAAGTGAAGGGAAAGCTCATGAGGCTGTGAGGGGCCTAAGGCCAACTAAGTTTAGATGCTGACAGCAAAGAAAGTATGAACTTTCAATGAAATTCAGCGTGATCCCTAGATGTGGCTGTAATGACCTGGACGAGCTAGGGATTCTCAGAACCTGGCCTTTAATTAACTGTTTTTTTTTTCCCCTCATCTGCTTTCCTCGTTGTCTCTGGATTTCAGGCAAGACTAAGGCAAGGTGGATGGAGTACTTGTTTAGGCAGCATTTCTAACCCAGCTTCACAGACCCATGAGATTAAGCTAGTTCAAATGATGTTGACCCTGCAAAATCTAAAACATTGCAGTTGTCGACCTTTAAATACTTTGTGAACACAGAGGATTCTCTAGGGCCATTGCAAAGAAGAGAGGACTTCATTTGGAAATAGAAGCTAGGATTTCAAAATAATGAAGGATTGAAGGTAGACATCCGAGTAGAGACAAATACTGCAGTCAGTATCAGTTTTAACCTGTGTAAGGTTTGAGGATAAAACAGTTGAGAAGTGACTTCTTCAAAATGAATCAAGGAAGGGAAAGGATGTTCAGCATGAACACCTCACTTGTTGGTTGGCAACATTCGCTGTCTCTGCTCTACCCATCTCCTGCATTGGGTGGAGAGTCCATAGTACCGCCATCCCTTCTCTGGACGATGGAAGTGGCAAATCAAATATTGCTTCAGTTGAAGTTTAGAGGACAAAACATGAATAAAAGCATTTATCTGAGATCATTGTAAGCAAAACTAGCACAACTGAGTCTGGATATGTGAACCAGCCTTTGACTCCTTGGACAATTGCACTTATGTACACAGTTAGGTCTTTGTAGCTCCTGAACTCTCTGAAAGTTTGCCCGAAGCTCTCAGTTGAGATAAAGCACAATCAAGTCACAGTGCAAAGCCAAAGTGAATGACATCATTGCGGAGGACTCTAATCTCAAGGCTGTAATTGTACAATTTGTTTTTTCAAGGTGAAATCTTTATCTTTGGAGATACTGCATCTAATTAATGATCTGGGCTGGTGAAAATGCCAAAACAAAATGACCAACTGTAGTCAGGGAGCAACTTTCTGGCAACTGTAAGAGCACAAGTGCATAGCGTAATTTCAGAAAGTGTGCAGGGTCCCTTCAGTGCAAGTAGGAAAGCTAAGGAAATTTGGATCTTTAAGGACAGATGGTCACAGTGTGTGTAATAGGCAGGAGTCTGAAGTACTGGAACAGTCTGGAACTTCTTAAACTTTGAGGAGGTTTTAAAGCAACTAAACTTTGCAGATTTGGCTTGCTGACCACTAGCAACATGACTTTTCACAGCAGGATCTTGTTTTAGAAATGTAAACCATATGGTTCTGGGACATAAAAGATTAAGAAATGTTTCTTCTTTAGGCTTTTCTATGACCTAAGTCATGGTGGTAGAATGGGCAGGGTGACCCACTGTGGATCCAGAGAATGAGTTTGAGCCTCACACTAAGCGGTCTCTCCAAATGGCTGTTTAAGCAGGAGAGCTAAGTGTGGTCCTGGTGCTCACCACATCACTTCTTGCACTACATGGGCACAGACATTGATGCGCTTGCCTACACAATGTCAAAAGGACCTTTGGCCTTGACAGACATCTATGATTGTCCTCCAGGTGTTGAGGGGAGGTTGTGACTGCAAAACTTCACTGAAATCCTCCTGAAGGCCACCACATGCCTTAAAACATGAGGTACCAAAGAATTTGCTGCGGGTTGTAGGGTGCAGCTCTTGCAATATGGGCTGTGCATCCCAGACAGCATTGACTTGAGGTTTCTTTTTGGAGAGGCCTTTTGTCTTATGAGTGCTTTGCACCTTTCCAAACAGCTGCCGTAAATATAATTCTGACCCTAAGAGCTCAGCTGGCAGAAGCAGCCCTTGCTCACCCTCCTTCTGCCAGAAGGACTGGTTTTGTGATATGGAACCACACCTGAAGAGTCTTGGATTAGCTTCTCCCAAATACTGATGGCCAAAGAAGTTGTTAGCAAACACATGGGGGTGTTTTTGTTTCATAACAGGGGGAAGACGTTTTCCTCCATCCTTCATACAAAATACCTACTAGCAAAACTGAGAAGTAATGGAAAATAACTACAGTAACACCAGAAGTGGAGGGGTACACAGACTCCTACATCAAGAAATTTGTAGTAATAACAGCTACTGTGAGAGAACATTGTTTCAGCATATTGGTCTAGACAGTGATTTTTAAATGCAAGCAGAATGCTGAAACAGGGAAGCCCTTTCAGTTTTGGTAACACAGCTGTTATGCTGTGAATTACACTCCTGTGTGAGAGCGTTGTTTATAATCTACAAAGCAAAACCAAAAGTCAATTCTTGTCTTCTCCCAGATACACTTTCAGATTACTGAAGGATTGTGATTCTAAGAAATTGCAGTAGGATTTTGAGGCTTTCAAATCTAAAGTGAAATCCAGCCACTCAGCCTGGAGACACAGATGACGGCACATGCCGAGTCGAGTACAGGTCCCTGTCATGCTGTCTTCACATCACAGCCACTACCTTCCCTGTTAGCAGAGTGAACCAAATCATTAAGCATCCAAGGTGAGATTTAGGCAGAACTCACCCACCTAAATCAGAAATACAATGCTCAGATTTCCTGCCTAACACTGCAGGTGCTGATGATTTAAACACCAGAGACATAAAGACTTCAAAATCCTGATTTTTGTTTGTTTGGTTTTGGTTGGTTTTGTTTGTTTGTTTGTTTTTTATGTAGCACAGTTATTTCTGGTTCAGGAATAAAAGTTACAAGTCCTCACCTCCCAGTCAAAATGTGAAAAATGTTCAGGGTGAGAAGATTTCTTAAGCAGCAATCAAATATGAAGTTTGAAATAGTTTGGACATCTGGAATGTTATATTAAGTCTGAAGAGCTGGATTAGTGATTTGAAAGCAGGTAAGACTGGAAAAGGTTCATGCCAATACTTTCCTGATAGGATTTTGTTATCAATTGTGTACATAACATCTCATATTGGGCTGTTGTACACTCTCCGTCACTCTCTGTGAAACACTGGTTGGATCAGACTGTCAGTTGCAGCTTCCATTGCTGAATTCCCAATTCAGAGCTTTTCACCACAATAAATTCTGAAATGTTTTGTCAAGGCTAATTTTTATTTAGGCAAGTGATGAATCTTTCTTCTGCTCTGGGACCTTGCAGATCTGTTTTGAGTTTTTCATGCAGTAATAAATCCATGTTACGGAAAAATCCATTCTCTTGAAAATGTACTTGTTCATACATTTTCCAGTATTTAAAAGTAAAAGCCTCAGGCCAGATTTTGCAGTGCAGAAAGGAGTGGGAGTTCTGTTATCTATAGATTAAAAGTATTGTCTAATTTTGAAACAAGAAGCATTAGATATTAAACTCATTCTGCAGTAGAGCCGTCCTTTCTGCTTTGAGATGTGTACTCCAACAGCCTGATTTNTTTTTTTTTTTAAGAAAAAGGACTTGGCAAAGCTGAACACATTAATTCCCTGTGTGGATGGCAGCCCATTTGTACATGACTACCATTTCATTGATTAAGAAGATAACAAATCTTCAGTGAAGTTACTGATGAGTCAAAGGCTGCTGAGTTACAAATAATTGTAAGCTCCCATGCCAATGGCAGACTGGAGTTGTGCCTCATCTTGACAAGTCAAAAGTAAACTTAATTGGCACAAGCTGTCCTAGCAGCAAAGGTTAAGCAGCTGACCTTGGTAAAGCAGATCCACGGAAGTGTATGTTCTCGTAATGGTTTTGTGCGTTGTCTTAGTTATAAATGTGGTAAAAAGGTGTTGCGCTGCCTGTATAACTGCAACTTATAGGTAATTTTTAAGTCATCATAGCAGATCAAGGAAGCAGCAGTTTGGACATTTGGGATGTTATCCCAAATTGAGTACATAGTGTCCATTAAAGTAATAAAAACATAGCTTAATAAATGATACCACTGCCAAAAATTATCATTAATAATTATGTGAATTAGATTAACGCTTGCACTAGTAATTCATATTACATTATAATCACATATATATACTAGCAAATTGTGAATACCTAATTGTTATTAGAATTAATCATTTTAAAATTTTGAAGAGTGTCTTTTAAATGGAGCTGATATTTCATCGGTTCATTAGTTAAAAACATTTTGCACAAAGGTCTTGTTCCTTGGCAAATCATGCTGTTAAACGGGACTTTTACGAGGGAGCTAGTGGAACAAATTTTATTGAATCATCACTAGACATTTTCCTTTCCCTCTGGAAGCAGGGTATAATCTTATTTCATAGCTACTGTTGAAGGAAATGACTATCAGTGGAGCAAAGGGAGGGTTTGTTTCAACCCCCAGTTTGATTTAGCAAGCTGCAGGTGCTGTTTCATCTTTGCGGGGCTTCATTCTTCAGCACTGGCTGCCAAGTGCTGTAGCCTTCAGTAGGGAGTGATGGTCAACAGCATCTCTGCAAGAGTTCGCCTGCCCATGCAGGTCTAGACTTCTGTGTGAAGAAAGAGAAAAGTGCAGATAGCGACCACTAACCGGTTTGCTTGCTTTTGTGACTGTGAGGTAGGCTGTGCCTTGTCTTTTGGCTTTCAGAGAGTTACAAATGTACTCCAAGTGGTGATTGAGGACTTTCTGTTGGGCATTTGTCATGGTGAAATGACTTGATCTGTTAACATGATATAATTGCCATTTTAACTATTCTATATTTTATGGACACTGCATGAGAATATATCAATTGATAAACGCAATTTTATTCTGTTAGGATTAAATTTACCTCTGGTTTGGAAAGCATTTTACATTTTAGTTCCATTTCACTCCAGCCAGATCATCAATTTTAGCTATATTTCCCTTAAGTGAAACCTGAATACAGTTTGGAAAAGGAACCTGAGTGCACTAAGTGTGGGAATTACTAACTGGTCTCCTCAGGGGTGTTTTTTTAAATGATAGTTGTAGCCCTTCCAGCAATAATGGAGCCACTGAAGTGATACAAGGCATAAACTATGTAATATCTAACAGAAAGATTACATTTATATAGATGCTGTACACTAACAGAAATATCCGCTAGGTAGTCAACCAGCTGTTCCCTAAAGCTCAGACGTATGACTTGCAGTGTCTTTCTTTGTAAAGTGAACCCTTTAAAGCCACCTGTAGTTATCAATCTAAAGTGTATATGTAGTATAGCCACTCTCTCCATATAGTATCTGAATGTCCAACACACAATGTTAATTTTTCAGAGATGGACACAAACCAGTGCCTTAGAAACTGCTGCCACTAACACATGAGAATATATTCCAAGTATTTCCGACTCTTCTGCAATCTGTGTTAGGAAAGTCAGTCTGCAGTTGGCTGGAGCTGGTTTTCTATCTACTTTCCCCGAAGGCACTAATTTTGAGAAAGTTTCGGCTCCAAGCTGTGAGGTTTGTCCAATCTTTGCTATTGTCTGGAGGTTCCTGAGCTCTTTAAAAAGCCACTAAGAGATAATATCTTAGTCATAACAGTAGCACTACATTTTACTCACATTTCATAGCCTTAATGTCTTTGATGGCACTACTCTTGTGGATACCGCTCAGCCTGAAGAAGATGTGCAGATCTGGACCTTAATTTGATCTGTATATAGAACATTATACAAAGAAAATCTGACATCTTTCTGTGGGATTGAGTCTGCCAGCCCTGAGGTATCTCATTAATCATTCTCTGGCAGAAGACTGGTCATCAGTGTAGGAGCTTAGACTTCCGAAACCATATTCAGCTGTTTGGATTTCAGCCTCTATCATCCCTGCTGTCATGGTTTTGGCTGGGACAGAGTTAATTTTCTTCACAGAGGCTCACACAATGTTGCGTTTTGGATTTTTGATGAAAATAGTGGCGATGTTGTTGGTTGTTGCAGAGCAGTGCTTACACAGAGCCAAGGACTTTTTTGCTTCTAGTGCTGCCCTGCCAGCGAGGAGGCTGGGGGTGCACAGGGAGCTGGGAGGGGACACGGCCAGGACAGCTGACCCAGACTGACCAAAGAGATATCCCACACCATGTGTGTCATGCTCAGCAATAAAAGCTGGGGTAAAGAAGGAGGAAGGGGGGGACGTTGGCAGTGATGGCGTTTGTCTTCCCAAGAAACCGTTACGCGTGATGAGCCCTGCTGTCCTGGCAGTGGCTGAACACCTGCCTGCCCGTGGGAAGTAGCGAATGAATTCCTTGTTTTGCTTTGCTTGCGCGTGCGGCTTTTGCTTTACCTGGTAAACTGTCCTTATCTCAACCCAAGAGTTCTTGCACTTTTACCTTTCTGATTCTCTCCCCATCCCACCTGGGGAGAGTGAGTGAGTGGCTGTGTGGCACTGAGCTGCCTGCCGGGGCTAAACCACAATACCTTCTTTGAAGGCCTGTTACTGCAAGAGCTGAAAGATGGATAAGCTTTCAGAACACTTCATGGTGAAGTACTGTGACTCTTGCAAAAGAGGTTTCTTGCCTCCCTGCAGAGAATGACAACAAAAGAGTCCAGGGTGCTGCCTCTCTCTCCACCACTAACCTGCTGGTGGGATCTCAAGAGGGTCAATTAACCCATCAGCCACTCAGCACTATCATGTGTGAAACAGAGATACTCACCTCTGTAAACTTTGCATTTGAGACTAGTGGATGCCAAGCACTGAAGATTATTATTATTATTAAGCTCAAACATGAACAATAGTTGCTAAAGAATTGATCAGCGAGGTCCTGTCCTACCACGCATTGAAGAAAATAAGGAGTTTGCCCTGCCAGGAGGAAGAGGCAGAGCCTATGGCCATGCCATCACCACCTGGTAATGTGAGAAGGGAGGCAACCTGGTGCCTGGGAGGTACCAGGACATCACTATGTTCATTTCTTATTTATCCTCTGTCAATGATGCTACAGCTTCAAGCAGCCCCTGACAAAACTGTGTGTATCAGCAGGTGTGGGAATTAAAAGCCTGGAAGGGCTATCACTACATGTACTTAAAGTGTCCGTATGGGCGGCACTGCCGTAGTACCTGATCAGGCTCCGCCATACCTGCCTTCACAGCGCTGCTGGGGCATGCATTTCATCCAAGACTGCCTGAGGCTCAATAAAAGCAATGGCTAGCTTTTTAAGGGTTTTTAAGCACCTAAAAGCATAGATAGTTGCTTAATGGGCTCTTCAGACCATTTAACTCCCTGTAAGTGTCCTAAGCCATGGCCCACTCCACTGTACGTTGGGAAGGATGATGTTTTCTAGGTGCCTTTCGCCCAGCAGTTGCTTGCTGCTGAGCTGAGGTGGGTGGTGGCCAAGAGGTCACGAGGGAGGGTGAGGCCGATTTTTACTCATGCCTTTGCTCCTTGACGCTCATTTCTTCTTCGCATGCCAGGGGGCTTGCCACTGCAAACACAAAAATAGATGCCTCTGATTTTTCAGCCTCGTTATGAGATGCATATATAGATACTTATATGTACAAACGTGCACGTGTGTGGCTGTTGAGTACTTATGTGGAAATCTGCTAATCAGGTATCAGAGCACCAAAATGGCAAAGGCAGACTCGGCATGATGGTTCAGTGTTTTCAGGCGTCTTTTCTCCAGGTTGCTCTTTTCGCTGCTGTAATGTGAGGGGTTCCCACAGTTTGCTGGGGCAAGCAGCTGATCCCAGGCACTGATTTTCCCTTCTGAAGAGCAGCCCGTGCTCCCTGCATGCGTCGCTCGCTGCTGGAGAGCCAGGCTGTGTGTTTGTGCAATGAAGTGGATGGTACTGCGCTGGCGCATGTCTGTGCCTCTCTCAGTGGTGCCACTGTTCAAAAGAACTGAGAATCACTGTCCTCAGGTCAGGGCTGTGCTGCTGTTGTCCTGCCCTAGTCCGCTGCCTCACTGTCGTGCTTGTTTGAATAGGTGGTTGACGGGAAGGTCAAGGAAATACAGCTAGTTGCCGGAGAAATATAGATGAAGTACTTGCAAGGCGAAAATTATTTACTCTATTACAGAATTGGGAAAGGAATAACAACAGTGCTAACATGCTGCCTTGTGTTGCATTTTTTATCCCTGTACCTTGCAACAGTTTGGAAAGCTGGGGCTACTGTCCCTGTCCTGGAGGAGAATTGGACGCTGGGGCTGAAGATCTTGCCAAAATCACTGAACAAGGAAGGACAAGAGCTGATGCTGGGACCCCGGTCCTTAGACAAATTTCTGTCCTCTACCCATGGTGACAGTCTGCCTAAGAAAAGAGGAGTTGACTCCTATATCATAAAATTCAGAAGGTTAAACTTAAGCTTGTGTGTCTATATTCAAGCACCCAACTTAAAGCAACTGGGTTCTCTGAGTGCTCAGAACCTCCAGAAATCGGGTCACCTTCTAAAATAAATTCCAGAATAGTAGTTTAACAGCAAATTTTCAGGCATTTGTGACCTGTTTCTTGGAGGTACTAGATACCCACTAATCTGATCAACTCTTCCTGCATTTTGAAAAGCAGGTCACCTGATACAGCAACTTTTACCTGAGCAAACATAGTGCTCTCGTACACTAGAACTGTATGGGGGTGTCAGCCCCCTCTGTGCTGCACAGCCTGGCGCTGGTCCAGGTCATGGACAGCAGGGAAATGCAAGCGTGCCCATGAGGCTTTCCAGAATGACTGTACTGTTGCAAGGAGGAGACTGCCTTGCAAGCCACAGGCTTCAATTCTAATTTGCTTGTGACAGAAATCGATAGTGCGTGATTTAATCAGGGTAAAAACAATTCTGTCCTTTTGCTGAGGGAGAATCAGATGGAGAGGGGGAAACAGCATCTCTTTGGGAGACTGTTGTTAGAAAAACATGTGACAAAGTAAGATCAGAGGGCAGTAGCTGACGTGAGCGCCTATTGTAAGGATAAATGCCAGAGCGGAGTGTTAACACAGAAACTAGCTATGATGTAATCTCCTTAAAAGCCTTTTTTCCACAAGGCCTTTAAATGCTACCGCTTCTGCAGATCATGCTTTAGAGAACAGACCCTCCTTCCGCACTCACTAACCCCACTCTCCTCCAAAGAACCTTGGCAGCTGAAACCATGTTTTGCTCCTATTTGCAGAGTCGTACCTCACTTCTGGTGGGTCTCATCAGCCCCACCAACAACCTAATAGGATTAAAGCTGGCAGATCTGGCCCTCAGCTTGTTGATTGCTTGGAGCACAAACTTTCCCTCCCTAATTTTTTTGTATTTCTCTGATTGCTCTGCTGTCTGCATCATCATCCTTCCATAAGCATGTAGGACTCTGAACTGAAATACCATTCTTCCTCTGCAGCGATGCTAAAACCAATACAAGTTATCCTACAAGCTTAGCATCAGCCTTTCCTGGGCACCCAATGGGATGCCACCTTGTTTCTGTCCATGGGTCTCGGCCACACAGAGCTGCTGGGCATGGCATCAGCGCGCCCACATGGGGCAGAGGTCTGGCACCTGCGTGGGTAGCCAACCAGGGAGCTTGCTGCTTCCACCCCAGTAACGTAGTTATGACTAAATCCAGTGTTTCCATCTGACCCCCAAGGAGGAGGCAAAGTGATCCAAAATGTAGGACTGATCAGGAGTCAAAAGACATTCTGTTTTCTGGCTTTTTCACCAAGCTGCGGTGACTTCAGGCAAGCTGCTTCATCTCAATGTGCTTCACTTATGCCTGGGCAACCAGTACTGTCATCTGGTATTATTTTTATTTTGGTACTAATGACAAGTTTCATTTTCTAAAGGACTCTAAAATCTGCCAGGGAAAAGCAGCTGCATGAGACCTACCAAGATAGCACAGCAACATGAGGCTTTAGTGAAATCTACTGCAAAACCCAAACTTAAATGGGTGTAGGTTCAAAGACCTTTAAGCTTAAATATGAAGCACCGCATTTAAAAGCCCCCCACTCAGCTCCAGTCTTTTTCACTTGCTACATCCAGGCTCAGTTTTATCCACCAGAAATTACAGTCTTACTTCTTGCAATGAGCTGTGCACCCCTCAATCATGACCTCCAGAAAACTCATGCGGAGCTGCTCCTTTCTTCCACCTCTTCAAGCTCCATCCTCCAAAACTGTGCACAAAACTCAGCATGTTTCTTGTTTCAGAAGGAAACTGTTTTTTGAAAGGAGGAGAGAACTGAAGAAAGGGGGGGAAGTGAAGAAAGGGGGGGAACTGAAAGTGTAGAAAAAGAGTGTCTACAGTGTAAAAGCTGCAGGGGAGGGAATTTCTCCAGCATCATCCCACACATGTTTTTATTATAGCAGAAGTTCCCACTGCATAGTGATAACAGTATCCCCCTTAAAACTGTAGTAGGAACATATGCACAGAGCAGCTGCGTGATATAAAGTTGTCAGCAACATAATGTGATAAACAGAAGTATCATCTGCTACAGGAATAGCTGATTTCCACCAGTGTTATTTAACCTAGCTCCTTGAGAGAGGCAGTAAATCAGGGCAGGCTTTCTGCTGAGCACACCACTATTGCCTAGTAGTAGTTGTTTACCTGACTAGCTCATGGCTCTCTGGAAATGGCCCTAAGTTTATAAGCAACGGGAAAGGCACAGGACTATGAAGAATTAAAAAAAAAAAAAAAGGTTGTTTTTTTTTTTTTTTGGTGGATCAAAATTTGCTGCAAATTGAGGCAATTCTTGTTTTATTTAAGCCAGCCTATTCATATCTTGTACAATTGCAACCATACTCCAGTACTCCAGAGGTGAGGATGTTGGGATAGGACATTGCTGGACTAAAGGTGTTCCTCAGTGTTTCCTCGATGGGCAGCATATTCATCTAGTGCCTGCTCTCTGTGGCAGGATCTCAGGGAACAGGTCCAACAGAACAGCTGTCTGGTTCAGTGCTCTCTGGGGACTGTCATAATCCAAATCCTTTCCATGATGTTTGTATTTACTGGAGATGAACTTGACCCAAGTTGACTTCATCTGTTACTGACGTTGTCATCCATTCCTGCTTTACATTCCTGCTGCGTTGGCCCAGTCCCCCAAGTTAATGATGGATGCTAATGGATCTGGCCTTCCGTGCTGCCCATCCTGCACCACATTTCCCCCCCCACTCTCCAAACAGCCAACAGCATGTCCTTCAGCTCAAGGAGAAAAGGCCTGGCGAGTCATGGTCTTCCGGGAATCTTGTATTTTACTGCATTTGCTGGATTTAATCTGCTCAGTAAGTACTGCTTTAGTGTTCAGAGCTCTCCTTTGGAGCTTGCTTTGTTTCTGCTTCTCTGGGGGAAGTGGGGGGGGAATCAGCAGCAGGGCTGGGGCCATATCCTGAGCACTGTGACCAACAACCTCCATGCCCGACATTTAAAAATCCGTGCAAGCATACAACAGTGTACTGGGGGAATATGTGACACCATCTTGTTCCTCCAAGGCAGTCTGCTTGCGATGTCTCCTCTATGCCATCTCATTTCTCCCAGGGGACCGTAGCTGCCGTTGGGGCACCAGGACGGGGGAAGTCCATGGCGAAAGCTCTCCAGCCACCGGCTGGATGGGTTTGGTTATGACCATGGCTCACCGCAGGGCAAAGGCTGCCACAGCCCCGCTGCCAATGTGGCCAAATCCAGGTTATCTTTCTGCTGTGCAGTCGGGAGGCAGAGCAGAGAAGGTGATGGCTATTTGCAGGCTGTCCCTGAGGCGTATCCAGACAGCCGGGGAGGGGGCTGGCCGAGCCTCCGCGGCCCATGCTGATACCAGCGCCGCCTTTGGCATGCGATTTGATGTGCTCCCGCATCTCCCCTCTGGCAGCTCAAGCGTGGCCTGGTGGTGTTGTTTGCAGGCAACGACTGTGAAAGGAGGTCAATGAGGTGATTTTTGGACCTGCCAGGGAGACAGTGAAGTGCATCCGTTCATATCTTATAACTCCTATATCTTCAAAATGAATTGTTTTGGACACATGCGGAGGTGCCCCAAACGTGAATGTCTGCGTTTACGTGTTCAGCTTGTGCAAGGAATCTTACGTGCAGGGCAGAGGGAGCAGAAACAAAAGCAGAGGACCCACTGCATGGCGCGAATGCACCCACTGCTTTCTGCCCTGGGGAGGGGGCTCCAAGGCCCCCATCTCCTGGTCAGCCTCATCTCTCCCATTCTCCCAGCAAATTTTCCCCCTCAAATCCATTAATTTTGATGGATAAGGCCCAAAGAGGACATATACTACTCCTGTTCCTGAAATGCTTTTTAAACATAACAGCTGAAGACCTATATTTGTATCAAAGTCTAATAGTACCACAAATTTCAATAGATGGCTCTTTGTGAGAGATTTGTTTTTTCCATGCTGGCTGCCTCTCCCTGTTAGCATCCCTGGGTACACACAGCATGTTCCTATCACATGAGCTATCCAAACACATCTGTAACTGTTCCTACGTGGCGAAATGCAGCAAACGAGCAAGGGACACTTGAGCTGACACTGACTCATGGATCTCTCCACATCACCCTGGGTTAGGTAACAAAACCTGCACCAGAAGAGCCCAGAGCCATCAGGGGACCAAGCTCCCCACCTTCAGCAAAATTTGGAGGACTGCTTACAAGCAGCATTATGCAGATGCTGGGACAAGGTCCTCAACTGGCACCAGTCCCATGGCTCAGTGGGCTTCCAACAGTTTACATCACTTGAGCTCTTGGACCTTCTTCTTAGCTGCCCAAGGCTTCATTCTCATGTACAATTAAGTTAATTGTCACTCACTTTGGGATGCATTTACACTCCTGGTGGGAACAAGGGGGTTTACGTGAAGGTAGGTGAAAGACCTCAGACTCAGCACTGAAATGAGCTTTCTCAAAAAAAAGAAGCACGCACATGATGGAGGCTGTCCTTATTTTTCATCAGTTACGCAGCACAATGCTTTTAGAGTCAGTGTCCAAGTCCTGGTGTCTGTGTGTGTGTTACTGTTGCTCTGTAGGGCACCTCCTGGAACCAAGGTGTTTCACATTAATTAGGGGATTCATTGAATCCCTCCATTCCATCAGAGGTTGGATGAGACACCTCGATGTGAAGAGACCCAGACGGCAACAGGCTGAGAATCCTTCTCCATGTTTAACTGGACATGGAGCATCCTGGGAGTCTTTTCATGTACCTTAACATCTGAAATCACATCTAAACCTCTCCGTGTTTTCTGGGCTTGTTCCTGCATCCTGGTGTGCTAATGGCTGTAGGAACTAGCGGCTTCTCCCTGTCCTACAAATGGGGATGCCAATGCACAGACAAATTCTGTGAATTTGTCAAAATAATAAGGCAAATAAAAGTGAAGATGAGACTAGAACCCCAAACCATGCCTAAGTCAGCAGATCGACAGGTCTCTAAAATATGCGACGTGTATGGGTCAGCAGTAACATATTGCCTGCATCCCCAACTCCCTTCAAGTTCCAAGCAAGACTGATAAAACACTTGAGACCCTTGAAATATGAGCCTGCCTTCAAAACACAATCCAACCTCGCTTCCAAGCAAGCAAAATAAAAGTGTGTGGCTGATCCAGGCAGCCCTACAACAGCAAGAGGAATGCTGCAGGCATAGAGATGGCTGGGTTTAGCCTGTTTTGAATATACAATGTTAAAAATGGGCAGATGTCTCATAAAGATGATTACACCAGCGCTCTTGACCTTTCTGCAAGAACAGAAATAAAAGCAGGAGGAAAAACAGTAACCAGTTTTGATTTATCTTGAAAGCGCTCTTCCTTTTTTAGGCATGAAGTTACTGTTGTTGTAGGGAGGTGAGGGGGTCACCATCACCCTTCCACGTCACGTCAGCACCCACTCAGCAGCTGCTTGGGACCGAGCCTGTGGCAGACTGACACACTCAGACCCTCCCCCAGAGACGCCTCCCGTGCGACTCCACGTGGGCACGTGGGTCTCTGCCTCCCCTGGCTATGTGCTGGCTCATTCCTGTGTTTTGTCCTGATCTGTTTGGTTTTGTTTTGTTTTGCTGGGCTGGCTGGTGGGTGCTGGCCAGGACAGAAGGGTAAGCGGTGCCCCGGTGCTGCCTCCGTCCCTCTGCCTTGCTGGTGCTGCGGAGGGCTGAGGCTCAACCCAGCGTGATCTCCATGGTGGAAGGTAGCCCGTACTCCCTCCTGGCAGGCTTGGGGCTGTTACTCCCTAATGTGGCATTCCCACGCGAAGAGCAATTAGCCTACAAGAAATAATGCAATGGAAAGTAATAACCCTCATCAAAATAAATAACAGGAGGGCTAGATTTCCAAAATCTAAGCTTTATAAAGCACAGCTATGACCACTGAAGATAACCTGAGGACATATTCAAGGATTCCAAGTCCCATTTCTATAATCTGTTGCAGGCAGTATGTGTCATTTTTATAACATATGCACAACCACTTAATGGTGATCCAAGAAGACATGACTAAAAACAGCTTCATTGCTGTTGTTTTGTTTTGTTTTGTTTTTAGCAGCTCAGGACAATTTTGAGAGTGATCTACTCTGAGATTTGCTAGAAAGAAAGTAGACATTTCTTTGTAATTTTATGGAAACTTTCCAGTGACACAACCATTATTTTTGTGCCTGGACATTCAGGGAAACCCTCTGTTGCTGAGCTAATCTTTCCTGGCATGCACATTTCTGGCTGGACCCATGTGTGTACAAATACTTGCTAACATTAGAATTGGAGCTGTGTCTTTATGCTGAGACTTAAAAGCAAATTTAGTCAAAGAAAGCAAGCGTGTGAGATTTTTGTGGTGCTTGAATGGTGTGCAGGATGCCTTTACTCTAAGTGTACTTTTTCATGAATTTGTTTTCAAGAAGTTGCATCAGCCGCCCACAGTAGGTCTGAAATGGGTCTCTTGATTCGTTGTATTGATATGCTATTTATTTAGGCTTGGTGCTGTTGGGAATAAAGGAAGGCATTGCTCTCTAAGAGTGAACCTAACCAAAACTTGTGCTTTATGAATTTTAAGACCAAGGGACAAAAAGGCATTGTGCTCATGTGGGCTTCCCAGAGGCAGAGCATTTTCTTGACCTAATTCTTATTTTGAGTCAATCTCTGCAGCTGAATTTAGACTTCCCTTAGGAAAAACGAACAGTCTACCTTAAGTAATTTTTTCAGTTAAATACTCCACCAGAGTTGATAGAGTATTGAAATGGATAATTACCCTTAATGATAATAATTATCCTATTTCTAATCTAAGTATGCTTAGTCTCCACTTGAAGTGGAGTACATTCCTGAGTCATTTACAAACTCTACCAGTATCTATCCCTGTATTTTGGGGGGAAGGAGGGAGTCACTGTTAAAAAACAAATTGTCTCAGTAGTGACTTTCCATATGTGTAGATCGTGAGACATACCAGGCCCCTGGCTTTTAACTAAATTCATCTGTGCCAAACTTACTGTGTAGCATTACAGTTTCATAGCCTCGACATCATGTAGAATTACATCAAATGTCATACCAAAGTCCAAGATTATCACACCAGCACTAATACATGTATTTACCAAACCAGTAATCTCCTCAGAAAATATCTGTTTAGTTTGACAAGATGTGTTTTCTTAAACCTGTGCTGTTTAGCATCAATTACTTATTTTAATACTTTATTAATTGAATGAGATCTTCAATATTTTGGCAGGGTTTTTGTCAGGATGACAGGCTGCAATTGCTTAGCTCACCCTGCTTATCTTCTTTAAAATGTCATCACTTTCCTACTACTTTCCACCCAATTGTTTGTTCAATGTGCAGAACAACACTTTAGGGCTTAGGAGAAAAAGCACGTTTTCCTCGAGTTGTTTTACACTGTGAAAATCACCTTCTCTGTTCAGCTGATCTTGAGACCAGTGAAGAGCAGACAGGAATGAGTCAAATCGGGAGGTGGTCATACTCTGAGCAGCTGAAGCCACTTGCATGAGACCAGCGCTGGGTGCTAAGGGAGCAGATGTCATGGCTGCACTGGCCAGCCCTCAGCTCTTGGTAGCCCCATGGTGATGATGAAGGGACTGCCTACACCCAGGGATGTCCTCCCTTCCCCAGGTACACCTCTGTGAAGGACAGCAGTACATGGCTTATCGTTTCGTTACATGACAAGAGAAAGGATACAAATTGGTTCTGGAAACATACACTTTTTGTGTTTTATAATAGATTTGAAAGAGGTGGCACAAAGATCAAGCAACCAAGTGAATGAAAGTGTTTTCCTGCACTTTGTCTAAATGTTTGTAAAACAATGAATAAATTGGACTTTGTCATCGTTAGAGGTAGCATGGGACATCTTCTGCTCAGTGTTTACTGTAACAGTTTCAGTCTTTCCTTAGAGAAGGGTTTGGGACCCATGTCTTTGCTCTTCCAGAGAGTGCCCGAGAGATGTGTTGCTATTCCATGCAAAGTGGCACAGTTGCAAGAGGAGACTAGATGTGTCCTCACCCCAGGATAACTAATGATCATTGAGGGCACAATGCATGTGGGCTCAGCCCCTTGCAGGTGCACCCTGTTTTTTCTGCGCTGCAGGCAATGACTTTGGAGCTGGGGCCGAGGCACAGGATGGAGAGCCACCCCAGCGGGTGGGCTGCCACAGGGAGCAGGCCAGAGCCACAGGCTCCAGCCCAGAGGGCTAGAGACATCGATGTCTTCCTAACGCTGACAGCTGAGTGTGGGCCTCTCCAAGGGGCACCTCTGTGAGGACGTGGCACTTCCTGGGCACCTTACTGATGCTTTGGGAAAGTCCCCTCAGGCTGGCTTTCCCAGCTGCAGCTCACATGCACGCAGCACACCTGTGCCTTGCACCTGGCACATGGGGCATCCGAGTGGGCCAGGCTTTGCCTTCCCATCAGTACAAGAGGATTAAAGCAGTTCTGCTCTTCCTCAGAGGGTAATTGGGAGGAGAAATGCATTGAAGATGTAGAAATGTCACAGTAATGAGAGCTGTATGAATACATACTGAGGAAGAAAGAAACTAGCATGCAACTGGGAAAAGAGTGGACATTTCTAAGGCAAACAAGATTACCTAGCATTGCAATAATAAGGATTACAAATAAAGAATAATTTTTAAAGCTGTATAAACCCACCTGCTACTAATAAACAGGCTTTGATGGCTTCCAGTGCGATTTCTCGTGCTTCTTTCTGAGTGCCTGGCCGGGACCAGGGAGGGAGGGAACTGAGCTGGGTGAATTAGGGGTCACCTCCACATCAGCAACTCTTATTTCCTGTCTTTAATAACTACGTGTAGGCTGTCAGGAGTACTATTCACTATGCTACTTCAAATGTATCTGTTTATTCTCCATGTAAAATTACTGTGATAAACCATCAAGGAGCACATGCTACACAGGCATATTGACAGGTCTTGCTTTAGACCCTTTCTGTGCCATTTGTCAGCCTCATTTGTTGTGCTGAAGAGCAACCCAGTCTCACCATCTTGGTTTGCTCTATGACTAGTTTGGTTGATCCTGCCTTGGAGGAAGAATAGGGACTAGATAAGAACAACCCTACCAGCCCCATTTTGTATGATCGTGTCTAATTGAATGTGGCATCTGCTGACGCATATGTTTCATTTGATTTCAGTAGAACTATTTCTGTTTCTCAGGGCAACATCAAGAGGGTAGAGTTGGCCCTAAGACTGTATGCCCCTTCATGCAAACATTTTCTCATCTTTGAAATGCCCTCTGTTCTGGAATGTTAGAAAATAACAATATTGAAATCGTTCAGAAAATATCAGCTCATATCACAACACAATAAATAGTTCCCTCCCCCAGTTAACATCATAATAAGAAAGGAGAAATTCAGTTGCTGAAATGGTTTGAGAGTGGACTCATTGTCATGAGAGGAGCCAGTAACCATTAGTTCTACAAATCACTTGTTATCTCAGCTTTGTTTTTCTCTCCTATTGAGGAAAACAAAATAAAACAACACACACACACACAAACGCCCTCAGTCAATATCTGTATAATAAATTGAAGTCAGTATTTGCTAGGCAAGTATGACCATAGTGATAGCATGTGCTGAAGGCTGATGCACATAAGAAATGTGAGCACCTCTTCTGTGGCATCAAATGATGAACTGCCTATAAATTATCAAGCTGTTGTCTTGATTATTTTGATTGCTTCTTTGCTGCACCAGGAGTTCTTTACCTAGTCTTTTTCTAAGGTGCTCCTGCAGTTTTCTCAGGGTTAATGTTACCAGTTCTTCTATAATCCTATCACTGGAAAAAAGAATCTTAGGCAGTAATTGTGTACTTCGGTATTTACCTAGTAGAGTATGTGATTGTCTCTTCCTAAACAACAAACATGGGAGGCACAGGGGATGTCAGCTCACAATAAATGATATAGGTGGGATGATGTATTTTAATTTGTGCAGCTGTTTGTGATGTGTATAAAAGGAAGTACAGAATATAGGATGTATCAGATCATATAATTAGACTCAAAAGGTGCCTTTTGCTATATTTGATTCTCTCCTCTGCTTATCTGCACACGTAGATTTAGTCATTCCCACTAACTTATTCATTATTAAACTTTCTTTAGGGAGACCCAAGTTCTCATGGAGGTTATGTGGCTGCATACACTGAGGAAAGGTTCTCTTCCCCCTCTGCTATAACCAATACTGCTCACGGCGTTATCTGTTGCTCACCAGCGTTCACGAAATAGGTGTCCTGTAAAGTATGGGAAAAGGAATATGGCCCTGGAAGAAAAGATTTAAGCTAAATGCCACCAGTATTACTTCTGAAGCAAAATATTGCTTGTTTTGAGTAGTATTAAATACACAATTCTAGACCTAAATTGAATAAGGACAGTGTAATAACAATTGCTTATGTTTTTGTGAGTTAACATTTCTTAGTGTTAACATTTCTTAACCATTGCATGAAGTAACGGGAAAGAAGCTTGACAGCCACAGTTCTCTAAAAGCAATTAATAAATGTAATAAAATTCCTGTTCTTTTTGAATAAATTCCCCTTCCTTGCTCCAAGGTTACAATGATAGCAGCTGCAATACTGATTGGTAGGCACTGCTGCTGCTCACCGATAAGCCTCCCCTAATGTGGTTTGAGAGCCTACCCTTATCAGCCTGACGTCTCTCTAAAACTAAGGCTGAGGCAGCAGGAGATGGCAGTTGTGGAGGGTGAAGAGGTTTCCTGCACCGGGTAGCAGAGCTGAGCCTTTCTTCTCCATGCTGAGTACCAGGCGGTGGACAACACTGACACAGAACATTTGGTCATCTGGAGACAATGACAAGAAATATCTAGTACCAAACAGGGACGTTGACTGCTTGGGGGAAAAAAAAAAGATATTGTCCTAAACATGAAGTAACCTCTTTGCATTTATCAGTGGCGCTGGCATAGTGCTATTGTATGGCTGACTGAGGTGTATCTGACTATACACTGCTTGTGTGGGAGAACTCACATGTTTTTCCACATTCTTTTTGCAGCTCCCAAGTCTACCTTCTGCCCCACTGAAGAGACCTGGTGGCCAGGCCTGGTTATTATCATTGCGGTATGCTGTGCCACACTAGTGTTCCTCTTCGTAGTTGTCATCATTTGCTACAAAGCCATAAAAAGGTAAGACTACAGATGCTTTTAATATGCTTAGGGCAGTGCAGCCCCACAAGTGTTGACCCAAGACTTGGCTGACACTTTATTTTCTCAAAGGCATCCTAAAGGCAAAATGCAGACTGAGGCATCCTATGGTTGATGTGTGGTTTTTTTTGGAAAGTCACTTTATGTACCTTTTCCTGCCTGTGTAAAGGGCAAAGTTCAATGCACAGCCACGGGCATGAGGAGGAGAAAAAGTAGAAATGGGTCAGAGCCACGGTGTTCAGGTTAATGTGAACTTTGCCAAAGTTAAAATGCTGTAGGGTGCTGAGTAATGTCTATAGGCTTTCAATTAAAAATGTACATATGGGATGTGAGATTTTTGGCCCAGACCCATCAGTAATTGCAGCACTTCAAATTGATGCAGGCTCTTCTAACCCAAACTCTAGGGTAGTTTCTGTAATTTTTCATTTGGAGACGCTACTTCTGATTTATTCTTGCTTCAAAATGATCATCTATAGAATCAAATTCAAAACCTGCTTCCTTTAATTTAAAAGCCTGTTTGAAGCCTGTGTACAACACTGTGTGTAGTAAGCATTTTGGCTCCCCTACCTCTGTCTTTATGATAGATGTGCTTGTATAGGACCCAGGCAGTTAGAAAGTATTGACTTCAGTTACATAGAAAAATGTCACAGGGGATCATTTCTTTACCTAAAGATTTCAACTTTCTGGTGGAAAAAGTCAAAACTTGAAAACTTCTATATGAAGACTTCAACTGTGAGTCCAATGCATTGATTTAGAAAAGAAAGTGACTTGTGGGAATTGTATTCACACAACTGGATGGAGTTTCTTTTCTCCTCTATTGGTCTGAGTACCGCTCTGAGGACACCCCACAGCTGTGTTTTCGTGGTGTCACTGATTCATACCATGGGCATCTCGGGCCGGGGCTGTAGTACAGCTGGGTGACCCAGCTCACAGTAGAGAATGCAGTATTCAATCCGTAACTCTCATGAGATACTGCAGTGACATCGGAATCACAATTTGGAATAAATGGTGGGTTTTTTCAGCTTTGGGATGTTTGAGGGATTTTTGGAGGGGAGGAAAAAAAAGAAAAATACTTTTCATGAAAAAGTTATTTGCATGCAAAGCAACTGCAAGACTTTTGATGAGCCCCAGCAGGGATATCACAATGGTGGAGCACTGCACATACTTTCTGGTTGTCTGAAAAATTTATGCAGGATTTGAAGGATAGCGTATCCAATATCAAAAGGGCAGAATTCAAAAAAGAAAACAGAAGTCCATATCTACTATCTTATTAAATTTACGTAAGTATCTTTGCTATTCTAACTTAGTTTAAATGAATGCTTATTAGTTTTGAGGAGTTGGAAAGCTTTCACTCTGTCTACTGCACTTTTACAAAATCATCTATGGAGGACTGAAAATGGAATCCGATTAGATTGGTAACACAGTGCAAAATTTCTTATTTGTAGTTCCTAATCTAACTTGGACTGTTCACAGGGGATTGGTCCAGTTCCATGTGGGAAGTTGTATTTGTTTCAACAACAACTATTATATTTGTCTGCCTAATGGCAAATTGTGAATGATTTCTGCCAAGGCTGTAAAATATGCCTACAGTAGCAGTAACTCTCCAGGGCAACTTGTGCCTAGCAAGAATTTGTTCTTCAGATCCTCTCTTTGCTGCTGGTAGATGGGAGGTACAGAAAAGAAATTTAATCAGACAAATTTAGAGCTGCCTTGGAGGGGCTGTGGGAGTTCACATAACCAGGTCTCTTGCGTTTCATGTCAGTGAAGAGTAATACACATACTTGATGAAGACACCAGTTATTTGTCAGCAGTGTGAATATCAACATACAAGTCTGAAGCTTGAACTGGCATTAGGCTCAGAGAAGAATGAAAGTTCCTCTTAGATCTTATTGTTGACATTCACACTGCTGACAAATGCTAAGCTGAAAACTGCTCAGATGTGGGATGGATGGCTATAAAAGAAAATCTTATTAATTATATTTTTACAGAGTAACTAGAGCGTTGCTTTTCATCAATGAGTCCTTTCTTAAACAACTCTGTTAAATGGCTGCCCTGAAGTGCCTGGCAGCATCCCTCAGTAGTTCAGGTTCCTTGATCCATTGTAAAGGATATCTATTGATAAGGCCTGGGAAATAAGATAAGACACTTCACAAGAGAAGCATATCTGCCTTCAACACAGAGTATTATCACATGTTGTTGAGCTGAATTGGTTTTAGCTAGTGTGAGAAATCCTTCACTCTGTTTTTTGCTAGGATGTATAGCTGGCTAGGGAAGGAGGGAGGGGGTTAATACAGGTGATGCAAAGCCAAGAGTCCCTCCAGCATGTTCCTGGCCCCAGGCTCTGTAGCCATGCTGTGCCCTGTCCTTTCTCATGCTTCCATCCCACCAGCTGTCCTCTCCAGTCTTGGGCCCTCGTTCCTGTGCATCACCTGGAAGTGGGACTTCTGTCATTGCAGCATCTCCAACAGATCTGGCTCCCACCTCCAGGGCAGCATGTTGTCTGCTTACTTATCATACATCCATCCCCTTTCGATGTGAACGCCGCCCGCTCCTCCTTCAGCCGCATCTAGATTGGGTTATAACCTTGATACAGCACAACCCTTGTTGTCCAAGGAAAGGCATACACCATTTGTCTGTATGTAGAAAGCAGAAACCAGCCCAAAGACCCCAGCTTTGCCCACCCTGACTCTTTCTTACCTCTGGGTGAGGATAATGTTGTGGCTCACCACTGAACAGCATCCCTTCTTTCTTGCGCCATGTCAGGCGTGTCTGCAGGTTTCAGAGGTGGTACAGCTTCAGTTCCCTGCCATCATGTAGCTGTTCACTGAGGGGGCAGCAGGGGAGACTAGGAGAGTGGCAAAGTTTGCTAAGAAGGGAACATTTACAACGCCCATCACAAACTGACCCTCAAGACCCTCTCCCACTCAGTTTCCCCTCTTTGAGACAGATACCAAACCATTTGACCACATCTCAAGTGTGTCACCTAGTTTCATCACCAGCTGCCTGGCAAGCAGCTTAAATGCAGAAGTGGCAAGAATTATTATCCAAACACATGCTCTGTAAAACCTTGCATGTCACACTCCAGAATTTTTAGACAGCAATTTTGTGCCTCCTGTAGGAGCAGGGGAAGGAGATCCATGTCTTCTCATTTGGAAACTTTCACTCTGATGAGAGCCTAGGGTGCAACAGAAATTGGAAGTGCCAGTAAGCATGAAAACTGGCTTGCCAGCAGCAGATGGTTCAGTATCTTTTTTGGAGCAACAGGAAAAACATTTAAAAATTCTTGCCAACCCATCAGCTAAAAAAGAGTTAAACCAAAATAAAAATACCAAGAACACACTGAACATGAGCTCCTTGTAAGGTGCATCTATCCATGGGTAAAACTGGTACTATCATCCAATCTGAATTAAACTATAGTAAACATATGTGGTATATATCTCACAGTGACAAATCTGTAAGTATTATGGATTATGCATTGCAGAGAACTTAACTGGAATAAATTGATAACTCTTGACTCCAGATTTCTCTGCTTGTTAGCCTTCCAAATGAAGTAGGGTTTACAACCTGGCCATCAGTGACTTCTGTATCCTATTTCGCCTAAAGCATGAGACTCAGCTTAATTAGTAGCATAAGCACTAAAGAGGTGCTGAAGAGTGAAATAATGGCAATTATCTGGTTGTAGGGTGTAGCAAGAGTTAAATGTCTTAGCAGGAGAGTGCAGGCAGAGTTTTATTTGCACAGAGCTTGGATCTGTTGTGTTAATCCCTCACTTTCATAAGAATCAGATTTGAAGTAGAAAAAGAAGAAAAATCCTATTGTGCTTAAGTTAAAATCTCATTTACTGGTTTCAAAGGGCCAGACCCAATCCAACTCTCTCGTGTCTGCTTTTCTGTAGCAGGAAGAGGGGGAGCGCCTGTCCTCGAGGTATCATAACTCAGCTCTATTTTTATTTGATCCGTATAGAACCTGTTTCTCCTGCTGTTGTTTATTTTCCCTTGAGAAAGCTAAAACTTCAGCTTAACATCAATTTTTGGCACTGTCTTTTTATCATAAAATACAACCTAATGAACTGGTGCTTCTTTGTATGAAATAACTACCAAAACCAAGCCAGCATGCTGTTATCTCTGTCTCCACGTCTCCCCTGGAAATACTCAAATTTTCCAATATGAAACGCTCATAAGAAATGCTGAAATCCATTCCTGTGCTTTCTGCTCCATGAAGGAACTAATACGAAAATATTTCATCAGCTTTAATACTCAGAGCACTGCCAGACGGGTTAAACTTTTGGGAAGGTACCTATGGGGCAGTTCTTCAAAGGCTGTAAATTTCCTGTGTGATGCTGGGGTGCGCAGCATTGGGCTCTGCATGACCAGCATGCGGGATACAGATGTGTGCAGCTGCATAGATAAAGCACTTGAAGAGATTGCACGTGACGTTTTGTTGTGCTGCAGTGTGCTTATACACATAGTTACAGCACCCCAGTTTTGCAGTACAGGAACAGCTATTTTCTTTGGTCTTGGTGACAGAGGGATATTTCTTCTTTTAAAAAATGTGAGTTTTCTCTTAAGAAACTTTTCTAAGGCGCATTAGAAAAAAAATCTAAGGATTGGCTGAATGTGTGGCACTTTTTGCGGGCAGCAATCAGTCTGTGACAACTTTGGTTTGCAGATTTCTAGGACAGGCATAACCACTGGCCAGGGCTCAGACCCACTGTAGGCGGTGGGACTTCTAATTTCAGGGATAAGGAAAGTGCTCTCACAGCCAGCAATTTCTGTAGCCCATAGCATCTCTGAATGAGCAGGTGAATAACTGGTTCCAAATCTGGACTACCTCCAGGTATTTCTCCAGCATTTCTCCCTCTAAAAACCTGCTGTCCTGTCTCTTTCCCTGGAATACAGTCACCAAGAAGTAGAAGCAGGGAGTCCAAGGCCAATTCACACATTAGCAGAGGCTGGAGGAAGCAAGGTCATTTCAGTATTACATGGTTTGTGGGCTGGACTTGGGCAAGTGTACCGTGAATGCGAGAAGCTCCAAAAAATCTTCATCTGACGTAAATCAGTGCAGTTTCAAAAACAATCTGTGGAGCTCTGTGACTCTTAATCAGCTCTGGAAGTGGCTGCCTCCTGAGCTTTTTCAACATCTACTTACCATGTAAGCACCTGAACCATGGTAAGACAGTAAGACTGGAGGGAAGTGGGAAGTAAATGCAGTAAAGGGGATTAATGAGAGTAGTTTGGTAAATAAACAACTGAAACGAGGGAGACAGGGACCTGCATTTTGTAATCCTATTTCTACAGCTCGCTGGTGTGTCAGTATCTTACTATGATGGGAGTCTGATGTTTACATAAAAGGGAAAAATAAATCCCTCGGTCTCTGTATAAAATTGAGATATTGGAGCCATCTCTCAGGTCTCGAAGGAGAGGGCAAAGCTCAGCATCCAGGTCTCCATGCCAGCTCGTGTGCAGGCTATGCAACCTGGCAGGAGGTGTTTAGGGTGTTTCCAACGTGTGAAAAGCCTGCATGTAGTATCTCCAGAACATCCACTTGGTCTGAGATGACTTGGGAGCAGCTCATTGTGCCTAGGGATGCAACTCATTGGCTCTGCTGGGTTTTAGGTAGGTCGGATACCTCTGCTCTCAGCTGTACCACAGTGTTCGCTGACAAAGAGACCTCTTGCTAAGTCAGCAGAGTACGCAGGCTGATGATAGCAAAGTTTCACATAATATACCTTTTACTCACTATTCTAACTTTGTCAAGCTACAACAGTTCTGTGTGTGTCTCATAGCCTGAGAGAAAGGTGCCATAAATGCCTACACATGCATTTCCTTAAATAGATGGTGAGTTCACCTTCAAATAGTAATTAAATGGAAGAAAACGTTGTACTGAAATAAAATGACAGGTCATATTTATACTGTCTTAAAATTCATTGCTCAGGTATTTTCTAGGGTACTCAGCATTGCCCTATGATTTATGGACCCTGTGTACTGCAAGGTCTAGTTGTAGTAGTTGGAGCAGGCTTCAGGAGGTTGGCTTTGTTTAACAAGACGGGGCAGGTGCTTACAAGAGGAAAACACCAAGGCTTTCTTTAGGATGACAAAAAGTAGGAGTGAGAGCTGCGGTGAGCCATTGTGTGTGATGAACATGTCCCACGGTGCAGAGGTGTATGTCCTACCAGGCAGGCCGTGGCTCTCTGCTTCTACCCCAGCCCATTTTGTACCACTCGCATCCCCGAAGAGCAAGGACTGTGTAGTCCTCCATGTGGACATCTCTTAGGAGAAGCACTGAGGCTAAGCACAGTCTAGTCCAAAATCATTATTAATTGCAACAAAATAAATAATGCTTTTCAATATGGGCAGAGGAGGCAGAAGGGTGGCCTAATCTATTTAGTTGCCTTAAAGTGGATATCCACAGCATGACTGATGACAGACAGGTCAAGATGAATTGAGATTGCTAATCTCTTCTATTCTCCCTGAAACATTAGAAGACTTTGCACTGAAGAGGTGCCTTGATTCTCAGCAGATGGCTGGAAAGATGGTAATTACTCAGTAGCTGAAGTAGGTTAGTTGGTGGAAGAGCTGGGTTAAAAAGTACGGACTGAGAGGGGGACACTCAAAGGGAAGAAGAGGGTTTGTGGGAGCAGACCTGTCTCTGATGCACTTTCCTGATGTCAAACCAGTCTGGCACTGCAAAAGGGGTCAACTCCTAGGAAGTGCTCTTCAAAGGGGGATGTGGTCTTCATTGGAAAGACCCGAGGATGTCACTGAGGGCAGCTGAAAGAAAGACAAACTTCAAAATTCTGGAAGAGCAAGAAGAAGACAGTCACACTGTAGCGTGAGTACCTTTTCTGCTGGCTGAATGTTGATGCTTATCAGCAACAGGTTTGGTATCTCCCGCTGAGCACCACTGGCCAGTCCTTCTGCCACCTCTAGCCACAGCCAACATCCCTGTGTGTTGCTTAGCCTCTATGCCTAACCACCTTCCAGTAGTGAAATTATTCCCATCCAGGGAATGAGGCTGCAGATGGTCTATGAAAAACAAAGTAAATATTCTGAGCAACCAATCCTGCTGCAGGAGATCCCATTTTTTCTCATTAAGAAATGGGTTCATACAATCACAGAGTGGTTGTGGTTGGAAGGGATCACTTGAGATCATCTAGTCCAACCTATTGCTCTAGCAGGGTCAACTACAGCAGGTTGCCCAGGACTGTGTCCAGCCAGGTTTTGAGTATCTCCACAGAGATGTCAACAGCTATCACTATTTATTAAGCTAAGTGTAGTCCTATTTGATGAAAACTGAGTAAAAGGAAAACGAGTTGTTCTTCCAAACAGTCCTGAAGTCTGGGTGTTGGTTGCGCAGCGATTTCCAGGCTAACGCATTAGAGACAAGCTGTTGAAGCTTTAAAACTTGACCAACACCCAGCGGTGTTGCCAGAGCTCAGCTGTATTCATCCTGCTGATTCAATGGCACCATAGGAGTTTTTGGAAAGGGGCACTCAAAGTTAGTACAGTCCAATGATTTTTGGGTGCATCAAGACAAAAAAAGGCTCGCCTCATTTTTGTAGTAGAATACCAAAAGTATTGCTGCTGCTTGTTAGCAGGTTCATTTGACAGGTCAAGGACTGATGAGTGGAGTGGATAAAATAGCCTTTCATCTGGAGAGATGGCTGGGCCAAGCTGCACGGGCAGCACTGTGCAGGAAAATTTGCTTTGCTGTTGCCTGTGCAGTGTGTGTGTTCATCAGGTAAGCAGGAGTCTGTGCTCTGCTCCAGCATTATCAGACTGGGGTTTGTATAAACAATGCATGTTTGCATAACTATTACAGGGTAAGATTTCTCTGTCCATCTTTCATAAGTTATACCCAAGTGCGTTGTGCTAGGGAGAAGGTTTGCTGCCATAAATGGTTAAAATATCCCACTATTACCTCGTAACAGGGAACACTAGAAGCCTGCAGGAGGCTTCAGCCTCCAACGTAAAACAAATTCCCCAGGTGTTTGGCAGAGTACTCTCCAATATATAATTTTTTCACTTATTCGCTCCTAATTTGTGATGTACTGACAAAGATGCCAACAGAAATCTGTTGAGCATTATGGTCAATCCTGTGATCAATTAACTTTTCACTGCTAACAGAAATGAACCTGCTATTTTTCTGTTTTCTGCTGCAGGTGCGGCTAGCACATCAAATGGGCAGAAATCCTGCTCTAGATGCAAGTATTTTACACTTACTGCCTCAGCACAACTCTGAGCTGCAGGTGGATTTCACCTGTGTGATGCTCATGCTAGTCTAGTTGTACTGGCTGAAACATTCCTGAAATTTACCCCAGCTCAGTTCAAAGATACAGGCAGATTCTGGAGCTTTGAAACCAACAGGAGATTTGCCAATTTGAATGATTTTACAATGACTTTTTTATTACATGGTGTTTTTCTTGAAGCCATAACCTCTGAAGTAATATGAATAAATATGAGATAGGGGTTTAAAATTGTGTTTTCACCTCCTCATCTGTTGTCTTCAACTACTTGTCTAAAAACCAACTTTAAACTCAGAACTCTTACATATTCAAAACCCCACAAGGCAAAGAAATAAAGTTCTACTTCTTAGAAATTCATTTAATTTTTAAACTTTTGCAAGCTGACATGAGGGTGCTTGTAGCGACCCTGCTGATGACAACCCACAGCTGGGTCTGAGATGTACCCGGCACAGTGTGCTGGGACATCTAGGGAAAGTTTTTGGCTGGATTATCTGGGGCACCTGAGCTTAGGTCTGTGTTTGTTACAACCTGCAAAAAACCAGCAGCAGCACCCTGGGTTGCTTGGGACAATCTGTTTTATAGTGCAGAGGAAATTGTACCCATGGCACTGGGGTGGTGTGGGAATCGGTTGCTCCAGCTCTGTATCACCCAGAAATTCCCTCTACACAAAGAGAATCCCCTAGGAACCTGCTTGGTGCCTTTATCGCTCCCTGTTCCTTTCCACAGAGGATTTGCAGTGCATCTGGAGTCAAAGCAGCAGAGCCTAATTTCTCCGGTGTCTGAACAGCTGCAGCTCCCTGTGGGTTCAGCAGACACAGAGGGTTTGCAGGAGCTCTAAAACCCAAAAAGTTAGAATGAGAAAGCTGGAGAAGTGTGGGCCTGATTCATTGCTGTCACTGTGCTTTTCTTTCTGATTATACCTACTGAATTTCAAGTCCCGTCTAGTTCCCTCTAACCGATTTACCAGGGTGTTGAGTCAGCCCGGCAGCAGGGGGCCCGCAGCTCCAGCATTTTCTGCCCTTACTGCTGGTGCCCACCCTCTTGCTGCAGCACAAAAGGAGCCAAAACAGCCAGGATTGTACCCATCCACACGCACGGGTGCCCAGCCTCGAGCCCTCCCTGGGAACGCCCCAGCGGTTGCTCCGTGGGCCCTGTGCCGTCCCGGGGAGGCTCTGCCCGGACCTGCTTTGCTCTGCCTTGGGGCCACCACATGCCAGACCTGCCTATGGAGCCGGAAGGCACCAGTTCTTCCCCTACCCATCACCTGCATCCAGCCACCTTTGAGATGCTCAGGACTTGAGATGCACACCTCTCGGCGCCAGTCCCCTCCTGGCCGCTGCCCTTCCCTGCTTTGCTCAGAGCCCGCGTTGCCCCCACGTTGCCCTGGGTTTGACCACGCAGAAGATGCAAACGAGATGTTGGCGTGCAAACGAGATCTCAGCTTCTCCATGCCCCAGCTGAAAAAAAAGGTGTTGATAAAGGAAGACTCAGGGGTGCTTGTCCACACCAGCTGGTTCCGGGGGGTCCCCGCTGCTCTGAAGGGGGTCACATCCACGGCCCCCCTGCCTTGCTGCGCTGGTTGCTGCCATGCAGCTGCTCTGCCTGGGCCGCAGTGGGTGCGGACAGGGCCCCCCGTGCGCAGCTGTGGTGCTCCTCAGGCACGCGTCGACCGCTCGCAGCCGTCCTTCGGCCCCCTGCTGCTCATGTGGCTGCGCGATCTGATTTCTGCTCCCTGTCCTTCCCTCTCCCCAGCCCGGTACTTACTGCTAAATATTCGTAATGCTCCCGGGTTGCTAAGCAGCGTGCAGCTCCCCGCTCGGGAGAGCCTTGCCGCGAAGGCGAGACGTGCAGTGGGTCAGCGTGGGCAGAGCTGGGGGTGGGAGAAGATGGCATCTGTCGGGGTGGTCCTGCTCTGCCGCACGCTTACTTCATTCCTGCGGTGTCCCCTCAGTCGGCGGGCACGTGGTCACCCCTCCAGTACCACCAGGCTAGAGAACAGCGCTCCCAGTTTGGCCAGCTTGGAGAGTTGTCGGCTAAATATCCCAGTCAGAAGGCGTTTTTGGAGACGGCCTGTTGTAAGAGCATCACAGCATCCACTGCCCAAGCTAATGCCGGGTGATGGAGTGAAGCACAAACAGAGAGAAGTGAAGGGTCTGGTCCCAACTATATGCGAGTCAAGGGTGAGGAAATAGGGTCATTCCTCTTTCTGGCCTTTGCCTTAAACCATCCTTGCAAAGAGGCCCAGATGGACAAATAGTGGAGTGCCTTCTTTGGTGTCTGCTTTTTGAGGCAGAGATGTGAAACATTATGGAGGACATTAATACGCTCAAGCAGCGGTAACTGCACACTAACCTTGGCTTTTCCCTTCAGTTGCTCTGAACCCTGAGAGCCCTGTGTTCTTCTGACTACGGAGACTGGCGGAACTAAAATCCTTCCTCAGAAGTTGTCCCCAGTTACAGCTACCTAAACCTACTTAGCTCCCAGCCTACACAAACGCAAATCTTTGTGCGGACATCAAGGTGCATAGGACTTGCTGCTTGCTCTGCCTCTGTACGGGCTTGCCCAGTTGCACACATGGAGCACGAGAAGGCTGGGACAACCGCGTGTAGTCAGCTCATGGTGGGTTTGTGTTTTTCCTGCAAAGAGCAGGCTTTGGCTCTGTAGAATTTTCTTTGTGATTGGAGAAATTTAGGAACGGCTGCGTGGAAATCAGTGGTGTTACTCCAGTTGGTGGCGGGGACAGATTGCCTCAAATGCAAAGTGATCCAGGGAGTTGCAAAGGTCAGTTTATTTTACAGATTTCCATGTTCTTCTCAGCTCGTTGCATTTATTTGCCTTGCAGATACTCTTCTATTAAAGACATTTCTACAAGAGAAAATCAGCAGAGATTTTTTGGTTCACCTGCACAGAATGTAACTATTTAAACAATTCTATGAAACTCCACTCAAATGAATCTGTGAAATACCAGTAGCCTTTTTCTTCTGTATGGATCAAGTCCATCACTCAAGTTGTTGCCTGCGTTTGCAAGGGACCAAACAGCAAGGTAGTTATCTATATTCAGCAAAAAGTCTGGGCACAAAGTAGCACAGAAGATCAACTTTGTTTTGGGAACGGACAAGTCCAGTGCCTAGAATGGCAATATCAATAGTTGCTTGGCTGGTGAGAGACATAATGTACTTCAGAGATGGTGAGAGAGCAGTGGAGAGCAGCCCTTGCTCATCTCTCTCTGCCACCTTATAATTCCAACCCCATGTTCTTCCAGTATTGATGGTCCCCCTGACCAGGAGCATGGCACACCAACAGCCAGCCAGTTTGCAGACATGGTGTGGGATTCCTGCACCTTTCCCTCCTCCACTTCCCATAGAGACCTCTTTTCGTAAGGACAACTTCTACCTGGGAGTCCAGCTAAGTACTAGTTTATAAATGGCTTTTACTGGCCCCACTGTAGCTGAACAGAGCAATTAGGTAGTTCTCCTGTCTTGTTCAATGTATATGTTTAGATGTCTTGTCTATATAAATTAAGGAAGGTATTGGTCAGGATCGATGCAGCTGGGCACTTGAAAAGCATGTTTCTCCAGATTTCCTTAATGTTTTTTAAGAACTCTGATGACAGAAAGAACTGAACAGTGATAAACATTGTTCAATCTGTACCAGAAAGACTGGAGAATGTTATCGGACTAAGAGAAAGAAGATCTCGACTTTTGGCTGCCGCTCATGGCTCTGTATTACCAGCAAGTGGCAGCTGAGCAGAGCAGGGTTTGCTGCCTCCGTGCCGCACCTGTGGGAATGTGCGTGGCTTAGTTCTGTGCTGGTCACAGTGAGCTCTCACAGGCATGCAAAATGAAGGACCAAGCCTGCGTGTGTGTTCTGCTTGTGGGCACAAGAGCCCACAGAGTGTTCACAGCCCATTTTGGGGGCAGCATTTAATTTTTGTCCAGCACTGCACAAGCCCTATGACTTTGATTTTAGTGAGACACCAGTATAACGCCAGCAATGCATCCAGTTTGCAGATATTCACAGAGGGACTCTGGGAAATGCTGCTCTGCATGAAATGGAAAAAAAGCAAAATAGGGGAGTGTGCTGACTTTATTATCCAGCTGAACCTATTCCCAGCCATCACCCAGCCCTGGGTGGTGATGTGGAGCAACTCAACCCATGTCCAGCCCTGACCATAGGTATTGCTGCGGTCACTGAGAATCAACGCCCGGGAAACTGAAGCCACACTTGAAGCAGTCAGCATTTCTGCTTTGCTTCTTCAGTGTGGCAGCCTACACATCTTAGTAACGTGACACTGGAACAAGACCCTTGGGTCTCCCTGTGTGCCCCCAGTACTGCGGGCAGTGCGGCATTTCAGCCCTTCCGTGAACGTATCAGTCTCCTTCTGACACTGTGTCGCTTTCCCTCGCTCCCTGCTCCCTCCTCCAGCAGTCCCAATTCAAACTGTTATTCTTCTGAGGGCAACAAACTTGTTTGTGTCTCCAGCCTAAATTTACCCATGTGTACTTCCCATTTCTTGTTTGAAACAGCATTTTTCATTTTCCAGTATTCCTTGAGACCAATCCCATCCCCTCTTTCTTTTCATTAGACTAAATAGTTCAAGCTTGTTTATTGTCTTCCGTAAGAAATTAGGACAGAAGTTTGAGCTGGCTTCTCTGTTTATACTATAGACTCACTTAGGCAGATCCTGCCTAACACAGCAGTTACCTACAATCCCAGTTATCAGGGTGCTACATATATATTGACAATACCAAGCAGTTTCTGCATTGCTTGGCCATGGCTTTGGCCGTCCTCCAGATGTGTGTTGGCTTTGTGAGAAGCAGGGTGCCTTCATTCCATGCATTAAATCTCTCTTCTCTCTTTTTTCCATTTAGTGGCTTTTTGCCAGGCTGAAAGGCCAGCAACATGAGCTCATTGTTTCACATTAGGCCCATTCATTTTATTTCCTTTTGTCATCAAAACATATCAATGATGTATTCTGCACTGAAAACACCTGGTGGATAACGTCGCTGTCACATCCCTCCAGTCAATAAAACCTTTTAAAGATCATTATAGGGAGTGCAAAGAATGGGGTGTAACATGAGGGGTCACTGAAAGTACTTTTATCAATTACCTCAGTTAACAGTCCAGTAATAAAGCTGCTTCTCTTCCTTAAGATAGGTTTTGTGTAGGTGATAAGTAAGGAGCATAATTCTGAGGTTAGTTTAATTGAAGGCTGAGTAGGAAATGTGATTGCATCACCTTAGTCTCCCAGGGACAAATCTTCCTTTGTTACATCAAAAGAAATCCTGCTCAAGTCCCCCAAAGTCTGTGGAATTACTCTGACTTTGCACTGCCGAAAATAATTGAAGACTAAACTCCACTTCTTAAATTTCACGTGCAGCTCAACAATGTACTGCAATTACTTACAATCTGAACAGGCCAAATCCTCCCTTCGGATGGACTCAGAGTGACTTCAGCAGGCCACGGTAGGTGCACCTCTGCAGCAAGAGACCTGCCCACTGCATTTTGCAGTCCGAAAGCACAAGTTCAGGGAGCCTCTAAGGGCTGATGAACGGCTGCAGAGCAGCTCCATATGGAAATGTTTTTCCCTGAGAGAAGCACTCAGTGAAGGCTAGACATTCAATCTGAGCACAGCAAGAGGGATTTGACTATCACAGGGGAGTGTGAAACACCCCAAAATGGAATTCGCCCACATGCCTGCAGGGCTTGCTTAGATACACGCCAGAAATTGGTCAGCTGAAAATGGCTGTGAGGGAAGGCTGAATTAGCTGTAAATTGCAGGCTTGAAAATGCTCGCCTGAACATCCAGAAAAGAAGAAACTGTACTTAGGAGATGGTATCTTGGGGCTAGATCGAAGCCTGTTGATGCAACATGACTGCAGTGCTGTGAAAAACACCTTCCCAGTCTGCATACTGGTTCTAGCACAGGCGCTTGTACTGATCTTCTCCCCTTCTGCACGTAGGAGATTAATTGAGTAACTTGTCCAGATGGAGCTGCATTTTGTTATAACTGTAAAACATTTGCTCTGTGCGTGGGACGTAGTTGAACCAGTAACCTCTTCCTGTGAGTAATGAATAGTATGATGCTTGTTTTCTGGACAGACTGGTGGTCCACATATGGCTGTTAACTAATTTAATAGAGAAAAACTAAGGTTTCAAAGAGTTTTCTTCATTAGAGCATCTTTGACTTCTGTCTTTACATTGTCAAATAAAAAATATCCTGACTGAACTTTTCTGATTCCTCTGAGACACTCAAAGGGAAGTCAGAATGCAACTCCCTTTCCGTGAGTCTGAAAACTGTCTCCAGACAAGTGGCCTTCCCTTTTATTTTGAAACAAGAGCCCTGTATGTGTGGGCGCCAGCGCCAGGCTGGCCAGCCCAGGTTAGTCACTAGGCAAGGCTCGTGGTGGGTGGCTGCACACAAGCTTTCTAGATTCAGCAACTGTGTCCCAGAAAGCATCTTTCTTCAGTGCACTGAGTCCCTCTATCAGGGGTCCTGTTCACAAACCAGTCTTAGAAAGCAAGTTTGCTTCTCCCACCAGTTGCTATTATGGGAACTGATTCATCTCTGATAGCTGATGCTCAGCATGAATCAAGCTGCTGTTTGATGAACGCCTGTGGTGCTGAGATGTAAACACCCTCCATTCACTTTCTTTGCATTCTTATAAACGTACAGGTTACCAAGAGAGATGGTCCACTAATTGAATACAAAATTACAAAATTTATTTTTCCGTTCCTATCTTGCGTCTGCTAAATAAGGATGTTTTTGAAGTGTGACTGTAGCCCACATATCATGTTGTCTGGGCTTTCAGCGGTGGAGTCTAGCCAAGAGCTCTAAACATAGCTGCTACAGGTACTGCTAACAGCCCAGCCCTGGAGGAGTGAAGCTGAGTGAAAATACACTTACCAGATATCTACCCCATTTCTTGGACAACTTTGTAACCCAGGAAAATGCTGCTACTGTTGCATCACTGCTGGTACCTAGACAGCTTGGATATTTCTGCTGTGCGCTGAAGACGCATGAGGATAGATCGATCCTATGAAACAAATGGGTGTGTTGCATGAGATCCAATTTTACTGAAAGTCATTAATTTTGATGTGTTGATAGCTAGTGAAATATTCGTCCTCATGGAGGGCATCTTTGAAATCGTTCCATGTACAAGCAAGATGTCTTTGACTCCCTGGTAATCCTCTTACCTTTTGCCGCTTTGTCGCGGGGAGCAGCAGGCACACACACGACCCAGTGCATGTCACCACCAACCCAGGAGGGGCTCATGAGTCGCGGTGACGCTAGTGGTAGAACAGATCTCCAGCTGTTTATCTTTCCTTATAGTGCCTTTTAAGGACAATTTACAATTTTGTACCTCTCTTCAGGAAAGAGTGGACCTGTACTGTGGTCTTCTGAGCATTAGGCATCTCCGCAAACAATGCACGGCAGGAAGGCAGTGGCCTTTCCTTCTCTGACTGCACTTTAAACAAAAAATGGTACTCTGTTCCCATTTTGTAAGAAGCAGAGTAGGCATTTCCGTCAGCAAATCTCAAGGGGAGGTGGGCATCCTGGCAGTGCTGAGTCGGGCATCAGAGCCCCAGAAGGAGGTGAATTTAAGGCTCCTACTTTGTTCTGCTGCAAGCCCAAGGTCAACCCCTCTTAGCTGGGCTGTGTTTCCCTGGGGCCCATCCTTCCTGAATGCTGGCCGTGGGGCACCAGCACTCAGCAGAGACATTGCAATGGAGGCAGGCAGTAGGAGACAGGTTTGCAGTGCTCAGGCTTCTTATGAAGTCACTTTTTCATTCTTAAATCTCATCCCTTCAAAGCACAAAACACCTTGAAAAGTATGAGCATGTGGCTTGGGCTGTGTCTTTTAAACTCTGTTACAGTTTACTTTTCTGGACAAAACTTCTGTTTCCATTTCTAGGTGATCTTTTTCTCCTCAAAGCTTCAATAAGGCTATGAGCAATGAGGCAGAATAAAGTCCTGATTAAATGAACAGTCTGCTCAGCATTTGCTTGATTTTTGTCTAAAAGGTCATACATTATTTTTTTTTAAATATGTGCAAATGAGACAAATGAGTAGAAACCCTCCCATAGTACTCTACCAGCAGAACTGCATTACAGACATAGACCTACATCTATGCCAAATTTACATCAGTAGCAAAAGCTGTCAGGAAGGGTTTGATGAAACGTACCACCTGAATTTTGTGACTAGGCATGATCATGTGTCCAAAAGTGTGTTTTCTTGTCTTGGTTGCTGCTGGGATAGAGCCAGTTTTCTTCATAGTGGCTGATATAATGCTGTGTTTTGGATTTAGGATGGGAATAATGCTGATAACACACTGATGTTTTAGTTATTGCAGAGCAGTGCTTACACAGAGCCAAGGACTTTTCAGCTTCTGGTGCTGCCCTGCCAGCGATGGGGCTGGGGGTGCACAAGAAGCTGGGAGGGGACAGGACCAGGACAGCTGACCCAGACTGGCCAAAGGGATGCCCCATACCATGTGGTGTCATGCTGAACAATGAAACTGGGGTGCTGCTGCCTGGGGACGGGCTGGGCATCGGTCAGTGGCTGGTGAGCAATTGCATCGTGCATCATTTTGTATATTCTTTATTATTATTATCCCTTCCTTTTCTGTCTTATTAAACTGTCTTTATTTCAACCCACGAGTTTTACCTTTTTCCAATTCTGTCCCCGTCCCACTGATGGGGAGTGAGCAAACAGCTCTGTGGTGCTTAGCTGCCTGCCAGGTTAAACCACAACATTTCTCTAAGAGCCTTTCTAAAGACAGAACGTACAAATTCTGTTTGAATGTGTATTGCTACATTGACCTTTACACAGGAGTCTGCAGAGAGATGGTAAGAGCCAATATGAATTTCTTTGACAAACAAGATTTATCATGTAATGTGATCAGAACCTCATCAGAAATGGAAGCTTAACAGGTGAAATGCACTATTAAATGGCTGTTTGATGCTTTCTTGATTTTAGGACTCAAGCAAATTAATACATACATGATGGAGAGGTCATTATGGACTCTGATGCATCATTTCAGGCGTGTACTAAGCAATGCAGAGTTGCATTTACCTTTCATTCACAGATGTTTTGCATGAAGAGTGCACCAATTTGCTTGCTAAACATCAAAGCACGATGTGTAGCAAATCATACTGTAAAGCAGTGCAAACCACTTAGCAAACAGCCTGTTTCGCCTGCCACCAAGTGAGTATGTGTGAGATATGAATAGTTCCCTGCTCATTCCCTCACTAATTTGACCCATCCCTCCATGCCAGTGAAGAGCAACCCTGGAGTGGAAATGACACGGCATTTCATCTGAAAGGGGGCTTGGAGCATTTCATGTAGGAAGATCACGCGTAACCTACCTTATCAGGCACAGAAGAGGATAATAGGGTTCCCCTTGGTGTGTAAGAGGAAAACTTGCATGCTTGGATCTCAACAGCCAATAAAATGTGAGGGGAAAAAGAAGTAGTGCCACACAGAGCTAGTACCAGAAAAAGAGCTAGTGCCCTAACACAAAAGGGCAGTTTAAAAATTGCAACATACCAAAAAGACTTTATATATCTAAATGCATGGGTCAATTTTAATCACTGAGACAAATGCATAAAACTCTGTCAAGCCAGTGATTTAAATGGTGTAACTGAGGCAAATTTGACCCCAAATCCATCTGTCATGCATTTGGAAATAAATTAAGTGAGGGAGTTAAACAGAGCATTCTGCAAGCTTGAACTTTGATGTCTGCCAAAAATGTTTAAATAAATGTCTCAAATTGCTGTTTCATTGAGACCCAAGATAGTTGCTCTGTTTCACTTACACTAACCTTGAGCAGTTGATAAGGCAGAGGAGGATGTTGGGGCTGCAGAGAGCCAGCAGGACCCTGATAAAATCTCCATTCTGCTATTTTCAGGCTCTGAAAAAATAACTTCCTGTGCATTCTAGTATAGTTCATATAGTATCAGAGGCAGCTTCTCCAGCAGGGTCTCCAGAGAGGTCTCGCCTCTAAACCACCAGGCTTCGTGCTGGGGAGGTGAAAGAGCTCCTGGGGAAGAGAAACAGAAGGCAAAAGGGGGCAGAAGGGAAAAAGAGCAGAGCTGCAGGAGGACTGAAGAGGTGGTTCTTGAAATCACTTCTAGAAAAAAAGAAAATGTAGATAAACATGAGAGGAAGATAATTCTTAAAGTGAAGAAAGAAAAAGGCTAGACAGGGAAAGAAAATGGGGTTGGAGGGGTGCAGAAACACATAGGACAGCAAAATAAAGGGGTAAACAGGAGACAGAGCTGATAGTAGAAGTGGCCAAAATGTCTTCATTGTTTGACCATTCGTAGAGCTGATTGTCAGGTTCAGAACGGGAGAATAAAATGAATTTTTGAAACAACAGATAAGTTTAAAGACAGCCACAACATTTTTCCTGCCCAGGAGAAAAAGAGGGAAGTGTTGCCATCATACTCTCCATTTCTCCTGAGGGTTCTGGTGGGGTGGGTGGGTGCTTTACAGTGGCATGAAAGACGGAGTTGCAGGAGCTTGTGTCAGATATAGGCAGGCACAGCATGTTAACAGCTGAAAAGGGGTTCAACAGAGTTCTTAGGCTCCCTTTCCCTTCCAATTTCATTCTCTAACAGCTGGAACCACAACTAGAATTAACAAGCCTTAACCCTTACCAGCTAAAGAGGGAAGTTAGATACCACAGTCAGACATATTTTCTTCAAGATTACAGGAGAAACAAATTTACCTTCCTGTAAGCATTCTCCATAAACCTTTCACTAATGCTTTAATCTGCTGAAATTAAATTTCATTAATTATTTTTTATTAATTGTTGTTTGCTTTGTTAGACAATGCCAAGAACAATAGCAGAAAATGTTGCATTATATGTGTTTATGTAGTGCTCTTTTTGCCTTTACAAGCATCTTAAACTCTAAGGACTAATGTATGAGATATCTATGTGGAAAGCACAAAGCTTTTGCCTCCTACTGTGTGTAAAGCTTCAGCTTTAAATAAATGTCACACCACAATGAGGAGAGAAATTGTGGGGGAAATGTTTACATGATGTAACATGGTCTGTTACAGGACTTACGCTCAGGTCTTCCCCTTCAGAGTCACTTTAAAATCCCAAAGAAGATGTTTTTGCTCAGTGATCTGCAGATTCTTGTTAGTTTCCGGCACTTGCTGGGCATTTGCTGAATTGCCTCGCAGTTGGATCCAAGCACCGTTGGATCTGGACTGTGTTACCAGATGGTGCCGATGGCCACTAAACAAAATAAAAAGGGAGATGCTTCAGTGGTTGGTGCTGGGGGACTGGCAGATCACAGCAGGCACTGTGTTTTCAGTCACTAGCTTCAACACCTACGTGGACGTCTCTGTCTGAGGTAGTAAACTAGGCTTCCTTCGCAGGCAATACAGAGAAACAGGAGTGCCTTGGGCACAAAGCATCTGACTTATTTTGAGTATCCACTCAAGCTGATCTGAGTCATGGTTTAAAGGTACCTCTTTCTCTCCACTGACTGCGAAGGGAGTCTAGGGTGGTCACAACAGGTGCACATCTCTACACCTGCTCAGACAGCTCCTCTCCTAGTGACTGAACATGGTGGTTTTATGATGACTGGTGAGTGAGTTGGGGCCTCAGTGGACACGACTGGCCATCATCACAGTTTGAATGATGGGGCACTTTGAGGAGAAAGGCCCAGGACTGGCCCAAGGCAGAGCCTCAGCCAGTGCCTCCATTCCAGGGATAAAGGTGATGGTGGAGAGCCGGGACCATGCCTGGCCCCAGGCAAGAGAGCTCTGCTTCCAGCAGCCTTCATCTCATGCAACACATGCACCAGTATCTATCTATACACAGGCTGCCGTGAGCAGACCAACAGCCCAGCATGTGGCCTGGGACCAGACCCCTCAGCTTCCAGCTGAATCATCAGGCTTGACAAAATTTAACTGCTGATTTGACCTGTGCTCAGAAAGGGAAAATGAGAGGAAAAGTTCAGTGTTATAATACACCTTAAATGTCCTCACTTTTCTGTATTGACAAAGAAGATGTTTATTTCTGTCCTTTCTTCTCCCCCCCACCCTACCTATACATCACTGAACCTGGGATCACCCAAGGAAACCCATGAGAAAAGAAGAGAACGGAACCAGTCGGGCTGAATATGCAATGACCTCCTCCCAGAACAACAAAACAGTTGATAACAATGCTATCGTATAATCCCTGAAACCCCACTGAGGTGCAGGAGGTGGTAAACTTTTAAAGCACACACACAGAGTATGCAAGGTGGGTGAACTAAGGCAACGAAGGAGCTCTGTGGCCACGGACTTCATTTCAGAAACAGCGCACGCATCAGTGATACAGAAGAGAAAAGCAGGCTGCTCTTCAGGCTTGCTGCTTCTCCAAGGGAGGATAAATTCGCCCATCCGGGCTACCCAGAGAAAAGGCATCACAAAGGCGTAAGCATTGCATGCTGCATCTCGTGAAAGCAACGTCACGATGCCTCCTGCTCCTTCTTCCCCCACTTTTTAGTTTGAACTGAGTGCCCACAAAAAGCTCCTTAAATAGTGTCTTTCAAGGAGAAGGTGATCTGCTGGAGTGGCAGCAGCTTATTATAAACGGGTCTGAGGGTCAAGGGCAGGAGCTGTCACCTCCATGCTTCTCCAGCCTGCGCAGTGTTTTCACCTAGAACCTAGCAGCTTTGTATGCTTATACTTCATTCATTCTTATCACTCTTATTAAAAAGGGAAAAAAAAATCTGTTAAGCCATCAAGGAACCAAAAATTGCATGAACTTGTGACTTATCCCAGGAAATTCATCTGTGGTCTGGTGACTATGCAATTCCATGGCTGAAGACTTTTCAGGCAAAAGAAATCAAAAGATATTATTTTAGCAATTATCATTGCTAATGAAAGAGAGATGTTATTAAGAGGTGCTTTGAACATTATTACTTCATAATCAGCCTCCTTTTTTGCATCATGTTTTATTTTTTATCTTTAAAAAGTTCTTCCTTTGTGAAAGTCTACACATTTTCCCCTGTTTGCATCACACTGATTCGCCAGGGAAACCCCTACATGAAAGATTTTGTTTACATCTTGGAGTGAGTATTTGGGCGAGATTGTGTTGAAAGGACGAGCAGCACTTTGAAGTCCTCTTCATTCACTGATGAGTGTTGTTTCCTGAAAGTGTCAAGTCTCCTGAACTGACCCACCAAGGACATTGTAGATCTGGCTTGGAGGACCATTTCTGAGGGCCTGGTAAGCTTGGTTGTGCCCGCGTTAACTCAGTCTCTGCCTCTCCTGGGCAGAGACTGCCAATCGTGCCAAATTCAGCGTAATAGCTTAGTGTTATACTTTCCATGACATGGATTGCAGACTACTTAAAGCAAAGCTGAATCCACCCAAATTCGTTTCATTTAGGATCTCAGGTTAGACTCAGTAAGCAACCCTTAGGATAAAGGCAATCGGACTGGTCGAGCCGCTGGTCTTTACCCACCTCCTGAAAACTTTCCTTTGTGTCACACCTCCACACGTATGTCTCCATTTACCTCTGTGCTGAAAGTAGCGACGCAGTGAAAGACAAACATCCACCCTGGCTTCTTGTCTGGACATCAAGCACTGATACCGCTTGGTCTCCGTGTCTGTGAGTAACTCCCAGGCACAAACCTGGTCTTGCTCCGGGATGTGGCTGTTCTGCGGCCATCGCGGCCGTTGGTAATGCAACACGCCGATGCTTTCAGTTTTACGTAAGGATGTGCCTGAACTGCAGAAATCAGATCTTGATTTTGAATGCGTTCCAGTCTGCATTTGGTCTATCTCTGGGATGTAGAGTTTGACCTGATGGTAGAGGAAGACAATGTTCTGCAGACCTTCCCTGAAAAAGCTCCGGGATGTTCAAATCAGCATTTTCAGCTCAGACCCATCTCTAGTTTTCTATCACCTATTGAACGATAGGATATATGTAAATACAAGTATCTTTTCAATGATGAAATGAAATGCTGCTATATACTGCTGTTGAGGAATTTATGGAGTTATTCATTTAGCTTTTTAGCCTGTCATCACTATGTAGAAGTTTAGCTACTATTTTTAAAGGCTAGACTTTCTTGAGAAGGGAGTGCAATTATAAAAGTGAAAGGGAATAAGTAACCCTTTGCCCAAGAGCATGATCGTTTCCTGCCATATTTATATTGTGTGCTTGCACAAGATAAAGTGATATGCTCTTAGATCCAAAGTGGGATTAAAATGACAGAATTTACATTTTGAGTCTAGTATCCCAAATGTTGATTACCTAAAGCACTTAGCCCCTAAATATTATAATAAAAATATTGCAAGTATATTTCTAGAATATTTTTAAAGCTATATTTATTTTGGTGTAGTTACCTATGTTTGCCTTTCTTTTTTTACTCCAGTTATTTCTGCCTAAATGTGGCAAAGTTTGAAACTGGTTGCATGTTTAGCTGAGTGTATAAGTACGAATGCAGATGAGTTTCGCATGATACAGGCTCAGGATTAGCACTTTCTCCTAAAGGTTGTTGATTTTACTTATTTCCTAATAAAGCTTTAAAGGCATGTTCTGTAAGGCCAAAATCACAAAAGGGATTTGTAGCTCATTATGTTCATCCAAATGTGTCTGTTTTTGCAAGAAAAAGTCTAAAGAGATGGTCACCAGACACTGTCTTGTTTTCAGTGATGTCAATGGTAGAATGTCCTCACTGAGAGAAAACCCTGGTGCATGTCATAACCCGCGAGCAAACCTCCCCAAGGGCCCCAGAGGTCTTCTCAGTGGAACACGAATGTTCAAACTTCATGCAGAGCAGAGAGGCAGCACATTTCAAGGGGCCACACGTGGGGGCTGGCATCTATTTTCGACTCTGCCACTGATCTGCTGTTTACTAGCAAGTAGTTTTGCCTCTCTGTGCCTCAATTTACCCATCTGTATAATCGAGATAAAAATACTTAACAGCTCTGTGGCAGTATTTTGAGAGATGTGTACGTATCTTACTTGCATAGGCAGAGTTACACTGTAATTATATCCAACATGCTGATATTAAATAAACGTATTTGGGCACATCGTTACCATAATATTAGTACTGCCCAAAGTATTTCATAAGCAAACATTCCCCAGCGTGTTTTGTTACTCCACTGGCCACAGAAGAGCAGCAGCAGACAGGCTGGAAGCTGCTCCTCCAGCGTCCTTGCTCTCAGCACGTACACAGCTGCACAGCTGGGAGGGATGGGAAATTCTATATGGGGCAGTTTTGCCTGTAGAATCCTGGGCATCCAAATGCAGTTGACTACGTTGCACCAAAAATGTAAGGTGATCTTCAGAAAGGCAGTTGGAAATGTATGCTAGAAGCAGATTTAAGTCTTCAGAAAAGAGAGGTGTCTTTGGGGAATGATTTTTTAAGTTTTCTGATGTGGCTTAAGGGTTTGTTTAACACTCTACAGACTGCTTGGGAAGCTTTGCTAAAACAGCCTTCTGTGCTTCCTTATTGTACTGTAATTAAATACAAAGGGAAAGGAAAGGTCTTGATGGATAAGGGCTTCACTGAGCAGTGACCCTGGATCTGGGGAACTGGCAATTCAAAATACAGCTTTACAAGCACTGCAAGTCTATTTTTAGCCACAAAAATATCAGCACAGAAAGGTCCTGCAAAGCTCCATTCACAAAATAGCCAGACCCTCAGCAGATGCAAAGGTGGCAGAAGTTTCCAGGCAGAAGTAAACTGCTGTGCTCTGACCCCTCTGACCACCACCAGACAGCCTCGCAAAACAGAACACTACTTTGTTCAGTCTGAGGGAGAGCATTAACTCAAAATTTCTTCTTTTCTACTAGTATCACCACTAGCAGACACAAGCAGAGACTGCACTTTAAGGGCCTGAGCTGCAAGGTGTGGAGTTTTCTCGGACCTCAGCAGGGCCAGGAAGGCAGAGCTGAGGTGTCTGCGTGTTGCAGGAACCCTCAGCCCTGCAGCCCTTCCTGGCTCACAGCCACCACAGAGGTGTGACCAGGAAAGCATCCGCACCTTGCGGAGATGCTGCAAAAACAGACATGGAAGGAAAGAGGAGAGTTCTACCAAGTCTAAGATATAAATATGTTGATATATATCTGACAGAGACCTAATTGTCCAGTCTTGCATGCCATATGGTCATGCACAGCATGTGAAGCGAGCATGGTCCTGCTGCTCCAACCAGGTAATGACCATAGATGCTGCCAAGCGATGGAGAATCAGGCCTGTGGTAGATATGTATTTACAATACTCCCTGCATCTGTACAAACAAAAATATATTATTTTAAATTGCAAAATAGTGTGTTTAAATCAATGCATGAATGTAAATATTCTAAGATCTGCCTTCTTGACTGTGTACCATATGTACAGATGAAAACGAATATTGTTTATAGGAAATCTGTATCAGTGGTTAAATGACTAAAGAGAAAAAATATCAGAGTTAATGTTGTCATGTTTCTCAAACAAGCCATTAATGTATATTTAGTATTTAAGGATATTGCTCAATAAGTATGTTCCATACCAAAAACTGTGTTGCATATACAGATTGTGCAGTACCCTATTTTAAAAAGGCACCATAATTAATTTTTATTTTAAATAAAAATGTACTTGTAAAAAGTTTCCTGTGTCCTGTGGGTTCTGTACCTGAGGATTGAGACATGGTGAAGAGAAACACTGCAAGAAGGAGTGATTGCGGTGCCTCTGCAGGCACTTTTCCTACTGCCTGAATTAACCCTGCACGCTTAAAAGAGCTTTCTGCTCTGGTTTCAGTGTAGCTTGTGTCTGCTGCTCACGGTGTCTGGCTGGGTTCTGGGTCCATCTCGTCCAGCCCTGCACTTTCGGTCCCAGATCTGTGCACTGCTGTGAGATTTTGGCCTCTGCAGGGATGCTTACCCCAGAGCCCTCGGCTGAACAGCACTGGGAGAGGAGGAGATAGACCATTTGTGGCAGGAAACCTGGGACCAAAAGCCGGTGTTTCGTAAACCAAGGAATTGCATTAGCACATTGCTGCAGCACCCCCAAAGCTCGAGAAAGGCTTTCTTTTTACTATGCCAGAGGTGCTGCAAGTTTCCCTAATTCTCCCTTGTTTAAGAATGATTTTTTTGCCTTTCACATAATGCTCAGTACCTTTGGGTTTTTTTGATGCAAGAAATAATGTGCACCAATAATTCTAACTCCCCATGTGGGCTTCACCCTCCCTTTTTCCCACAAGAACAAAAGCAAATCATTGACCCATGCTTCAAAAGATCTACAGTGGCCTATAGGAGTTAAACCTGGATCCTTTGGCCAGGATTCACCCCACATAATGTTATGCCTTTGACAGACAGAGAAGAAAACAATCTGTGAGGGCCTCTGAAGTCAAGGAGCTATCACCAACCTGAGCCGTCCCTCACAGTGGGGTTCTTACTTCCTCAGCCAACAGCTGAGCCTGAAGTAACTCCCCAGGTACCTTCAGGTGCCTGAACGAGGTCAGCTGTATACGGGCCTGCATGGGGGGAATTTTATTTCAAGAGTGGAGGCATATTTGTTGCCTTAAATTCCCAAAATGGGATTCCCTCATGGTACAAAGATTTGTCTGCCTAATTTCTAGAGCTCAATAGAGTTCATTGGTACCTTGAGAAGGATTTCATATCCCCATTTATATGAGCTCTTGAATTGAACAAACCCCAAACCCACACGAATGTAAATTGAGCAGGTGGCAGTCTACTGAACTGCAGCAATAACCATTATGCCGCGTACTATGACATCCACCAACTATCAGCTGTGTTTTGTGAAAGAAAGCTTCCACATTAAAATCTCTCTGTGACCACTGAGAAAGAAAATGCCTTTAGAAGACATTTGTCCCTGCTTCAGGCATCAAAGCTGCTGGTTCAACATCCATATCTCCAGCCTGTAGCTGAGGAAGAAGCTCATCATTGTGAAGAGGAGACTTCCACAGCTGGAGAGAGACCACTTGGAGATCACTCTGCAGACAAAGGTAGTGCACAGCCCTGGTGAAATTCAGGTGAGGACCCTCAAGTCCTAGTAACAATAAAAATATCAACCCAGAATTCACTGCCACTTGATGATTTGTGTGCCATTTAGCAAGAATAAAAGCATGAGCATGTTAAAAACTGACCAAAGCGCTGGTGCTCTTTGGTGAGCAGCAGGAGTGTTTAGTGCAAAACTGGTTAGACTGGAACACAGCAGAAGAGCTCCTAACCTAAAAACTTAGAGTGTGTTTTGAGCATCGATGAAAATCTTACTAAATAATAGGAGACACAGTACATAACTTGCCATGCTGAAAAGCCTGGTGTTGCCTGGTGTGCTCTTCCTCCACTGGCCCATCACTGGGAACCAGCATATGATACCAAGAGAGTAATTAGATTACTGGGTTTTAATATTATTTGGAGAGGGAGCAAGAGATTTATAATGAGGGAGATGTGGTGTATTATATGATTTTGGTAATATGCAATCATTATCAAGTGCATTTCACTGGTTTCATCTGGACACGTGCATTGCCAAGGTCTACATCATTTTAATAGATGTCCAGTACAACTACTTTTAAATAACAGCTTTCTCCATTTCTGAAAGAGGCTCTGAGTTGGGCATGCTTGATTAATGCAGGTGTAATCTTTGCCCCCCAAAACAATCAGCTGCTTAAAAAGACCTGGTGTATTAGTCTTAAGTTATTAGTGTCAAAATCTTAATAATAATAGATATTTCTTTTCTATCAAAAATATCCCCTCAGAGCTGAACTTCCATTTACTGAAGATTATATCTAAGCCATTTCCTTACGGTCCTTTCACAGCTATTATACCCTCAACCAGTTTTATAGCACAAAAACAATTATCTAATTGCAAGCTAGCAGAGAAGTTGCCCTTGAAAGTGACCTGAATCTAATTAATTTTGTTAGCATTCAGAAAAAAATACTGGGAATATTAATACCAAGATTCCTGGCATGTTCTAAACTTGTTTTATTTTTGGTCAGAGTTAAAACAAAAGCACCCACTGCCACATTTAAACACTTGTCGAGTTGCTCCTGCCTTGCAACATGGCACAGTTTGGCATAACCATGGGGATTAGCAATTCTCCTTATTACTCTGATCATCTGAGCGGTGCTGTCACAGCATCCTCCCACCCCAGCCCATCCAGCCGAGAGCATCCATGCAGCACTGTGAGCCCCGGCAAGGGCTCCTCGCCTGGCCATGGAGTGAGGCAGCAATGCCTGGGTAAAGCACGCAGCCCTGAAGGGGGAATTTCTGGGGAGAGAGGGGAATGGTGCAGCTGTTGGGTGCAGGATGTGGCACCAATACCCCTCAGTCCTGCCAGTACAGTCATGGAACAAGTTGAGGTATAGCAGCACACAACTGAGGTTGCGGGTGAGTGGTCAAACCCCATTTATTTTATATTATAAAATGCCATAAAATTATTACACCCATGAAAGACACACGACCGCGCTGACCAGAGTTTCTGATCAGCTGCCACCGCTGCTGGGGAGAGGGCTGGACAGGGTGAATGTGGCAGACCCAGCTCTGCCTCCCCCAACAATTTATAAAAGCAAATCCTACAGGCTTCAGTTTCTACCTCACTGTATAAATGGCAAGGCTGTAACAAGCTGATTTTATTGTGAGTGCTGGCTAGATACATCAAGTCTTCTTTCTGGCTCGTTGGTTTCCTTAATCTGTGAGCACCCATAAAAAACAGTTAAGTGCTATTTATATTTCTCTGCCTGAAAGTATTTTATATTATATATCACACTGGCTGAAAGAGAAAGGAAGTTTCTTCGTAAATAGCAGCTGGCTGTTTTGCTTTCCTATGCATTGATATAAATTTCATGAACTAGGTTTTGTACAGCACAAAAAGAACTTTGAGCCAGAATGTGAATAAATTTCCCTCTAAGTTCAGCATCACTTCCCCCCTGCACACGCACACAGAAATGCTTTCAGTATTTAAGGTTTCATTTAACACAGTCATAGTCGGAAGCAGAAAAGAAAATATAAAGAAAAGCAACAGTATGGCAGACACATCCGAGTGAGTGAGCCTGTGAGCCAGAGACAGCCTTTCCTATTTTGATTTGTAATTTGAGGATAATTCAATTAGACATTTCAAGCAATTTAAACATTCATGCATTGTCCAGCACCAAAGCATGAACTGTTCAGCAGCAAACTAGACCTGACAGCCTTAGCAGGCCAAGTACAAATCTCAATGTTTCAAATGAAAAGCCCTCACCTAATTGATGCCTACCGGAAAATTAAAAAAAAGGGGGGTGCAAGGGGGGCCACAGGGGGGTGAGAGAACTACAAATGGCAGAATGAGGCATATATCCTGATTAGGGGCTTCACACCTCATTAGCAGTCATTTGCTTAACAGACTGTTTCAAGGCCTGTGTGTTCCTCTTAGAGAGAGAGACTAAAATCCCAATGCACCTGATGGCCCACCTGCGCCTCTCCAGCGGTGGCTGAGCAGCAGCATTTAGCAGCAAAACGCAAGGGGCCTGCAGCTGCGCGTTGCGGCCTGAGCCCTCCTGCCAGCATTTCGCAGCGCTGGAGGCATCAGCTGATGCGAAGGTCCCAGTACCCACGCAGCGGGAGAAATCCTGCCTGGACAAGCTTGTGGCCCGTTTGGACACGGCAGGGAGAAGTCAGAGAGCAGGAATCACTGTCCCCATGCCCGGTCGTGCATAGCAAGGTATTGCACTGCAACTTCCCCAGCATCACGAACAAAGCCCCCCAAGGGGCAGGGGCTGAGCCCAGTGCCCAGTGCCCGGAGCCCTGCTCTGCCCGCTGAGCATAGGCAGCTGAATCCCTGCAGGGGAAAATCATGGCTGAGTCCGGGGCACAGGGATTCATGCCCACAAAACTGTGATGTTGGCTGCTTGGGTAATAGCTTAGTGATGCTAAAGTACCATGTATAATTATAATAATGCAAGAATTTCAGAGGGAATTTAAAACAAGGATGTTTCAGAGCCTTGTTTACTCTAAATGTGTAGTTCCTTGTGACCACTGAGTTCAGGGAAGGAAAGTTATTTGTCTTCCCCACAAGAAGCTGTCCTGCAAGCAACGGGTCACACTACTCTATAGATTGGCTGGCTGGCTGGCAGGCAAGACTGTTTTGATGGACACAGATATGGGCTGCCCGAAGTCATTCTTTTCATTAACAACATTTAAAGGCAGGCTATGAAAGCATCATGACTCATCATGTAAAAGTTCTCTGGCAGCTGCGTGCCTTTGGTGTCCCTTCAATTGCTCCTCAAAGCATCTCTGGAGCAGAAAACAGACTTGCAAAACTTTTCAAGAATGTATCACAACTCTTCCCTCTTCATTTTAAGCACTGTGCTCAAAACCCAGAAAGTATGTACAGTACTTTCGTGGATACCAGATACAGCAGTAATTTTCCTTGAGTCTTTCTATTTGAAGACCCAGTGTCCAGTATGCTGCTAACCTATCCGAGTGTGAACAGCTTGTGCTGAAATTTTCCATGTTGAAAGTCTGCTGCAAGCTGACATTTTTATTAGTCTAGGAGCAGGAGAACAATTCCATTGCTTCCAAGAATGACATCTGGGGAAAACATATTTAAAAAAAAAAAAAAGCAACTTCTGACAGTTTTATTGAGAATCTGTAACTCCTCTCATCTTTGGAGAAGGTATTAAATTTGACAAGCAGATTGATGCTTTTATTGCCAGTTACAAGACTCTGGAAACTCCTGGTTTCCCTTCTTTACAGGGCATTTGAGCTGGACAGGTAAATACTCTGAAAAGTCTGCCTGCAGTGAGCTTGCTCCTTCTGGGATACTCCTGCTAAAACTAAGACACCGAATCTCAGTCAATTCTTGTCCAAGAATGAATCAAGTGGATAGCTTGGAATAAAATCAAGGGTAGAGCTGAACAAAACCAATTCAACTCATTTGTGTCAAAAAATGTAGTTTTGGAGGATTGAAGCCATCTGAAAATTCAGTTCAAGATTACCAATGAGTTTTACTCATAAAATGTTTGCAACAGTTAGAAAAGGGAAAAGGATACTCCAAAATGGCAAAACATTTCTTTTGGACGTTGAAGTATGCCACAGACTCAGACCCAGCAGAAAGGTTGACTGTCCCAACTCCAACTTGTCCATCCCTACCAGGGAGCTCTGAACATTGTATATTTATCTCATTACCAAAGCAGAGGCTGGATTTGTTCTTCTCATCCTCACCTCTCTGTCTAAAGCAAAGAGTGAAAGCCATTTCTACCTAATGTCCTGTTAATGTATATATCCACAGAAATAGCCACCAGTACCAGAAAAATGTATTACTGCTGTGTTCTCCCTGCCTGGACATGCTCTCCCTGCATATCCGGACAGGAGCCAAAATGATGAACACATCTTTTAAACTGTCCCTGGTGCCAACACAATAAAATGCCAGCAGCTGCCCGATGCAGCGTGCAAAGCAAAACACGGGTATGTGCACGACAATTCTTCTATCCTGACTTTTAGAGGAGGATGCACTCATCTTCGGGTGTCTTGATAGGAACAGACCTTAGCAGAATAAAGAAACAACTTAGCAAAAAAAAAGCATGGTTCTGCTGCAGAGTCCTCTCCACAAAAGGAGAATCTTCCTACCTGTTGCCTTAGGAACGAATATTTTCAAAGTCTCCCAGTCTCCAGCCCAGCAAATGATGCTGATCATACACATGGGTAGAGACTCAGCACAGGAAATCCCCCAGAACTGAATGAAGGCAGGAATCTGCTCCTCCCTCCCCGTTCCTGGTACCTTGGGCAGAGCCTACACGAAGTCACAGTCCAGCAGCTCTTAGAACTTGCCTCCAGGGCGTAGGCACACCAACACACACACGTAGGTGTGCCTGTACACACGGTGCCTGTCTAAGAGTGGGCAGCAACTATTTGCAGTTTTCCATCACGACACAGCATAAACTGTTTCAGTGCATCTTTTGAAGCGAACATTTCTCCCTGCCCCAGTCGCTATGGCAGAATTGTTAAAACGCAATTCTCCTTTGAAAAATGACAGTGGCAAAATGGAGTGGGAGATATCTCCAGGCTCGTCCCTTTTCCTAACTTTTTATGTACTAATGGTACACATCGAAAGTTAATGAGGCTTTACAGGGATGGAAGAATTTGCCTGAATGAAAATATTACAGGGTCAGCATCTATATTGTTTTTTTCTCATGCCTCATCACCTGCAATATGAATTCAGGTCTCCAAAATGGGTTTTTGGCTGCATCTGAACAACTCATCACCCTCAGATTATGATCTTTCTGACCTCTAGCTGTATTAAGTGAGTTTCTCCAGGAAGAAAAAAATGCAAATTTGGCAAGCAATTCCCTAGCTAAGGCATGAGACTGTATGGTGTCCACGAGGTCAACCTTCACAGGCTCTCCTAAAAGCAGCAGAAGTACTCAGTGGGAACAGGTATTGAGAAAAGCACCAGGAGTTTGTTTTCAGTAATTGCAGTTTCATGTAGGAATTACGTTGTTAAGATACTACAGAAGATGGATCCGAGCACTTTCTAAAATTAAAATTTACTAATTCTGAGAAAATAAAGAAAAGTCTTCTCTGAAATGCAGTTTACTTCACAAATAGGAAACTGATCCATCATAAGTTTGAGGGTTGCTCTAAATTTGACATTCCCTTTAAAAGAGTTTTAACTTATGAAAGCAAGTCTTGTGATAAAATCCCATTTACATTCGTACTGTGCAGGCTGCTGTACAAACACGGTGAGAAATAGCCTCTGCCCAGCACCACATATTCCAAACAGGCTCATCTTTTGCTGTCATGACCATGAGGGATGTAAATAATGTTGCAGTTTCATTTGTCACCTTGGAGAAGTGGTTTCTTCTCAACAGCTATGATTTATGAAGCCCGACTTATGAAGGCACTGAATACCTGGGGCAGGATTCCTCTCACCTAATTTTAACCAAACTACAAATTAGCTGTTTAAAATATCTAAAATGTCTAGAATCTTGTCATCAGTGGGGAAAGACAGCACCTCCATGGGGCAATCCATCTTACCCTGAAATAAGTACCCAAGCCGGGAGTGCTGAACAGCCCCAGGCTGCTTGGTGGTGCAGGGATGACTGCTGCAACGCGGACGTGGCTCCCAGGGTCTGAATTTAACCATGGTGAGAGGGCAGATGCTGCTGCATGAGAGCATCTCAGCAGGAGGTTATCAGCCAATACGATGATGTCAGGCATTCCCATCCTAGTGGGAAATAACACATAATTAAGTAATAACAATAATCCATAACCAGAGTAGGAACAGTCCACCCAAAACTGGATATATTCATACAAACTTCTACAGAAAATCCCACCTCATTGTTGAAAAGATAATGAATTAATTAATACAGAACAACACTTCAGAAAATTTGAAGAAAAGCATCTCGTGCATGTGTGTGCATGCATGTGTATGTGTGCACATGCGTGCAATTTAATTCATCCTGAGTAGACAAACAAGTATTATTCTGAAAATAATAGTTGTTGGGTGGACGATACCTTTGAGTTCACTGGAGCTAGCTGGTCAGGCATCCCCTGAATGGGACAACTGAAAAACCAGTGGCACATCCTCTTCCCTCCCAGTTAGCACCAGCACACACAGCACATGCTTTGGTGATGACCACAGGGTCACGGCTGCTCAGCAGTTCAGCTTCCCTCTCTTCTCCCAAACAGGGATCTCATGGGAGTCTGGAGAGCACGTGGGAGAGGAGCCCAGCGTCCCAGCCCAGCTTTCTGGCAAGGCCGCCTTTCCAGTGTTGAAGTGAACATGGAAATACAAGTTACAAACATATTAAAACATGAAGCCCTCCCAGCCGATTTTCTTTTTTGGAGGGGTTAAGAAAAACTGAAGCAACCATATGACACTTCTTTCAAATCCATCTTTCCTCCTGTTTTTGAGCAGTGTCTCATATCAGGGAAAACTATGTGGATGCATCAGTGAGGAAGCGAATGGCCTTTGAACTGACTCGCCTCTAGGGCACGGTGCTGCATCGTCTGTCCAAGCTGACGGGTCCGCGCCGTCAATGAGAATGACCGGAGGTGCCTGGAAAGCCAACTCATCCCTTTTGATGGCTGCAATCTGTCAATGTCCCCTGCATCTGGCACGCATGGCAGAGATGTGCCCTTCCTCCAAGGGAACTGAGCAGCTGAAAGGAATGTGACACTTCATCAACTTGGGAAAGCTTGAAAACAGCCAGCATTGGATTTGTATCTATGGGTTTTCAGGGATTTTCTGTCTGGAATTACATTTAATCAGCAGAAGTAAGGAAAAAAAAAAAGTGAATCTAAAATATACCGGCTACCACCCCACCTTAGCCAAATATTTCAAGCTCTCAAACACCATCTACTCCAGGAAAACACAACTTTATTCCAGGCATGTTCCTGATGATGTTATCTGCAGCATTAACAGAATTTTTTAAAATAGCTATTTCAGAATTGCTTTTCAGACCTGGTCACTGCTCTCCTCTCTACACAAACAACTAGTTGAGATCTGCTTCAGACCAACTTATCTCAGTCAGATTAAGTGTCAGTACCTCTAGAGTTTGCCTGGAAAACTACTGTAATTTAAAACCTTGTTTTGATCTGTATTAATTTTCAACTGCAGCTGAACTAACACAATTGTCTGTAAATAATGTGTACGAACAATAAGACAGATCATCACCTGAGGCTGGAAACTCTTGAGGCTAGATTGGAGAAGGGGATCCCAGCTCCCAGCGGCATTGCCAGAAGTACGATGCCCGGGGGATGATGCTGGCTGCTAACAGTTCATGATTTGCTGATGCTGGCAGATCTAAAGAACTGAAGAGGGAAAGTGGTCTTATGTGGTTAATGCTTTTTAGAGGGTGATGCACTACCTGTACTGATTTCAGTGGCTGGACTCCCATAGGCTTAAACAGCGTAGAATCTGGATGCTGATCGGCTCATTTTCGGGCTTTCAAGAACAAAGAGAGCACTGTTACGCTTCATGCTGAGTTCTGGGTTTTGAAGTAGCTAAGAGGATGTTTGTTGGAACATAAGTATAGAAGATTTGTCTGAAATTTCGTTTTGCAGAAAGGAACACATTTTAAAATGACTCCGGAGATGAAAACAGTTATTCCATATTACGTTTTGCACACTTTATCCCAAACTTGATAGGCCAGGAGACAAACCAAGGAGGTGTACAACTGGAGAGATTCTTATTTGCAGGAGTGGTGGGAGGGGAAGAAGACTATTTGCCTACGTATCATATGATAGTGATAACCAAATATAAATTAGACATGACATTTGAATGCTAAAGAATAACCTACATTCTGCATTTGTTGTGATGATTCACAGCAGTGAACTTGACCCAAAAAATGCTGCAAAAGTGCTCACTGTAATTAATAATTATCATTATTCAGAGAATTCCCAGATGAATTATTTCAACTTTCTTTCTGCAACAGCTCCGGTCTTCTTTTATTCAGCATGTGCATTTTATTCCCTTCTAATTAAATGTGATTTTCTCAGCAGATGCCTTTATTTTTCATTCGAATATTTGACTCAGCAGAGCTGGACAGCAGGCATCCTCTCCCAGAGCTAACACTCCAGTGGCCAGCCTTGGAGAAAGTCACAACCCTCAAAATGCACTGAAGGGAAAAGCTGTCGCATTTCTACAAGGCCCACAGTGCAGATGATGTCCTCCTGTCTGGATTTATGGCAAATGCCAATCACAAGGCCAACCTGTGCATTCTTTGATACAGCTTTTAGGGAATCAATCTTACCAGCACGATAAATGAGAAGGACTACTGGATCCTTGAAAACTCAATCTGAAACTATTCTGGAAAGGAAAGGCATTTTGTTCTTTTTTTTTTTCTGGTTCTTTGTCCTCTTGATTCAAAATAATTCAAAAAAATAGACAGATTTTTAGCTAAGACACATTTTCTGGCCAAATTCCCCTGTTTGCTTTTATAAATGTAACTGTAACCTGATGGACCCCACCTGCATCCACAGACCAGCTGTTGCTGTTGCCCAGTGGCTCAGGGGAGCATTATCAGCTGTATGGAAAGGGAATCTACAAAATTAGGGACAGTGGCAGGAGCTTTTCCCCATAACACGTGGCGGGCTGTGGGGTACTTGTGTGAGGCTGTAACAAAGAGCTCTCCTGTACCTGCTTGGTGACACAGGAGTCTGTGGACAATGTTAGGCTGTTATGGGACCACCTGCAGTACTGTGTCCAGCTCTGGGGCCCCCAGCATAAGAAGGACCTGGACCTGTTGGAGCAGGTCCAGAGGAGGGCCACAAGGATGATAAGAGGGCTGGAGCACCTCTCTTATGAAGACAAGCTGAGAGATTTGGGGTTGTTCAGCCTGGAGAAGAGAAGGGTCTGCAGAGAACTTCTTGAGGCCTTTCGATATATAAAGAGGGCTTATAAGAAACATGGAGAAAGATTTTTTTTTTTTTTATAGGGGACTGTAGTGACAGGACAAGGGGGAAATGGTTTTAAACTAAAAGAGGGGAGATTTAGATTAGACATAAGGAAGAAATTCTTCACTATGAGGGTGGTGAGGCACTGGAACAGGCTGCCCAGAGAAGCTGTGGATGCCCCATCCCTGGGAGTGTTCAAGTTCACGTTGGATGGGGCTTTGGGCAACCTGGCCTAGTGAAAGACTTCCCTGCCCATGGCAGGGAGGGGTTGGATTGGATGATCTTTAAAGACTATGTAAAGGTTTGGGTCCCTTCCAACCCAAACCACTCTATAGTTCTATGATTCTATACCACCGTGATGTATAGCACTTTTTTCCTCACAAAAAACAAGGTACTGGAAAGAAGGACTGGGCTATTAGTAATTATACAGTATTGGTAAAGAAGAGTCACCCAAGAATAGAAATAATGCACAGTCTTGTCCGATTAGTGACTGCATGCTGCAATCTGCCCCTCCTGTAGAATTACAGTATTTCGTGCAAAATAAAGCAGCTACCATAAACCTGCTATGTTCATAGAAATGGGCTGAGATCTTCAACTGGTAAATAGTCATGTAGTCCCACTGGATTCAAGGAACTTCGGTTTTATCAAAAGCAAAGATACTTTCCTTTTCCTCCCTTTGCCAAGCAGCCAGAAAAGAGGGGTTCCGCTGTGAGCAGATACTCTTCCTGAATGCCTTCCCCGTCTGCACTGACTGTGGTTGCTTCTGTACAGCGCTACTCCATCCGCCTGAAGCTTGAGGATGGTTTCCAGCCTCCCTGAGCATTTCATTACCTTATCTCCATTATTGAGACAAATACAGAACATTTCTCCAGCCAGGTTGCAGGGCGCCAGTTTATCTGCATTAATATAATAACGACCCTTTATCCATGGTTTCCAGCCTCTCCTTAAAACTCAGTCACTACCCAATGAATGTGCTGTAAATAGCAGGATCTGTATGCAACAGTACTGGATGTATTGCCCTCCTCATTTGATCCCACTCAGCTGTGTTTCACTGCTTTGCTTTTTGTTTTGCTCTTCTGAAGTTCACCTTGTTACTTGCCATTTAATGTGTATTGTTAAACAACCAGTTTGAAGAACATTCATGATCTATTTAATAGGTTCTGTTTTACACATTCAAAGGAGTTTAACTTTAAAGTGTTTACCTGGCTGATCAGGGGCAAAGAGTAGCAGTGGTGTCCTGGAGCTGCGTTATGTTAATGATAATTATTACCTTTGTGCTGCCCATGAAATCTTGCCGCGGTCAGGATGTCCCAGGGCTAAGCATAATGCCATGTAATTACATGAAAGGAAAGAGAAACCCATAACAGTCATTTTATTCTGGGATTTATATGAAGCTATATTATAGCAAATCAGTCAAGTGATACAGAGCTTTTGGGGCCATATACTTATTTTACATGCTTTTTTAAGGACCGCTTATTATTTTAAATGCCAGGTTCTTAAAAACAATCAGAGAAGGACAAAGCTTATGCTCAGGCTTCGTATAATTTTACAAATTATAGGAGGACTTCTCAGAAACATAATCCTATAAATGTAGCCATATGTGCAAATAGCATTTCACATGCTTTCTTCTGGGGGCTCTAGCTGTGCTACTAAGGACAAGAAATGCTTTTTACACTATTTAGAATCCTTAGCAAGAATAGAAAAGGATAGGAAAATTGCCTATAATAGTCAGACCTAATTTCCTGACTGGGCTACAGGAATAGAAGTTGCATTCTTTGCAGCAGGATAATTATCTTCTTTTGGCTCCATGTGTGAATTTCCATCTAACTAAGGACTCTGCTTATCCCAGATGGGCATACCATGAGGGAGGTCCTGTTACGCCGGGCACTATGCACGCACATAACAAGAGACACTTCTGGCTCCAAAGAACTGGGGAGACAATGAAAGTTAGGAGAAAGTGAGACATTTTACTCCCATTTGAAAACGGGAAAACTGTGGAACACAATGACCTGTCCAAAAACCAAAAAGTTCACAAGGAATAGCCAAAAAGCCAACACTTCTTGGGATGCCTATACCATCCAGTGAGGTGGGGATGTCTCAGCGAGTCCAGGAAGCTGCTGCTGTGTTCAGAAACAGCCGGAGCACGTCAGCACAGCCCCAGCGCACCAGCCAACCACCTCTGGGGACAGCTACCCTCTGAGCCGCAGTGACCCACATCCTGTCACTGTCTGCGGTGGAGACCGCTGCCTTCTGATGGTTTTTTTTCTTCTCATTTTTCCATTTGCAAGAAATACCTTTCTCTTTCCAATGGTCAGAGCAGTTCAAAAGCAGGCTATCTTTCCCTAACTTTCCTGAAGAGAAAAAGGAGGTTATATACGCTAGCAGTTTCTTGGAACCACTTTGAACATCTGCAGACCCTCACAGTTTGCTTGTCCAAACCAGTTAGGACTGGAAGGTTTCTATTTTTTTTTTCCTAGCTGAGGAGAAAGTTCCTAAAACAGAAGGAACATGTCTTAGAGCAGCATTTCAAACAGAAAAGTATCTTCCCTGAAGATCTGAAAAACGATTTGCTGTATCTGTCAGTTTTATAGCAGGAAAAGGTCAAAATGTGAATTTATCCAGCAAATTCAGCAAAGCCTCTTATGCTTCCACTGTCCCAACAGGAATAAAAGTAAAATTGCATCCACTGCTTTAATCTTGGTGGGTTTGGTTTTCTGTTTTATATGGAAATATTCTATGGAATATTTGGGGTATTGAGCCAACACAGGGTCAGAAAAATCAGGAAAAATTATGCAGAGCCACTTCTTCTCAAGAGAGAGCCAAATCCATTAAGCTAACCCATTAAGTAGCTGATGTTCTGACCTGACATTTTTCTTCATTTAGGATCTTTAATCCTTCATGAAAGAAGATCTCTCTTTATTTTTTATCTAAACAAATCCCAGTATATATGCATTCTTCTGCAAACATTTTGCTGAGAAAAATCCTCTAAATAGTTGCAGTCTGAAGTTTGAACAGTGTGACCTATTACATGAATTCTGTTTTCTCTTTTCTTCTGACCCAACGACCTAGACTTTATAAACAACTTCCTTTACCCTCCCTCAGCAATCAGTTTGCATCCAAAAGAAGTTTCCTTTCAAGATTTCAGTTTTAAAGAAAAACAAGATGGACGACAAGACACTTTGATGTAGATCTCCATTCTGTCACTTACCTCTCATAAGATATGGACAAGACAAAGCCAGATCCCCAGAAGACTTCTGGCATAGCTACCCAAAAGATTGGGGTTTTGAGCACGTGTTCAGCCGCTGCCTGGTTTGAGAGAGGCTTGGATTAACAGGCTACTCTCCCAGTAGAGCAGCTCTGCTCTGGGCACATGTAAGTCCACTCATCCAAGCAATGCTGAGTGCTAAAACTCCTCAGGAAGCCCAAAATGGTCATTTCTTCTGCCCTGACCCAATGGGTCCGTTCCAGCAGGACAGGCTCACACTAAACGCAGCACCTCCCCAGCCAGCGGGCTCTCCTGGGCATGGGAGACCTGAGTACAGCCCTCCCCTTGGCTCTGTTCGGGGATGAGGCCTCGAAGCTGCTCTCCTGCCCCCCAGACAAGACAGCTGTAGTGGCACTGAGGTGCTTTCACCCTTTCCTGCTGAAGCACCTTCTGCTTTGTACACAGTCAGCATTCACCGGGACGTGCAGAGAGACTCTGGCCTTACAGCCCGTGGTCGTGCACTGACCAAAGGCAGGAGGGAGTCGCGGTCAGTGCCCTGCTCTGCTGTGTGTTGGGCAAAGTGGTGGGAAAGGAGAGGAAAGAAAAGAAGGAAACTGGAGGTGACAGCTGGATTCAATCAAATTGGCAAAGCTTTAACTGCCGGAGGAGTGGGAAATGTTTCACCCACCATGCCCCGCCGTGGTGGCTGTGCTTCGTGCAAGTAGCACTGAAATGAGTTAGGTGCTCCACTACGGTGTTCACAAATACTAGCTCCTCACTGAGGAAGACAGGTGCCCCCAGGATGCACTTAGGCACTGAAGAATGCAGGGAAGAGAGCAGGGGAGCGCTGGGAGGTGAGGTTTAAGTCTCATTCAGCACCATGACGTCCCCTTCCCTCCAGCCGCTGCCGGCCGAGGGTGCTGACTCACAAGGAGCCAGTTCAGCCGCCTGCCACAGAAATCCGGAGCGCTGGCGCTGGGTGGTGGGTGCCTGGGCAGTCATTTCTGCTTTGTGGACCTCTGTAGAAAGCCTCCTCTAGAAATGCCACCTGTACGGACTGCAGCGTGTATAGTCAAGCTTTCTTGTCATCAGCTTTCACAGCTTCCCAAGAAGCAGCCCGCAAGCCCAGCATGCTGTAGAGCATTAAGTTACAGGCTGAAGACGTCTGAGCTCCACGTGCAGCAGTATACAGAGGTACCTTAGCTAACGCTGAGCGAATCATCGGCAAAAGAAACATCTCTATTTTTGTGATAGAGCAGGAGTGCACACAGAGAGGAGCTGAGGTGCCTTGATTCCTTGCAATAACTACTGTAAATGTCCCCTTGCCATAACTCATCCATGCTTCCATATTTTGTATAAATAGCCTTAGGTTGCAACAGCACATCCGTTATCCCTCTTCTCCATCCCATATAAAGAGCCGCCACTGAAGTCAGAGAACACTGACCCACTTCACATGACACCAAACTGTCCTTCAGGATGACTCTTTCATACTTCGCCCCCCGCGCAGCAAGCTGGCAAGTGAGAGAGACCCCCACTGAGCACCACGCTGTCACAGCTGTCCCACAGCCAGACCCATGTCTCATCTGCAGCGCGCTGACACAGAGCCGTCCTGCTGCATGCGGCCCCTTGTGTCTCTCTTCTCCCCCTGTCCCGTAACACTTGTTGTGCCCTCAACATAAAGGGGGAGAAGAAAGCTGAGAAGCGAGGCAGGTCACCAGATTGCAGAGGGGTAGCACCGTGTCCACTAAAGATGAGGACCAGCCTGGACGTCAAAAAAATTTGCTACCTCTTTAGTGCATATCAGTTCCTTCCCTGCCCCAGAGAAGTTTCTGAACTTAAAAGCCTGAAAGTCTTTAGGTTGTGCCAGGAAAAATAAGTGCATTTCACAGGGTCCCAGTAGCCTGTGTGTGCCAGATGAGAGGACACCACTTGTGGTTAGCCTGGAGCTTCTCTATGATCTCTGGCAAAGTTTCTGGGCCAGGTAATTAAATTGTTCCAGTAGAGGCTTGCAGCCCTCCGGGGGCTTTTGCAGACAAAGCAGGAGCGTGGTGTTTCCAGCCCAGAGGGGTTGTGTTCTCATGCTCTTCCTGCTCCATCGAGCTCCCCAGAAAGTGAATGAACAAGCCCAACTTTTAACAATTCAATTTTCCGAGTGTGTTTTGACATTGATGAAGAAGTTGTTTGTTTTGGACTATAAATGATTGTCTCTGAACTGTTACCCAATATATATGCTTGCAAGTATGGCTCCCTGTGACATTTTTGCTAAGCTAATCATTTCCTGCTGCTAAAGCTTAATAAATGTTACTCCTGTGCCATGCACGGCCTGAGGTCATTCTGCTAAGGAAAAGAAGAGTAGAAATTGAATTTGGGGAGGAAAAGTTTTCTGCAGTATCGTAATTTGATACAACCCTTAACCCTTGAATATTTCATACTAAAATACCTTATTAAAACTAAGAAAATGAAAACAACTTCTACTTTTGTAAGCAACAATTATTTTTTCCCCCAAAATCATTTACTTACATGTCTGGGGAAAAAATGCAGGTTGAATTGCCACTATGGATGAGATTCTGCCATCCCTCCTGCTATGAACCCACCCTACTGCCAACCCAGTATTTAGTTATCATTACTAATAAATGTAAAAGGATAGCATTGGATTTGGGGCTGGTCTTTGGAACATTCCCTCTTTTCAATCTTTTGAGGCTTTTGATAACTATATTTCCAACATGCGAAGGAGTAGAGGGAAGAAGGGTTACAACTGCCTTGCTCAGAAGTGAGACTTTATCCTACCCCTCTTGCATCACAGGTAGATGCTCCAGACAAAAACCAGGGGTAATGGCGCTTTTATTACCACCTTTCTCCAGCAGTTGTTTTGGATGCTCTTTCCAAAGCAACTTTGGATGCTCTTAAAACAACTCTGGTACCCTTACAGAGGGGTCAGTGGTGAATTTCAACAGCAAGGAAACGCTTATTAGCACCACTGAGCTACCTAAACCTGAGGAAGAAAACTCTCTGCTCCTCACTGCCAACTTTACACAGCCCCCTGCTCAGAGTCTTGGGCTTTGAATGCTCTAGTTTGAAGTTTTCTGATCTCTGAACATATTTTCTAGGTGTCCAAGGAGCTACCTCAGGCATATAAAGTCCGTAAGAGCAAACGTGCACTGTATCATGTACATCCAGACTTTAAATGGTACACCATTTATATATAAATGGTATACCGAAGGGATCAGACCTTCAGAAAATTGAGGCATCTCTCTAGAGAAAATAAAAACTATTCCAGCTGCCTGTCATGCTATTACCCATCTCTTCCTCCTTCTGCCTTTTTATTGCTAAGTCCTTTTTTTCTCTAATTTCCCCTTGTTTAAATTTAAGAATGTCTCTTTTTTTCTTAACAGGAAGAAACATTTCATCCCAGAAATGTTTATGGGTCATTGACAATGATGCACAATTTGTGTTTAGCTCATTAAGGACTTCCCAGCCAAACTTCAGCTCTTTCCTGCCTATTGCTTCAATTCATCTTCCTTTGGCATTTTGGCTGGCTATTAACACTAACAAAATATTGTTATGAAAACACACCAAATTGCTCTTCTTTGACTACAATCAGTCTTTCTGGCATGAAGTACAGTCAGGTTCAATATGGCCTTTAAGTTCATTTCTAAATTTCAAAACATGATGCAATCTGTAAAAGTTCAATAAATTAAACTCTTTCCATTCCATCTGCTATGTGAGCTGATCTTCTTTTTTATTTAATTTTGGTATGACCTCAAAACCAGGTATCACTTCCAGAAAAAGAAAAGTTACATCTGAAATGTTTCTTGAGTGGGTAATTTCCCCTCCATGAGTACTGGAATCTACTGAGAATAGTCAAAGAACTTTTTTTTGGCTTTATTTCTTTTGCTTACAGGTCCATGTGAAATTTCCTCCAATGGCCTGATGAGACCCCATAGCTACCTCCTCAGATCTCTATCCCTTGGGCACTTCATTTCCTTTTGAACATGCACATCATCTTTTGTGCACAAAAGGTCTTTACACACAGACACTGGGAGCGGACAAGTTCCTTTTACATTTCTCAGAAGGCTTTACAAATACAAACATGATTTTCATTAAACTGAGGGAGGTCGGTCTTACCTCCCTCGCAGTGTGAGGAAGGAACTGAGACACAGATGCTTTGTCTAAGAGTGGACCCTCTCTGGGACCAAGGGAATGGAAGCCAGACCTCCCTTCTCCACGTCCAGACCCATGCATTCTCACACAGGCTCATTTAGTTGCTGACAATTACTCAAGTCAGTGTAATCACTGTATCTCATTTAATGAATACTACAGATTAAACAAAAGTGTTTGTTTGTTTGTTTTTTCCCCCTATATGTCTATTACATAGTGGGTCTATACAAGTCCCACGTTTGGCTTGTCTCATAAAAGCTTAAAATAGTTGTTTCAGTACCTCAGGGACAATTTATTCACATCCTGTGTAAGCTGGAAGTGAATATATTATCAAAGTATATACATTCGAAAGTATGACTCTCTGTGATGGCAAAGGAGATCAGAGAATTTGAGGACAAATGAAGTTAATTACATAAATATTATTTCTTTTGTTCCAAATGCTTTGCTCCTAAGCATTAGTTTAGATTTTAACCTGGCTAATCCAATAAAGAGCAGCAAGTTGGAATAAAAACAGCAACAATTACTCCAGTTCCTCTCCTTTCTCTTGCAGCAAGCAGCCTATCCCACCATTAGCTTTCGAGCTTTCAGAAACATCCTCTCCATCTCACCCACTGCTGACATTTCCCAAATGAACCACCTCCATCAACAGCAGTGTTTTAGCAAACAGTTATTCTTTCCTGCCACAAGATATCCTACAGCTGTCTTATCCAGTGAGCCTAATCAACCTGCTGGGGAGAGCTGAATTATTACAGATGTAAGACTGATTGAAATTAGTGATTCCCAGCACTTAATCCCAGTGTGACAAAACGAGCCTTTGCATATTTAAGTACCAAGCTATCTCAAGCAAGTATGGAACAATAATGACCTGAAATACCTGTGTTGTTCTGTCAGTAACGCATGAATTACTGGAAGTTTTGGTAAATCATTTGAATGCTGATTGCAAGTTTGTTTCAGATTGTCATCCCGGGTATATCTCTGTATACGAAATGAGTCATAACAACTGCAACTTACTAGATTTCATAGGAAAGATCTCAAGGCTCTAGCCTCAACCATCCGCATCTCATAGGAAGAAGTCTTAAACAAGTCTTTGCAGACTTGGCCAAGGGCCTTTTTGTATGCCCTTGTTACCACAGCTGATGCTGAAAGACAAGCCTCCAGGGACAAAGGCATCACAGATTCACAGCCCTGGAAGAAAAGCCTCTGGAAATGGCACCTTGTATCAGGAGTTTGCCATGGCAAAAGGAAAAGGACAGTGGAAGCTGAGGAAGACAGATGGACTTCAGAACAAGCTCAGCACCACCATATCAGGCAGGGAAGGAAACTCTGCCCAGCCCGTCCCAATGAAGAGCTGAGATGCATGAGACAAGGCTCCAGCAAAAGTACGGCTTAGTGTAAAATTGTTCTTCTGGAGCAGTACTGCTGCTGGCTGCAGGTGCCTTGATATACAGGTGCCCACTATCAAAAAGCATATTTCCCATCCCTCATGGGATAAACAACCCTCTGTAAATGAGCCCACATCAGCACAGCTAGAACATGGCTTGATGTTGCAGACATTAAGCCTGAGGATGTCCTCATGGTCCAAGCAATGTCCTGATAGCTGCAGGAATGCTGCCGTTTACAAGAGCCAAGGCCTCTGAAAGTACTGCATATGTTCAGCAGGCACATAAAAAAAAAAAAAAAAAAAAAAAAAAAAAAAACCACATAAAGACCTTGTTATTTCACCATGGCTTCATTCTTAGAGAATACCCCTCCTTACGGTTCCTAGCCCCCATGGTCTAGATGGTGCAAGTCTGCTCCTGAAGGGGTTTCCTGAGCTGTGAAACCAGTGGAGGACCATCTGCAACCACCCTATTTGCTCCAACACTGCCCTAGTTCACAAGAGACTGTAATGAAGCCACTAGGCCTACTGAAGGAGAAAAGAGCTATTTAAAGTAGATTTAGCACCAGAACTGGACTGAAGTGGAATTTTCCATTTTATATATATGAGAGATCAGGCTGTGACTGAGCCACGCTGCTGCAGAATTAGCCAAGGATCCAATTACGTCTCTTCTCCCTTCAGTCTTGCAAAGCTCCGTTTCTGAATTCACAGTCAGCAATAAAGTCGCTGATGTTTATCTATACGCTTACAGTGCTTCCCTCTCCCTCGTGCACCTTGCCAGTTTGTCCGTAGGCTGCAAGAAAATGGATCGTTTACCCACCCTGGAAGCATGTCCTGGATGTCTAGGGAAGACCTTCACACACAGCAGGTGCTATTTTTAATGGGTAATGCCTTTAACTTGCATAGCTATGGTGTCACTACCAGTGGTGCTATTTGCTGCATACTGTGGTTAAAAAACAACAACAACAAAATAAGCTAACAGGAGTGTCAGCTCAGCACACAGCCTCTCCCTTTCCAGGGCTATCACAGAGCATAAGCACTCTGAAGGTTACATCTCTGCCAGTTTCAAATATTGACCTTGATGTCCTGTCCCTTGTAATATTCTTTAAAATCCATCATCTGCAAACTAAGTTTAAGTCAGAAAACCTAATTAGCAACAGAGACAATGAATAACAAGCTTAAGGAGAGGGAAGAGAGAACCTCTTGCAGGTGGCCAGCTCTTAGCTGAATAATTCTCTGTGCAATGGTCATGCTTCAAAAATTTAATTCTCTGTAATTTCATTTAGGATGGGGAAAACAAAACAAAATGAGCAAAGTGATATAGGATTTCATTTATATTCTGACAGGTACATTCATCTAAAGTTTACCTATAATAGCTGTAGTTATTGTACCTGTCTTCCAAAGCTTTTAATGGTGTGAAACAAGCAGCAATTAAAAAAAAAAAAAAAATACAGGACCTACTTGGCATTGCTATTTGCTATTTTTATACCAAAAAAAAGAAGTCTCCCTACTGTCAGGCTGATTGTATTAATCTGAGATTCCTATGGCCCTTCAGACTTGATTGCTTTTTGATTCTTGCTTAGTATAATTGGTGACAAAAAAGTTGAAATCATAATTCCTATTAAGAAGACAAAGCGGAAGCCACTTCTGTGGTGAGTGGCACATTCTGTTGCTTTAATTAAAAAGTTATTCTGAAAAGCTTAACTGCTTCTGCAGAACTCTATTCTGAGCACAATAAGGATTTTATTTACAGACACATATTGGGGATCACCCTTGCAATTTTTCTGAGCTATGTTCATGTTGTTGCTTAAGCATACTAAGGAAGAAAAGCAGTCATCAAATTTGAAATATTCCTTTTATCTTGAAAATAAAAATCAATCCTCTTAATGATGGAAATACATTTTCTTTTATGTAGTTCTTAAAGTGCTATCCATCTCTATAAAGGCTCCTAAAGGGAGATTTTCAGCAACAGAACACCCTCAAAAAAAAAAAAAAAAAAGTTTTAAGTATCAAGCAGTAATTGAAGACCTTTACCCCAGAACTGCAATGATTTTCAAGTGCCAGCTCCCTTTGAAATGAATGCCCAGAAACCTCTATGGTCGAGGTTTTTATTCCCTGAGAGCGAGCCAAAAGTGAGCATCACTGTACAAACACAGGCTACCATTCTTTTATGGAGACATCAATGGCTGACAGATTAATCAGTATCTTATGCATTCCTCTGAGCTATCCAGACTCCCTTGAGACTCAATTTGCACTTTAAAAAAAATCAATAGTCTTCACTTGTACTTTCAGTTTTCCATATAAGTACAGCATTGAGAATTAATGTTTTACTGAGATAAATAACAGTAAACTAAGGGGCGGGGGGAAGGGCAGGTAAGATTTGGGTCCACTTGAGTCTCACATGAGAGCTCAGGTAAGATGCTGTTGGCTTAGAGATGTTAAATTAAATCATATCTAGGTATTTATTTGATAATGCCAGAATCCTGCATGTTTTCTGTGACTGTAAGTTCAAATGCTCCTTTTGCACTGAAATCATGACATAGGTCCCTGCTAACTTTAGGTCTAAGCTCAAGCCAAACTACATAGATGTCTTTGAGGTTTCTTCTCTGCTCTAGATACCAGCAGAGATAGCTCTCTCATGTCAAACCTCTGTACAGAGGAGAAAAAAAAAAAATGAGTAGCTTGGCACAGTAAAATTAGCTGCAAGGGTTAAGAAGGTATGTAAGTGTCCCAGCACCCAAGGTTCAGTTCCTAAACTTTGAAATTATCCATTACTAGGAAAGTGAATTACAAGTTGAGCTTGTTCTCACCAAATCTTTTGCTATAGGTCAGAGTTGTGCAGACCTACAGTTTTTACCTGCCGAGATACTAACCAGGGAAGGAAAAAGCTAAGTCCTGGTCAGCTCTTCAAGTGGGACTCAAAAAAAAAAAAAAAAGGGTAATCAGTTCTCCTGTCTGCAGATGGCACCTGAGACAAGAGTGCAGCTGAAGTGACTTCATTTACTCAAAGATAATTAACTAACAAGGGAGGTAATTGCGTTTGTAAAGGTTATGCCCGTAGGGCTAGGAAAAATCAGCACGCAGCATATGCAGGCCCTTCTTGACCAAAGTAATTGATGTCTTCCAAAGCAGGACTTCAAATCTGAAAGCTTGCTGCATCCTTGTTCCTGAACAAGTGCACAGCTAGCGAGTGACCCAGCCAGTCCTTCAGGAGGGAACCGGTTCCCCCCCTTCCTTTCAGGCACATGTGCTCCCCCGTGCCCAGCCATGCCTCCAGCTACCCCCTCTACCTTTGCAGGGATATTGGTGGGAGCTAGCAGTGGGCAAACGAGACAGCCCGGGGTCCTCCCCTGAGGGGTCTGAACATCATCTGCCACAGACGTAGCAAGGCCTTGGCTCAGGCTGCCTGACCCTGTGCAAGCAGAGGCTGTGCCTAAGGTGTACCTTGGTCCCAGGGCGCCGGGACTAGTCGGCTCAGGCACAACTCACACGTGTGCTCCTGCTCGTGACATCCTATCTCTGAGGCTATGCCCCTTGGCCACGATAAGGACAGCAAGTGAATGCCAATGATGTAAGGCGATGCCTTTGGTAAGAAATTGGGACCTAGACTGAAGGGTTTCCCGGCACCTTCAGCTGACACAGGAAAAGCTGACCCTGTGCTGATTATGTTATGTATGTTGCTCACCTTGAGCTTTAGCTCTGGTAACACTTAAAAAAACTAAACTGAATCCTACTCTGGGTGTGCTGTTAAATGCTACCAGCTGCTATGACTTCCGCTAAAAGTAATCTCTGGCTAAAACGTAAGATTCAGGTTTCTCAGTAAAACAGCAGCTGGAAAAGTTGCTCAGGGAAGCCTCAGCCTGGCACAGGTCTACCTGCACAACCCAAAGCACTTAATGTGCCCTCTCCCACTTACACCTAGAACAGGGCAGGAACAGCTCCTCCTTGGGTCCTCATGTCTCTACAGGCCATGCTCTGTGCCTTCATGAGGAGGTAAGGGAGGCCAAAGTCTCTTCAAACCCCACTCTCACTTGGCTGGAGGAGTAGCACTGTGTCACCCCTGGGGCTGATCTGTCAATGGAGGCTGTATGGGGGACTGGTTCTTTGCCCCCCTCTTCCCTACATGTCCTAACTAGCACATACCCACTACGAAACCCCAGCACGATGCCACGGTACACGCAAAACAGCCCTCAAGATGGGACCAAGCAGAGCCTTGAAATACTGCTGTGGATTTAACTTCCCAGCCATGTCATCCTGCTCTGCTTTGTGACACATGAGGAAGCATTATTAAATTCCTTACTTCTAATATCCTAATTTGAAGCAAAGCATCTTCAGAAGCCCTAATGTTTGATCTCAGCCTCACAGCTGGGCAAAACTAGCAGCTGTTTTGTGATTCAAAAGGGACAGACTAATAACCCACTGAGGCTACTTCTTCTGTATGTAGGTGGGTGAATCAGATGAATAATCGGACAATGCAGAGCAATTAAGACTAACTCAGTTAATAGAATTAATTTGCAAATTAGTACACAATAGGTGAATCAGCTGCAATTCACTTCTGACAGAAATGTTAACAAATATTGAAGTAGTTACAATGAAACATAAATACTGCTGAAATGGTTCTGAATAAGGCAGTCGCTACACAAAAGTTTTTGTCTTTAAAAGCTGGGGATGCATATGTTTGAGTTTCATAAAATCCTTGGGGCAGGAAGCATATTTTCTTGCCAGCTTGTACAGCTCTCATCACCTTGACAGCTCTCAATGGATCATAAATACTCATTGGAGATGAGCTGAAAGAGAACTTTCTGACTGGGATCCAGGCATGGATGTTGATGGGGCTGAGACACTGGGGTCACAAGGAAAAGGAAAGAAATGGTTTTAAGTTTGAAAGCTTGTTTAAGAAAATCAGCGGTGAAATAATCTATCTGGCCCCCTCACACTTTTCCTCTCAAAGCTTGGAAACATATCTGGGCTATTTGTATTAAGCGATATACACTTGGAGTAGATAAGCATATGATATTTGAGCCAGTTTGGTGTCATCAGGGTGGGGATCACTGGAGGGGAGTGCCAGTACTACTATATTAAATGTTTTTGGAAGGCTTCAAAATGCTTTGGTAAGGTATAATTGATATGATATCCTGAACAAAAGTAGACTGCAGCTTCTGGAGCACCAGCCATCCTGAGATGAGTTAGAAAGATGCTGAGCTCTAAGGTTTGGGTGATCAGAGCAAACTGAAGGTGCAAGATGAACAGAGGGGATCACGTGCTGTTCCCCACACAGCAAAGAAAACCACCATTGCTCACTTGGTAGTGTAATGACAGCAAAGCCTGCTGTTCAATAAACATATCATTATGAAGAAGACCAAACCATGGCTGCATCACTTCAGCAGTTTCATATGGCATCTCTCTGGAACTGACTAGCACCAGACACGCACATTCCTCTGGTGCCCAGTTGCTTCACAGTATCATTCCTTGTTCTTTGTGAGCTACAAATACTGGGTTTGATCCTTAACAGGTATAAATCTGTCTCTGCAGATTTCAATAAATCTCTGGCAGTTCATACTTGCTTTGAATCTAACTAATCAATATCATTTACACAGGATTTCCTCAGTCATGCAAAATGGGTAACATTTTTAATGATTTATTTTTTTTAATAGTGGCCAATTATATTCTGTTTTACTGATGTTTTCCTGCAAGGATTCACAGGTTTAGAAAAGCTTTTGTAAAGAACTTACTGCAGTCAATTTGATTTCACGCGAAAGCAAGAGTTGTTAGAAAAGCTAACCTGCCTAAAGAAAGGATTACCTGTAAAATTTTTATAGCGTGTGTAAAACTTCACAGATGTGCTATTGTACCTTTTTGAAAGGATCTAAAATAGTAAAACAGCTGTAACAGTTTTGTTGCTCAGCTGCTGAATTATACATAGAGAAAACTGACCTAGCATTATATTATGTCTATCAAACGTAGAGCCTCCCAGCTCACAGTCATGGTTTGTTAGGTTTGATGAGGAACAGGTTAAACACGATGTCAGAGCAGGTTACCTGGGCTGCTCACAGAAGGCTGCTCATCAGTTAGTTGGCAGTCTTGCAGTATCAAATCCCGCAAAATACTGGGAAGTGATTGAGTATGTAGACTTCCAGTTATCGAGTCATGGCTTCTGTTTTTCCATGTTAATGCTTTGTAGGTATGAATGAGAAACTAGCACCCTTCCCAAGTACTGCTAGCTCCTCGCAAACCGTACACTTTGATAGCTAACAACCACCCAGTTCCCTCTGGGGTTTAGGCGCTGCAGCAGCTCACCAGGCTATAGCAGGCCTGCCTTGTCCTTGCGTGGCCTGCTGTTACCTGACCAAAGGCATTTCCAGCGGTGGCCACTGACTGCCCTGCAGCAAGCACTGGAGGCTGATGCCAAGGGCAGATTCAGGTTCTCTTCCTGACTGCTTTGCAGTTTGAGAGGCATCAGGACACCGTACCTTGAACTTGTTGGTCTCACTGCAGTCCCTGGATGCTCAGCCCCCAGCTGAAATTGGACTCAGTGGGGAGAAGCAGAAGTGAATGGAGTAATTCAGAGCTATAAATCAATAGACAAACGCAGAGCTCTTCCTTTCATATTTGTATCAAGTTAAATCAATGGCATGTCAACTTTAAGCCAACCGCATTGCTCACCTGCTATTAGGCCTACTGCTAAAGAGGACCCACGTTGCTGACTAAAGATTTGTTGTGCAATTGAGATTCAGACCCCACAGAAAGAATATAGACTCTGGCTCTGCTGAAGAGTCACATTAAGATGCAACAACAAAAGCTGTGGATGAAACTTTCCCAGAGCTATGTGCGACTGGGGGAGCAGCACAGGAACCTTTGCTTCAGAGCCTTTTTCCAGGACACACTAGCAAAGATGAAACAGCCCTGGGCTCTGGTAATCTTCATCCAGCTCGAAAGAAGGCCATGGAGGCCAGAGTTCAGAGAAATCTTCAGGCCCAGAACATTCATCAGTCCTAGAGTACATCAAGTCCTTTCATATCATGAAAAACAGAGCCAGGAAAGTGACTCTGTGGTTTTAGGGCCTCTGACCCTACTGCGGCTCTAATTAGACATCACAGAAATGATACATATCAGATAAGGCATGTCTGTGGGTAGTAACTGGTGTGCTGGAAAAGCTTTTTGTTTGTGTAGTTCTGCGTGCAGATAGACGCTTTCTTAACAGGCTGCAGAAAGGCCTGCCCAGCAGTATGAGATATTCAGTGCTGATGTTAACCTCGCTTTCAGGCCAGAGTTATGCAATTTACCAGTATGCCGCACCGTGTATGATGTGGGTTTTTACCGTCATTTCATCCCAAGTGCCTGGTGTTGCTGAAACTTTCATGGTTCAGTGCACAGTAAATTGATTCTTTTACTAGGTCAGCCCTGGTAACAGGCAGTGATTTAAGCAGCTTATCACAACATATGACTAAATGACTGCTTCTAAACTGCAGCTCCTTGTGATAGAGGGAGGATGGATTCTGCAGCAGCGGCCTGGCTCTTGGTGGCACGACCCCGAAGACACAGCCATGCTGGGAGCGTGGCAAAGCAAGACTGGCCTCTGTTATTTGGTAGCATTTATACAGAACGCCAAAGGTTGTTTACTTCCTAATCTGCCTACAGAATATAAAGAATTGCTGCTCTGGGCTATTTCAGAGAGAGAATATGAGTCACTCACTTGAGTTGTATCTTGACCTCAGGCACTCTAAAGATATATTTTACTGCACTTTCAAAAACAATTAATGCAGATTTCTGTATTTCTGAAGAAGTCTAAAGTGCATTTAGTGATTTTCATGAGGTGTTAAACCACACACATCTGGCCAAGCCACATTATTTGTTATTATTAGTCAGCACATCCCTAATCATTGATCATAACCTCTTCTAGGCTATATTCTCTATGCTACAGCAGCTGTTGAATCTGTATTTAGTCTTAATTTGCCTGTGTATGACAGCTCTACAAGAACCATACGAAACCCCTAAACTCTACGTTCAGATGTGGAAGCAGGTTCTGTGACCAGTTCTTATCTCTAAACCCTGAGCTGAAACCGGATCTAAATTCCCACAAAGTCTGAAAGAGCTTTAGTTATAGGCCTGGATTCAGCATGTCTGGTTTGGTTTGCATTTAATTTTAGTAACTACCCACCACTGTATTTGCCTTTTTGTTTCTCTTCTGTTTTGTCATTCTGAATGCTAGATTCTTAGAGGCAGCGATTTTGCTAGGCAAAGATTTTGCTAGGCAGGGAAAACACTTGCGCCACATTGCCTACATTTGTCATCCACCGAGGTGCCTGACCATGGTGTCTACTTTCTAAAACTGACTTTTGAAGACAAATCTCTTCCCCATGAACCATCTGCCTTCATCCTGTAAGTCTCCACAACCCCCACGGTGCCCACCCGAATTTACCCTCTTCCTCACAGCCAAGGCCCTCATATTCTCTCCCTCACATGGCCTTTCAGTTGTCTTTCAGATTCACCAGGTCACAGAAACAGTGGCACAGAGGTGTCAAGGCGTTAGAGCAAAATACAGAAATCTCTCCTACATATCTTGCTTACAGGACCAATAGCACATTTCATTAAAGTGAACCAAATTCCACGACAGGTGAACCTGGGCCCTATTTATGTGCTTGCCCAGCAAAGTTATCTTCCATATTGCAGACACAAGCATGAATGAGATACAGCCTAGGAAACGAAGGAGCCAAACCCACTGAAACCACAATCCTTTTTGCCTGAAGGCCAAAGTTTCAACTGCTTAACGCTTAGTTCTTAACTCCAGCCCTGCAAGGGAGTGATGGACAGGGTCAATGAGCAAAGGGCCTGGGATGATGTGACAGGAGAGGTTCACAAAATGAACAAAACAGGGCTTTGCTGGAATCACCTGCAGCATTTTGTACGTAGGCAGTGAAACACCTTCAAGGCACCATTATGGAGAAATTTCCCAAACCCTTTCTGCGAAATCAATATGCTGAGGTGTCTCTCTGAAGTGCATGTACATTAATGCACAGAGTACAGGGAATAAACCTGACGAGACAGTGAGGTGGATTGAAAACTGGCTGAACAGCCAGGCCCAGAAGGTGGTGATCAGTGGAATAAAGTCTAGTTGGAGGCCAGTAACTAGACATGTACCCCAGTGGGTCAATACTTGCTCACATCCTGTTTAACATCTTCATTAACGGTGTGGATGATAGGGCAGAGTTTACCCTCAGCAAGTTTGTGGATGACACAAAACTGGAAGGAGTGGCTGGTGCACCAGAGGGTTGTGCTGTCATCCAGTGGGACCCTGACAGGCTGGAGAAATGGGCTGACAGGAACCTCATAAAGACCAACAAGGGGAAGTGCAAAGTCCTGCACCTGGGGAGGAACAACTTTCTTCTTCATAGCCAGTCAAAAGCTGGAGAAAGAAAGTGCCATTTCCCTCTCTTACCACTATGAAAATTTCGGAAGAAGCCCTTCCATATCAATGTATGCAGGTCTGTGCAATCTCAATTCAGCACGACAGGAATCTACACCTGAAACACTAAGAAATGATGGTGGATCTCTTAATAATCTTCAAATCAAGACAGAAATGTTTTCCAGAAGCTCAAAAATTCTGCTTAGTCAGATGCAAGACACTCACCTCAGTACAAGCAAAACCATCTAGAATTAAACAGCTGATAATGAATCTGCTAGATCTTTTTTTTTCATAGAATGGCTCATTCTGAGCTTAGACTCCATTCATGTGTGAATCTGGGAAGTAAGGAAAGCCAGATCAGTGCCTCTCCACTGAAAACACTAGAACGGATCTACAAGCAAGCTAGTGCACGCTTTACTAACTTTCGTTTTGGTGTTGGTTTTTTTTTTTTTTTCTTGGAGGGGGCGGTGTTAAGCATAATAATAGTTTAATGGAATATCTCCAAACATTTCCACTTTTTTCTTTGGTAATAATACTGAAGAAAGATTGACCCTCCACAACAAATGAAACATACTCAAGCAGTTCTTCAGAGGTGTGCCTTTCTAATTCCATGCAATCAGGGAGGAAAAACGTTGATTCTTAGAGTGGTAGTAAAGACTAGGAATTTAATAGCATTCTAACGCACAACATAAATGTGTGTTTCTTATTCTTCTAATCGGTGCATTACTGTAGTAAGTACAGAAAATACCACTGTGATTGCACAGATTTAAATTACAAGAGGTCATAAATCATGGTGCTCTTAAAATTTGAGGCAAAATTCACTGAATTTATTAAATCTCCTTAGATTCCAATGGGATTTGGCAGAGTCCCTTAATGATATTAAAATGCATTTGTTCGTAAAAGCGTGTTCACTACAGTTGTATGCAAATGTTGTGATTTGTTAATATCATTATGCAAACATTCAGGTCCAATCATGCTCCTCTTGAAGTCTTGTAATACAATTTCTGTAGACATCAGTAAGAATAGGTCTGGGTTAACCATTTTTAATTGCATTGTATAGAAGTATTACAGAAGATGCAATACAGTATTCACAAAAATCAGAGAGGCTTCTATGAAACCTACAAAGAGCAGCACAGAATCAATGAAGTAAAAGCAGTATTTCAAAAAATAATAAATTAGACATGGCAGTTTTGGAAAGCTGTACTGAAAAAAAGAAAGACAAATGAATTGGCACAGTTTAACAACCTAATTTCTAAGTGCACTTTATGATAACTCTCCTTACAAGCTGCTGTTTTCCCAAAAGATGATGACAAAAAGCCTCAATAGAACACCACTGTTTTGTAGTGACAGGTTTTATTGCATTGCCAGCTGTGAATCTAAATAAAAAGAACCCCCCAAAAAACTATAAAGGTTCCTAAAAACCCTGTTTTCTTTTGTTATCATCAAAAAATAGTAACATAGCACTTCCATATGTTTGTGAATACCCACAACTCGTTTTAAAAAAAATAGAAGTTAAAGAAAGGTGATTTTTGTTTTAGCTTCAAAAATAATGTAAAGAAACATTTATTAACGAGATACTTCAATGATCAGAGAGATATGTACAATGTGATAGATTTGAGTCCAATCCTGCAAATACGTGTTTGTGAATGCAGACTTGAATACCTGTTGATCCTGCTCATTTGAGCATGAATGAGTAAGTGTAATTAAGGACTGGCAGGGTCAGGCTTTTAGCTTTGCAGCTTCACATAAACTTTTCCACAATCTGTTCTAGGCTAAAAATTATAGGTACAGTATACTCTGTATACTTGTTGTTTTTTTTTTAAAAGGTGTTCTACAGCTCTAACCCCGTTATTGCTAGACTAAAAATGAACATTTGGAACAATTTACATGAATCATAAAGGATAAAACTGAGATGCGGCTTCTGATGACTGAATTTCCACTTGAGCCATTTTAAATTGGGTACACTGCAGCCATTTGCGGAGCACGGACGAGGTATTGTTCATTTGTCCTGACCCCTGTAACATCCTCAGGCTGTGATGGTTGACATTGCTCTGGATGGCTTGGAGGCGTAGCTGGAGTCCAGCAGATAAATGCTGTTGAAATAATGCAAAACATTTAGTTTCTCTTCTTTACTACTTGCATCAATACTGCCTGATGAAATGTACTTATTGTCATCAAGTGTCCATTTGGTTAGGGAAAGTTTCTCCACTGCCTCAATGTCACCTTTCTTTCTTCCACATCCTGCAAGGCAGTGTCGCCATGAAAGACAAATGTGCCTACAAAATCACCAGGTTTATCAAAAACAACTACATACTGAGGCCACCTCCAATACCTTTATTCCCATCAGCAGAATTCTCAAGTGGCAAACCACATTGGTGCACCTCACTCTCCCTTACAAACAGGGCCAGCTGGCAGTCTTACCCAAGTAGGACCACAATATCTGATTCTGATACACACACACACACACACACACACACACACTCACACACACACACACTTATGTATACAACCAAAATCCATCTTCTGAGTCAAGACTCCCAATCCTGATTTGTTAGGGAAGTCTCAAATCCAAAATATGAAAACCACAGCTTGGGGAACAACCCTTTCAGTAAATAGTGTGGAAAGGCTGGGCAGCAGAACCTGGTTAGAGGAAATAGTTTCAAAAGGGAAAGGGAGAACAGTACTGAGTAGGGAGAACAGTACTGAGTACAGGGCAAGTATCTTAGCTGGTGATACTCTGTATGCTCGCACCCAAGACCTTCAGTGTTGAGCTATCCAGTGCATCTGGATGTGCTACAGTGATCTATTTTCAGAGAGTTCAGAGACCAAGTCTAGGGATCTGATTTCCAGAACTTACAGAAGTATGTAACACTAAGTATAAAAGGACAAGTTGCTAGAAACAACTTACCTTCAGATTTGACTGTATCATTGGCAACCACATTGGTATTAGCTGTAAGAAGAGAGACATTTTCTTACTATACAAGTGAATGTAAACGTGCTCCAGTTACTTTGAGACAGAAGGGTATATCTAACCCATTTAGCAGTCAGAATGGACACAGACTGAACCATAAATCTATAAATGCAGTTATTTTTCAATGCTGCATATGTTTTGGGGCTGATGACTCTCTGAGGTAAAGAAGCCAGCTTCCTTTGTTTGCAGCTTGATGAATCACCAGTAGCAATTACTGATATCCTGTTTAAGGATTGCCTTAGACAATGATGAGAGTACAAAATAAAAAAAATATGTTAAAGGAAATCACTTCTTATTTTCCTGTAAGCAATATTGGAATGAATACAGTACACATTCTGCATTGCGAAGTGCACATCAAGAACTGAAAAAATATATAGTGAAAGTTCCTAATAATAAGACAGATATTTAAATGGTAATGAGCATTTTATAAGCCACTAGTCAGTGTCACTGCTTCTTTGCAGAATGTGACCTGTAGGCCTGGACGCACAGACAAACTCTCCTAACTATCCAGAATGACAAGGCAAGGGGGTCTGGCAATATGTCACCCAAGGCTGATACTTATTTCAGTCTTCTGCCCTTCAGAGAACTTTTATTTCTGAATAAGTGTAACATGACAAGCTTCTGGAGGACAGACAGGCATTTCTAGCAAAAGTATTCATGTTATCCAATATTAATTTAACCACTGAGGTTATTGTTCTAAAATGTTCCTCCAAATGGCATCAAAATTTGCAATTTACCAATTACACTACAGGGAGCTGCAAGTTAAACCTAATCACTATTGACAACATTAGATAAACTGCTGTTTCCCTTGTGCAAGGAATGATAATTGCTTCAATTTCAGTGCTGTTTTGCTGGAGAATCATACACAGCTCTGTCAGGACTGATTATTTATCCTACCAAATAAAGAACCATATTCAAACCTCACCATTTACAGAAAGATGAATGACAATACAGCTGGAATGCTGCCAGATGCAGCAGACGTGTGAGTTCTGTATATCTTTCTGTGGACTCTCACACTAAATGAAGTGCTCAATAAGATCCAGGGCCCACAAGTCCACATGTGATTTTTGGAGAGGTGGGAACAGGTAAGTGTAGTGAGAAGCCATGCTCCATGCTCCACTGCCATCAAAAAACGTCACTGAAACCTTCATCCAGCATTAATGAATTACTTATGGAACTAGCCAGTGCTGACAGGACTCGTGTCAGAAGCATGACAAGCAAGGAAGGAAGCTAGACAGAAAACCCATGTAAGGGAATTCCTTGGGTCGAAGGTACTCCTTTGCATCTGAACCAATTGACTGGACATCTTTTACAGTCAGCTGAGAGAAATATGCACTTCTTACATCTGCTTTGGGACAAGATGAACTGGATATCTAAAGCAGATAAAGATGAATCATGACCTAAAAATACATGTTTATATCCATTGACTAAAAACAGCATTCAAGGAAACTAGCGCATATTGATATTTATGCTGTAGAAGTCTAAGGTCAGGTAAGATTATTGTCATCCAGAGCCACTTCTGTCTTCCAGGATGTGGACACATTTAGGGAAACTAAACATTCCGCTGCAGGCACAAGAAAGCAAACCCTCCACTCCTACAGCTGCCAGTTAGATAAATGAGACAAGAAATTTTTATTGAAGCACTTCAGTTTTATGACCTAATCCCAGCCAGCCCTTTCTACACAAAGGAATAATATATAAAGCTAGTTCGAAAAAAACAGGTGGAAGAACACACTGCTGTCAGACACTGTCAATTTTTTGGAATTGATATTTTCAACAGTATCACATTGATTCCAGTGCAAGTTTTGATAGAAACCTGTCTGGAGAACAGATTGGTTGCTGTACTTTTCTGGCTCCCCAGTTCTGCTCTCTGCCCAGGTATCTAGAAGTCTACCTTGCAGCTACTGGAGAGCTGCCTAAAATCCCCAGATCTCCGGAAACGATGATGTGGTTTGCTGAGCTGCTCCCTTTTCTTCTCTAGGCTCCCAAATTCTTCAGGCATCAGGCACAGGTCAGAGAGCTGTGATCAGCAGGAGCTCATCCCCAGCATCAATGGCTGTCCTAAGATGGCTAATTTCCCAGTTCCTTTGACCTAGGAAACCAGGAGCAAAGCTGAACACTTTCACTTCAGTCCTCTGGAAGTGGAATGCTTCCCTCAGAGAAAAATATAATGAATTACATATATATGTGGGTGTGTGTCTGTATAAGTGTGTATATATATACACATATATATGTCCAAACTCCAACTTAGGAAGAAAAATAAATACATAACAGTTGAAACGTTTTCACAGGAAAAAAAACTTTGTTTTCCTCACCAGATCAGTCAAGATGGTCTAAAGTCAGATCCAAAAATCATCCTCTAGGGAAGTGGGAAATGGCTCAAAGATCGTAGTAAGCAATCAAAAATATGTCTCAGCGCTAAGCTCAGTATGAGTTTAATAGCAAAGGCCAGCACAGTACCAGGAGGAGTAATCCTCATAGCACTAAAACAAGGAGGAGACGAAGGAGTGCTTATACCAGGCACAAAGAAAGAAAGCTCTTCTTTCAGTGAAGAAGAGCTGAATTGTTCACGTCTTCTCTTTCTCTCTTGTTTTAGGACGAGAAGTTTTTGCAGCACCTAGATTCTTCAGGTGGAATAAAAGACACTGCAGTAGATATAATTATGTGAATGATAAATGATCAGGATTTAACAGTGCTATTGTGCTCAGTTCCAAGAGGATGGCATTGGGAATTACTACTTATGTTGAAAAGAATGTGGAAAAGAACTAGGACAAATACTTCCACAATTAATTAGTTTTGAAAAAATTAGTAACCTGGGACTACAAATCCTATAATAATATTATGTCTGCATATGTTCCTGCAGGATTGCACTTTAGGGCTAAGTAAAAGCGATTTGGTCATTCAGATTCTTCTCTTCCACCTCCCATCCACTGAACATGAAAGAAAGCTTAGCACCTTAACTAAATTTCACAGGTTTATCAGCTTTATTTTGTAGTAACAAAACCTGATTTAACCTGATTTAGTGTGTTATTGATAAATACTCTGAAACACAAACCTCTGGAAGTGTTCATTTGAATTGTGACAGGAATTTAGCCCTAAAGGCCTCTCTTTTTACAGCTTTAAAGCCATTCTTCCATCTTCTTTAAAGACATATCCCTGCCAAATTCTGGACGTCCTGGACTGCCCACAGCTCCTCTAGGGATAGCCACAATCACTTTGACGTCCTACACTGACAGAGTTTCTATAGTGAATTGAGTGATTACTGACAATAAATCTGTATTTTCACAACAGATGTGAATACTTCCAGGCCAGTTAACATCAAAACATTTAATTTTAGCTACTGTATTTTCAACTCCTCCTTGACCATAAAAGACTTGAGTAAAACAATAGTGAGAAGCTTCCTTTATGGCAACAGAAGAACTATATAAACCAACATATTTCAGCTAGATTCACACTGCATTTAACTACTTGGTTTGTTAAAATCTTCTCTGAAAAAAAAATCTTCAGAATAATGTGATGGGAAAACATGTAAAAAAAAGTCTAGTAAAATTGATTCATGCTTGTGCAGCTACCCCAATCTTTTGGCAATCTATTCTGTTCTGATCTGGGTAGTACAGAAAATGCACAGGAGACTGCTGATTTCGAAAGGAGTTTTACATGAATGAAGTATGCATTATTTGATTTTTTACCCAAAGAATAGCCTGTTACACATCCTATGGGAAGAAGATTCACTATCAAATAGTATTTGACTAAGAAAGACACATGGGCATATAATAAGATGAAAACCACTGTGTCATGAGGCTTTGCTATCAACCTAAAAGAATGTGAGGATCTGAACAATAAGGTGATCTTCAAAGGAACTGTGATAGTTTAAAATTACAGAATGGATAAAAATTCAGAGAGCACCTAGAGGTTCTCATAAGGTCAGTGACAGCAGTTGAGTCCATTAGAGGAATAAGACCATTGCAACAATGGAAAGAGGAAGTAGATCAGAAGTTCATTTCAAAAAATCAGGTGACTCTGGATTTGAGATTATGTTCTGGTCTTACTAGAGATTTTATTTTTTGTTATATTCCACTAGATTTTATTTCTGCACTAGCATTCAACCTCAAAAAAA
>VXAL01007444.1:379101-392286 GCA_013399475.1 Chauna torquata | reverse complement strand
AAAAAGAAAACAAAAGAAAAATAGTAGTAGTAGTTGAAAAAAAGTAGTAGAAGTTGAGTTGCCAGACAGCAGGGGACAATATCTCTAGAAATCAAAATAAACAGAAAACATCCTTAACTAAATATTCATGATGTGGTATGCCTACCTTTACAAAGATAGTGGAGTTGCATTCCTGTAAAGCCTCCATTAAACTAATCACATGTAGACACACCATTTCCACCATCTTGAAAAAAAAAACAAGCACAAAAACAAATTAATGTCCAGTGTTGTGCACTAAGACAACAATCCCTAAAAAGAATCTTCCTGTATTTGCTTGGCAGTTATACTGAATCACTAGATGTGTATTTATCAACTACACATAAGATTAAATATTACATATATATACAAGGCACATTTTTCTTTATTTCGTTTTCCCCTTATGCAGCAACACCTGTTAAATATTTCAAAGTGATTGACGAATTTTAATTCCTATCACCTATCAAAACAAGTTGCATTCAGCATTCTTCCTTTCAGACATCATAAATCCTTTTACATGCCTTTGCTGTGTAGTTCTCATCAATCAAGGTGTCAGAAATTGATATTTTTATTTACTGAATACTTTGAAAATTAACAGAGCAAGAAAAAACATCTCTTTTTTCCTCCTATGAGAAGACAATTTATTGTTCAGAACTGGCAGCTAGTCCATAATTCTTCCATTTTGTACCATGAATTATGACAGATGCAAATATTTATTTGGTGGCAGGCAGCACTTTACATTTTACATTATGTAAATTCATATGTATAAGACAGATACCCTGAGCCAACAGTAAGTATTTACAGTGCCTGCATGAACTATGTGTAAATTCCTCTCGATAATAATAAATTTAGCTTTTATGTAGTGTTTTTTATCTTCAAAGCGCTTTACAAAGACTAACTAATTAACCTCACAACACCCGTGTGAGATGGGCAAGTATTATTATCACATTTCACAGAGCAAGAGCTGAGGCAGATAGTTTAATAACTTGCATTAAAGCCACATCATGAGACACTTTCAGAATAAGGAATGGAACTTGGGACTTCCAGGTCATATTCTTGTCCTGAGGCTTGACATTTCCCTTTGAGTCTGACTAAACAACTGGCTAGTTAGTAGCACTATGCACAGCTCCCATTCAGAGGCTAAAATATTATTTAAAGACAGCTTTAGATGGTCCTTGCCTGATATGGACAAGATACGAGGAATGAGTAAATGGTTCAAAGACATTCCAAATATAGCCTATGCAATCACAATTGCAAGGGCAAGGTTCATACCTGTGTGGGGTGGAAGATCCTTCACAAGGGGAAAGGGGAATTACATGAATTAACTTCCATTTAAAAAAAAGAAAAGAAAAAAGAAAAAAAAAGCAACAAAAGAACAAAGAATGAAAACTCCAAACCTTAAGAGCACCTCAGAGGACTGGGCCATGTATAAAGAATCTTTCTCACTCTAAGCTCAGCAGATTCCTCAGAGCCAAATCCAGTAGTTACCATCTCAGTTAAAGTCGAACAGTCACTAACATGCAGTAGTGCTACCAGACTTGTCATGACTTTCTGGGAAGTGGGAAACAATACATCTTGCCCATCAGAAACAAGTTCTCAACCCTAAGCCTGCAGGCATGGAAAATCAGTAGTCAATGGGAAGCAAAGGTAGCACCTATGTGAAGGCCACTGGCACACGTCTGGGTTCTTATTGTACAAAGCTGCTCCAACAACAGCGAGCAGTTGAGATAAATGAATGCTTGTTTCCAAAAAATGGCCTGGACAATTTCTGGGCAGAGCGAATATTTCCCTTTCAAACTTTATCTCTAGGGATGTCCCATTCAAGTCATTCACTACTCAAAAATGTTTCCAGAGACGTGTATGTGGCTTATTTTTGATGAGTAACCAATGAGTAGTCAATTGTCAGCATTGTGTGTTTTTCACCATCGTGTGGTAAAAGATATTGAAATGGTATTCACAGAATTATCCTAAAACACTCAGTCGTTCTTGTAAGGCAGAGTAAGATGAAACAATAGGACCAATGTGGAGAGCAGGAAGATACATAAAATGAGACCTGAAGCAGGGAGTCCTTAGTCCAACAAGCAGCAGCTCTAGCTCTTGAACACCACAACCCTGTTTCTGGCATATCCTGGCTATATATATAGGTCCTGTCTCAGGTCCGCTGCAAGGTTAAACCACTACTAATTAGCTTTCTCTTTACGTTCTCAAAAGTATCAAAAGTGCTTTAGAAAGTTATTCAGAGACTGATGTATTCTACTGAAATACGGAAACAAAGCCAAGCCCTCTGAGTTTAGTATGTACTAAATCTGTGCACAGCATCTGACTCACCACTTTGTTATGTGCCATTAGCTGTAGGATGCTAGGTGTCACTCGGCTCCAGAACTCCAGGGCTGTAAGGATTGCTGTAAAACTAAACTCGTTCTGATTCTGAACTGTCGGAGCTACTGCTGTTTGCTCACAATACACTGTCCAGAGCTGAGCAAATATAAATGCATGGAAGAGGGAACACATGTGCAGAACAGATGTCTGTAGAAACAGAAAAGAGAGGACAATGTTTATTGAAATAATTGTACTGGGGTATAGCGCAGAGGCTTTCATCAAAGTATTCCTCTGTCATGTGCTGCACTGTGCAGTCCTGCCCCTCACTTTCCAGAATGTTTCCCTCTGATTAGAAACTAGTCAGGCATGTTTGATAACATCTTCTCCTTGTTTAAAAACTGTTTTTATATCTAAAGACTAAAAACTGCATTTGCAAACACAATTCCATGCAACCTTAGTGTATGACATTAAGGTCAGTCTCTTTAAAGAAAAGGTTAGTTTTGCAGAACAGCTACTCAGGACTAGTCCCAAGACTTTCTTGATGGAAAACCCCCACCACCGTATGTGGAAGGCCTGGAGGCTCTGACATGTATGACTCCATTTCAAAGATGCTGTTGAGGTATGTCTGTGAGTCTGATCACCTGCAAGGAAGGACATCACACAGAATACATCATCTTACACCTGTCATCCATTTCTGTCTTGCTGGGACACAACTGCTCACAGTCCATGTAAAGTTAACAGAGATTTCGTCCTGCATACTCAAGCACAACTTTGCTGGTAAGCGTTATATATTGCAACGCCTGAGCCTCCAAGAGTCCTGGACATTAACCACTCCATTGTAAGAAAGATGTTACTGGTCAGAGATGTTTTCTCAGTTTAAAACTGCAACAGTGATTCGTGCTCTGTGGCAGTAAGACTGCACCAAACATTGCAATGGTTGCTTGGTAACTGGAAAGAGGTATTGGAAAGAGGAAAAAAAAAAAAAAAAGCCAGAAGACATGAATGGGAAGCACCAGTGTCTTGGCTGGGTGAGGGCAAAGAAAGGGGGATTTTAAGTACCAGACAAATGTGTGATCATTCTGCTTCCGTAGTTCATAAAATCCTGGTTGGCGTCAGAGTACTGCTATATCTGTCTTAAGATACTGTCACAAATTGCTTATGATTTGCAATAATTCTCTTCTCATCAAGAGCACCTTCAGAAAAATAAAGTTGTCCTTGAACCATCACTGTTTGTAATTGACTTTTGATCACAACATTTATAGGTTATTCAATACTACTATACACGTAGAACAGAATAAGTAACTCTCTAGCGATTTGCTACAGAGATGGTCATTGCTAAAGCTTCAATCTGGAATCAGTTTTTCCTTCCTGATTCCTGTGCTATTTTGAAAAAGTTAAATCTCAAACTTATTTGCAGTGATTTCATCACCAGTTTTCTATCCATGAAGAGCTAGCTATGCAAGAAAAACAATAAAAGATTTCTTTCCCTAGATCTCAGCTTTTAATAATGTTGTACCCCTTTTTTCCCTAAGAAAAAAGAGTTTTTTCTTAGGAAGAAATAAATACTCCCATGTTGGCCTGCTTTAATCCAGTGGGATCTTTTCTCAAAAATAAAAAAGGCAAATAGTTCTTAAACTCTCAAAAAAATCTTACTGGATTACTTCAGAAACACAGTCTGTGGGGCACTGTGCTGGAAGTATAAGCCTTTCTAAACAGGACATTAGTTTACATGATTTAGTTTTGATAATATTTAGAACAGTTTAAAATTTCGCATCACAATTAAATACAAGTTAGTGATAAGGATTTTCAATAGTAAGGCCAGTATACACCACATCTCCTCTTAAAACACAGAATCCCTTACCTTCGATTGCTCTGGAAACCCAATCAGAATTACAATAAGGTGGTCAGCAATTTGTGAACCTGCATCCAGTGGAATAGGCATGCAAGATGATGGAGAATTTGGACAGACAACATTGTGTGTCAGAGACCCCAGGAGTAGCCAGGACAGCAAACGAATATGTGAAACACATTCTATGAACTCTTTGGGCCTGTCAAGAAAGAGTGGATTTTATAATGCTGCAAAGTCTTCTGTTTTTCCCCAAAACAAAGAGTCTCTTTAAACACTTCGCAAGTGCAGTCTTAAGTGTGCTGGAGGCACAAATTATTGGTACAGCTTACAGGAAGACTTGAACCACACAGAACTTAGTGGACTAGACATAACCTTTACCAAGTTCAACAGAACATACTTGGTGGGCCTAAGAAATGGTCTCTATAAAAGGCTAAAACACGCACAGATCCGCTGGTTCCATACACAGTGATTTTTTACACAGAAATCATCAAATGAGAAGGGTTGCCCAAGTGGTAGTGCTCCTCTCTGGTCCCCTGGACGGCGTATGGCTGACGAGGCTATGGCAGGAAATTCTCCATTGCACACCTAGCTCCGAGACAGGCACCCTGCTTTACTTTCACTATGCTCCTCTTCTCCACAGGCAAAGTGGAGTGAATTTCTCTTTTCCTTAGCCTCTCCTTGGGCATTTGGACTGCATGCTTTTGAGGGCAGGGACTATGCTTTTTTCGACCGTTACTAAATGTTCATTCATTATCTAGTGCAACGTTTAATTGTGAAGCAATCTGCTTAATCAATCTAAAAAGGAAGAGTACTTCTCTGGTGTCATCTTGTCTGTCCCCTTGCTGTTAAAAAATTCAAACTACATACTCATTTGAGTTCATAGGCCTAGGAAAAAAGATTTATTTTAGATCAAGAAATCACTACCTAGTAGGCTACTCACTACTGTTGCTCATTTCTAAGTTAACATTGTTTTCAAGGACTCAGAGAACCGAAGAGTCATTCCTTTTTTTTTTTTTTTTTCTCGTATAGACTCTGATAAAATGCTCACCCTCAAGTACCTACAAGGTCTCACAGGAATTCCCCACCCTCACCTCAGAGCCTACAATGCAATCTTTACATGTATGAAACTGAAGCCCAAAGAGATAACAACTCCTTATTTCCAAAACTAGGTATGTACATGGAAGTACATGCAGACATATCTGCCGGACTGGAGCCCAAGTAGCTCAGTCCCTAGAAGCCTGGGGCAGGAAGTCTGGGACAAAGTTGGGAGAAGAATACAGATTTGTTAAAACACAGTCCAATGCACTGCACTCAGAACATCTCATTTGCTATTACTGTAAGACAAGGGACAGTATTTTGCCCTTCTTTTTGAATGCAAGACACTGCACATTAGGATTTCTCACAGTGAAAAAAAATAACAAATGTCTTGAAAGGCATGATTTCTCTTGTCTAACTTCACCAGGTGAAGTCAGTATTTTTATCAACACCTGAATAGGCTTACACTTAAAAGACCTTGCTCATTTTTACTCAGTAATTTTGATGGGCATTTCCCATTTTTCTCCCACCATATTTTATATAATTCTAGGACTGATGAAATACTTGCATGCTTTTCACTGTCGGTATCTAGATGAAGAATGAAGTTCATTTCCAGTGTAACACCAGTCAAGCCAAAGGAGTTACCTCCACTGTCCCTTTAGGTCTGTACTTTAAATATTGCATTGATGACCTCCTCAGGTAAGGATCAGGGAGCTGCTGACCAGCTGATTCAATGTCCCATGGCCACCACTCCCAACTGCGCATCACATCTACTCAATTTGTCAATAAACAGAATTCTGTGAAGATTTCTAATTCATTTTAGCATTTCTTTTTGTGGAAAAGCATTCTCACCCTTGTTGCATTGCAGAAGGAGGATGGTAAAGCCAAGGCAAATATCGGATCACAGCTTTGTTGTCTCTGTGGTTTCCTCGTGTGATTTCCATAGCAGCAATCTGAGCTAAACCAACTTTCAGATGCCCACCAAATGTGTCTTCATGCAGTGGCTGAGAACAAGTCTTCATGTGACTCTGCAAAGCAAAGATCTTATTTCCTACCTGAAAAGAGTATTTTATTTCACTTCCCTGCAGTCTCTTTCTCAAGGTCTCTAGCTGTGTCTATAAAACTACAGAACAAAACTCAGAAATAGGTTTAAAAAAATTCTCCAGTCCCTATATTAGTACCAGTATTATGATGCAGCTTTTTCCATGGAGGCCACATTTTCAAGAGCCCACACAAAAGGTTGTACAAAATGTATGAGTACCTTTTGTACTAGCAAACTCATCAGCTATTAAGTACAAACTAATGGTTGCACATCCAGACAGTTTCACTGAAGATCAAAGAATTCAACCATTTAATAGCGTAGCACTGTGGGCAGGAAATGCCTTCCTTGTGCAATATTCCATTTATACGTACAGAAATAAGCTGTCTCTCATTCACCAATGATATGACCATGTTGCTCTAAACCTTTAAGCTCTGGAAATGTAAAGGCTAAACCTTTTACCAAAAAACCTGTATACATTTCTGCCTGGAAAGATAATCTACTATCGTGTTTTGATAGCTCTAAGGAATGTTTCACTGGTGCTCCTTGAGATCCTTCTATATTTCTAGTTGAGCTAACTTTGCGTTACCTTCTGTCACTGGACTAACAGAACACATACTGAGCGCATGTGCATGCTTAAAGGACAGCCATATGCATTGCACAAGAGAAGAAACAGGCCATTAGTAATTAAATTATTATAACTGGATAAAAATCGGTGGATCAGTAATATTTAATAACAGATAAGGATCTGATCCCAGCAACTCATACTCTCAAAAATCACTTTAAGTTTCTTTTGAGAGAAAAAAGAAATGTATCAGCATGTATACCTAACGACTTTGCTACAGAGACAGATAAAAAGGATAGACAGGTATGCAGGAGATACATTCTTCAAAAATAATGGAATTTGCTAAATAAAACCTTGCTGAGCTCTCGCAATTAAAATGTTATCCCCAAGGAAAAAACAATATACTAAAGTGAACAGAAACAATAAACTGGAATGTGATTATCTTGAGAATTAACATTTATACTTTGTTTATAATGCAACAGTTGCTAATACACAGGACTGAAAATAACTAACTTTTTTCACAGAAACAGAGACTATTCTCAGACACACAAAATAAGACATTGTAAATGAATAAACAACTTTAACTGTCTGTTCACTGAATTTCTACAGTGATTTTTCTTTTACATGTATTTATTATAAAATAGCATTTAATAACTTTTTCTCATTTTTTGTTTATTCTTCTGCAAAACATCACTCAAAATTTGAAAACCAAGATTAAACTTTTGCCATTGGATTGTCACTAGTCATATAAATCATATGATATTCGTTGTGTGAATTTGGTAGTCCAGATGCTGTTGATAATACATACTCATAGTAAGAAATTGTACAACTGGATAATCTTAGGACTCACTTCCTAGAAACACCTATGTGAGTAAAACCCAGGCAATGTAAGCAATTATTTTAAATCAGCTTAAAAGAATGTGAATCTAGATGTTGTGAATTTCTTTAATGTTCTGACTATTTGTAAACTTAGAAACATTTGCAATATTTTCCCAACTACATTGGAAACACTTAATAAGCTCCTCTTAAGATCCTACCAGAAACCAAAAGTGAAGAAACTAAGACTTCTCAAATTCAGCCTTACTTAGTAAGAACTGCCGTTTCATTTTGCAAAGACAGCCAAAGCTTATTCTTCGCGATATATAAAATTATGGTCATATTCTTCTCAGAGTCCTGTATTACATGGACCCAAATCAACATGAAATTTTAGACCTTTTGGTCCTGATTTCATTTTAAATGCCACAGAGTACATATTTGGGCAGCTTCTTGTCTAATTTCAAAACATAAAAGTGACAAACTGGGTAAAGTTTTAGTTCATGTCCTATCTATATCTGAGTATAAAAATGTAATAAATAAATAGTCCTACCAAGCATAAGAAATTAACACCTTGGAATTAAGCATTGTAAGAGCATTTCTAAAAGTCAGGCTACAGTTCAAGGGAGAAGGGTGACAGAAAAAGTGCAAATGGGAGAGATCTTTCTACGTAAACTTTTTACCCAGGAGAGAGGTTACTTGCAAGTATTTACAAATAATTTTTTCCCATTCCCTATTTCTGTGGAAGTGGCAAATTAGATGCATCTCTGCATCATTTATGATTCATTTGCCAATCTATTCTGAAAACAGTTCTGAACTAGAAGAGAAATGGGTGAATAACTTTAAAGGATACAGTGCACAGGTAATCCAACTGAGCTTAAAATGATTAATTCGTCTGTTCTTTGAAGTAAATTTCTACTCCAGCACAAAAAGCTGCTTCTCTTATTGCAGTATTTCTTTCAAAACTCAATGGGATTGAAGGCATAGGGCCAACAGGGTAAGAACTTACAAAAAGGTATTTTGACCAGTAAAACAAGGTTACTGTGGGTTTCAAGAGATGTGAATTTCAGTTTCACTGGGATTCTTCCTCCTTTGTGGTAAGTGTTATCATATTGCAATAAAGCATCGCCTCCAGGGCATCGGGTGGGGTAGAGGAGGCATGGGGAGAGTGAGCAAGCGAGCATGCAAGATAAACAAGCAGGGTAAAAATTCTAATCTCACTGATTCATAAAAAAAACTCCAGTATCAAAATCCAGCACTGGTTATCATTTTTTCTGTCTTGCCTGTAACAGAAAGTTTGTATGAACTCATGGCATGAAACACCCCAGTGCATTGCCAGTAACTCTTGGCAGGACTGGTGCAATAGTAGAGGCCCTTTCAGGGAAACACCATACTCATTTCTCAGGAAAACAGAACTGACTAATCTGTAACANAAACAAATAAACAAACAAAACCACATACACTTTAGATCAATGTATGCCCACAACCAACCTTTAATTTGGTTAAGGTATGCATATCTGCAATGAAATCCAGCACTTCCCCAACATATTGCCTCATGCATTCCATTGCTGCTGTTCCACACTAGAACATAAAAGAAATATGTTTAAGTACCAGGTTTCCAATCTGTTAGTGTTCTTTGTCTTTGCTTCTTGTTCACCAGAACACAGGTTCTTGTCTGTCTCAAATTCTTTACTTTACTTTTTAGTTGCATTACTTTAATTAGGAATAGGCATTCTTTGATGTTTTTCTTACTGTAATTTGCCCTCTTATCTGACGATAGAATAAAAAGATAGACCAGTCACTGTAGCTTCTTCATACATCATAAAATACCCTTATCTGTGACAGCAGTGAAAGATCAACTGATGAAACTTTCAATAATATCCCTGTCATGTATCTCCTGAAATTTCCAGCAGTCCGGAATCAAAGTCTTAAAAAGTCAATGAGAGTTTAACAACTCAGTTCTTCAAGCAGCTGAGCATTTCTGCAAGTAAAACCAATCAGGTACAATCCCAGAAAACAAAATTCAATCACAGGAACAGATGCCCTTATGATCATATGAATCATGGTGGAAAAACAGGGTAAATGATTAGCTTCATGTATTTTATGTGTAAACATGACTGAAATGAACATTGCTGAAATTTGTTATTATTATTTTTTTTTTCCAAACTAACAAAGGTTTCTGGGATATTCCTGTAGTAAAGTCACATGGCATTTTAATGGCACTCAAGCTAGTTGCAATTTTCAAAAGAGGATACAAGGGCTGTAAGGGATAAATCCAATCCTTCATGGACTGTTTCAATTTGACCATAAAGTTGTAAGCATTAAGAAGTGATCTGTGCCAGAGCAAGAACAACCTCAAAGGGAAAACAAAAGGACTCAATATGGTGCATGTATTCCCATAGTACAAATTTTCATAGTCCCTTTTCTAGAACAGCGAAAAATGCCAGTCTGGCCTTCAGCTAGTACAAGACAGGCCCAAGATGTGCAAAGCAGTCAACTGAACGAAGCTGTCAGATCAAATAAAGGCTTCCAACAGACCAGAGAAGCCTGGAGAAAAGCTTTCAGAAGGTGATATGACTGACCCATGAGGTATCACATAATGTTTATATGTTAATAATCTGAGGTGAAGATAATTCTAGCTGAACTCAAGGGGAACTACGAATGTTCAACATTCCTCAAATCCAGTCGTTAGAAATGCCTCATTTTTAGGGGCAAAGTGAAAGTATACTTAACTTTAGAGGCTATATGATGAAATTATTAGGTATCTTTCTTCTTAAAGTGACCCCCCCCAAAAAAACAAAAACAAAAAACTATTGTATCCAGAGTCATAGCCTTAGGACAAAATATTGCAAAATGTTTACAGGGGGAAAATACTCCTCTCTGACTATTATTTAATCACGTGTGCTTTGAAGCACAGAAACTGATTACCCTGAGTATACAAATGAATCAGATTTAGTTTTGATCACAAAATTATTAAGCCATCATTGAGTTTTAGTGGCTGAAATTTGAAAAACTGTTAGCATTCTATTTTTAAGCAGCTGATGTGGGTGCTTCTCTTTTTTCTAAGTCAGTATCAATCTACGTGGTGTTGAACTATACCACCTTCTGGCTCTTCAAATGCTACGCGTGTCAGTTCCCTTGACAGAATAAAAAACAGTAAAATAAGGTCACTGGCAGCCCTGTCAGCATATCCTCCATCCAGTTTACGTGGAGTAAGGATTCCACATGGGTTCTAAAGTACTGAATGATAGAATTACAAAAGATATTATACTCAGACCTCTGAATAATAATGTTCTGTTGCAAAAGACTTCTCTCCAATCTTCTCTTTCATTCAAGGTTCTCTATGATTTCTTCTGAAATGATCACTTTCCTATCATACCTTGTAACACCAACGTCAGTCTATCTATTCAAACCAAACGTAAATTAAAACATTCTGTTGGAAGGGAAGGTGTTACTAGAGATGTGAGTTTAAAAAAAAAAAAAAACACACACTTCAGAAGATATATAAGAAAATACCTGTTAGGTCACCCCTAAAGCTGACAAACACACATGCAGGGAAACTGGTTTTCATAGCTCATAGAGTAGGCTTTGGCTATACCTCATCCAGCTGTTGGGGTACTCAGTAACTTATCATGGAATGAGTCAAGCCCTCCAATTGTGCTTCTTCCTTACTTGTTCACCAGCCACATATTCAACACCTAAGCAATTATGAGCATTGCTAATTTAACTACTATATATTACTGGAAAAATGCCATTAAATCCATTCTTTAACCAGATCTTCTTTTGTCAGAAAGGAGGCAATGGCTTTTAGCTTCCCTCCTTGATGTCATTTTTTGAGGCATTCAGCTGGTCTGTTCCCCAGATTTTGTCTTCTTGAGCACAGGCTCCAGCTAAAGTCACACACATGACTAAAGATTATTAGTGAGAGTAAGGGAAGCAGTATCACATCCAAAAGTTTTCAACATTAACAAAAACGAAGAAAAGTACTTCTGCCTGCAGTATACCTTGCCAACCAGAGGAGAAATGAAAAAAACATTCAAATGAAGCATAATGAGCTGAATAAGACATTTTTTAAAAAACAAAGCTAAGAGATAGAGTTTGATTCAGTACTTACTCCAGGCATAGAGGCAATCATCTGTTTATGCAAGATTGTTGACTCAGCTAGTTTAGTTCCAGCATCTGCACAAACAAACTAAGAAGAAATTAAAGGTGCATTATTTTGGGGGGGGAATCTGAAAACTCTAATAAAGTTATGCATGACTTTAAGGTCATTTCAGATCTCTTCTTGCTTATATTTGTGGTCATTTGCCTTTAGAGCTCTCTTCCTTTATAAAGAATTTAGTTTGCTCACCATTACAAATGAGACAATTTTAATGAAAAAAATTGGACTTTAATGTGTTTGATTAACACGTATATGCTCTGCAGAAGCAATTTTAAGAATATTATGTAATAAATCAAATCTTCCTTTATCAGCATAAATATGTATCTTTGCCATTCCTTGGACATATCAAACGTTCCTCTTTCATTACAGATTCGGGTTACAGATTAAAACAAGATAGAGGAATACAAGGCAGCGTGCCACGTTCTTTACTGTGATACTACAATGCTTTCACTGAAGTTCTACAATGATGAATTACATGAACACACTCACTGGTAGTGTAGCATAACTTTTCCATAATTAAGGCCAAAAACCTAAAAAAAATACAGGCTGTTCCAGAGACAAAGTCAGTATCATTCTGTTGTATGAGAATATCTCTAATTGGTTTTCTTACACTTTTATTTTCATTGCTTTCTTTTTTTTTTTTCACTTTATTTTCAAATCCCTTCCCCCAAAATCTCTGATGTTCACACCACTCATACATTTGATCTGCTAATACTGTTATTTAATCTTTATAAGCTTCAATAATGCATTTGACTCCATGCAGATGATTTACTTGTGCACTTGAGCAATTTCTGTCCATAATGATGTGAAGTAACTTCCTAACAAAGAGCGGCCAGAAAAGAACTTACAAGCTAAGACATAAACCTTAATTTTCTTTCTTGACAGTGAATACTGTGGTACCTTCACAAACTGAGTCAGACATTGACTACACAACATACTTTACAGTTGTCTAATGCATGTGTGTTAGCAGTGCTCTCAGTGACTGAAACTCTTCTTGAAGGTATTTCCAAATACTCTCTACAGACCTAGAATTTATTCTTCCACTTCCATGGGCTTTATCTTTCAATGATAGATTTAATCTGAACTTAGACTGCCTACCAAGACTAGGAAACAACTCATGTATCAGGCCTATGTCTTGACCAAGAGTCTCTACTTTGGAATAAATTCCAGAAAGACATATCTGAGTTTAGATTAATAATCTAATTAGGTATCCTCAGACATCAGCCTGGCTCCAGTAGACTCTTCTTTTCCTTAGAAATTATTTTACACCAGAATAAGCCAAATAAAAATAAAATAAGAATCTGACTCATATTTCAGTTGAGAGATGGCCTGGTGCTCTTCCTACCAGAGCTCTAATCATTATTCAGAAAGGAAAAGAAAGCCTTAGG
>VXAL01007444.1:351746-373839 GCA_013399475.1 Chauna torquata | reverse complement strand
TCAGTCACATGTCCCACATGCACGAATGGTGCTCTGATCATATGATGTTGTCAGTAACTCATCTCCAACAAGATCCTAAGCAGGTGCCAAGGGAAGAAGAAAAACAGGGCAAACACGTATAATTGCCACTATCACTCTCATAGCCAGTAACTACTTTTTTTGCTCGGGGAACTCCTGAGGTTAGCGTGGTTTCTGTATAATTCGTAACTTTCACTGGATTTCTCTTCCACATGCGTCCACTGACCTCTTGCACCCATGTCAACTTATAGCACCAACATTATTCGGCATTGTTTGAAGAACCACTTCCTTTTACTTGCTTTGACACTGGTTCCTACTAACTTAATATGTTCTTGTACTGGGAAGGCATGAAATTACCCACCCCTATCTGGGTCACTTGTGACCTTACAGATCTCTGTCACGTTCCCATCAGTTGTTGCTTTTTACACTGAAGAGCCCTGACTTAGTTGCTCTTTATATGGCATTCATTCCACGGTTTGATCATTCTTGTTACCCTTATCTGAACTTTCTCCAGCTCTACTATATCCTTACTGGGCATGAGGAACCACAATGGTGCACAATACTCAAGGTGCAAGCGGACCCTGATGACCCACTAGAATGTATACTTGCCAGCAAGAGTGACCCTTCCTACTGTCATATGCCTTCACAGTCCTGAGTCAAACACAAAGCAATGCCACACCCAGACAGTTGACAATTACATCCCCAAAACACTGGACAGAATTTCCTATTAGTAATCCAGTACAGTAGCCTGCACATACTGGAAAAGAAGAGAGGTAAAACTCTTGTCAAAAGCATTCAGCCATTTTACAGACTAATGCCTATGCTAAGCAGGATACAATTGTGCCATCAGAAATTCCTTTGTCAGAACACTGGGAAGGAAATAGGCTTCACGAATCTCAGCTTTCCTCGGCTGTAAGGATAATACAACAGTGAGCTAACTCCTTCTCAGACTTCTCTTATCCCACTGTCTAAACTTTCAACGTTTGTTAAGAACATGCAGTGCACAGACAGATGAAGGAAAATCAAGCAAAATGTTTTTAGACATCTGACTTCTTGCTTCCTGCACTGTAAACTAGGAGTGATGACACTGAAGTCAATGGCCCAGAGTACCCTTCCTACTGAAGTCTCCTTATTCCTATCATTCTGCTGGTGATAAATACATATAAACATAGTTTATATACACTTTAAGAACTTTATATTCTGCCACAGCAGTGTAAAGTGGCATTAGTTCCATGAGAATAAAGCCCAGAGGAGTCATGTGCGTAAACCTGGCACCAAAGAGTCAAGAATGCAACCCCTTTAGTCTCTGTTCAGCCAAAGTTACGCTCTCAAATGTCTATGCATCTCTATAAAACAGATGTCTTGCAACCTTCACACCGTGACTTGCCAGAGGTGTACGTGTAGAATGTGAAACTACTGAAGTTTGTTTCTAACTATCTCAGGGCCCAAACTTAGTAATAAGAACAGTAAATTTGGTTTAATGGAGTAGTATGCTATCCTATAAATAAGCCAGGATAAAGCAAAAGCCTTTATATTTGCCTCTGTTGCTACTACAATAATTAAAAATACTGAGGATCAGCCATTTCAATGTTCTTAAAAAACTTTAATAGTAAAATCTTACCATGCACAGTTCAGCGACATACTGCATTTACTTAATAAGGGTCAAGAATACGTTAGTAAAACACTAAGTTTAGGTTCAAGCTTCAGCAGCTGTAGGAGGTAAGAGAGCCAAAAAGTGTCCATTTAAAGAGAGCTGAGAGGAAAACTGAAGATAAGATGACAACAATCCACAAAAGAGATGCTACTCTCAACTGAGAGTTCCAAAGGCATTGAAAAAATCAAATTGCTGACCTGGAACAGAAACTCAGACAATGAAATATCAGATTGATGTGAGTCTTCAGGCTCAGAGCCAAGAGATACTCCTGCCACAGGGTATTAGGAAAATGTTGGTGATTAAACAAAAAAAAAAGATTTGGAGTGGTCGGGCAGCATTGACCTCTGAAGTACATATTAGAATGGCTCGATGTTTGAGAACATAAAATTCCTTCATAGCATATCTGAAAGGTGTCACACGGCATTTTGTTCAAGCCAGTACATTCAAAGTTACAAAGCAAACAATTAAATCTGAATAGTTTCAATGTTCACAAATTATATTCCTTCTGGAATTTCTCCTACATGGTATTCTCTCACAAACAGCACTATTTAGTTATAGCAATTTCCACTGTAGAGAAATATTGAAATCACAACTGGCCTGTTTTTTCTAACAGCAGTCATTAATTTGATATTTTTAATGCAAAGCCATTGCAAGCTTAGCTGGGATTGTTTAGTCTGGAGAAGAGGAGGCTCAGGGGAGATCTCATTGCACTCTACAACTTCCTGAAGGGAGGTTGTGATGAGGAAGGGGTCGGCCTCTTCTTCCAGATAACTAATGACAGGACTCAAGGTAACGGCCGCAAGTTGCGCACAGGGAAATTTAGACTAGACATCAGGAAAAACTTTTTCTCTCAGAGAGTGGTCAGGCACTGGAACGGCCTGACCAGGGAGGTGGTGGAGTCACCGACCCTTGTGGTTTTTAAGAGGCGCCTAGACAAGGTGCTACAAGATATGGTTTAGTAGCTTAGTGGGTAGTATTGGTGATAGGATGACGGTTGGACTAGATGATCTTGAAGGTCCTTTCCAACCTTGTGATTCTGTGATACAATAACAAGGATAATGTAGCATGGAGTTCCACTAAATTAAGCATTTTGTGGATACAAATTGCAGGAGAACATTCACTAGTGATTCCATTTCTGGGTCACCAGGTTGCATTAAACTATATCAAGCAGTTTTTACCAAGTGCTATAATCCAAGCTTCCTGGGTGCAATTAAGTATTCAATACAGTTATAGAATATTGAACCAGGAAGCATGCAAGAAAAATGTTTGTGTTTTTTCTTTTTTAACACCATGTTTTAATAAAATTTTCTTAAAATAACTGAAACTGCAGAGCATGAGGGGAGTGAAACATTTCCTGTATTTCACAGCTTGTTTTAGAAGGCATACATGACATAGTCTTATCAGATCTCAAATGCAATAGTTCCTTCAGTTTTAAATGGGTTTTTTTTTGTTTCAATGAACTCCTCCCCACCCCCCAGTTCTAAGTTAACATTTTTCTCACTTTACTTTGCCTTGCCCAAAGCCTGAACTAGGTCTTACTCAAATTACTTCCAATAGCTGGACAGTCTCTTCTGTAGTCAGGATTTTTTTTCTTTCATAAACTCTTCTCTTTCAAATGAGACAAAAAAGGTAATATTTGCTTGCTTCAGTTAAACATACTCATAGTTTCTATGTAATGCTTCAAAACACTACATCTGGTGAAAGATTTTTGTGTTGTGGCACAGCTTTTCTTTGAGAGTGTTACTGCTTTTCTTATTTCATCTTCACTGTCTGTCCAGTGATCTTTTAAGTCTTACTGACTGAAGCAATGCATATTCCAATTGTACAACGTCAACACAGAAAATCATGTAGCTACACATGAAAGAATGTTTCCTGATGATTAATTATTGTTGTGCTTTAATCTACATAATAGAGCATACAAGGCCCTAGTGAAAGGTTTGATTGTTTTCTGTGGGTTTTTTGGTTGTTAACTTCTCACCAATTGCTACAAAAATGAACTTAGCTAATAAATGAGTGTTATTTGTATCCCGTAGCTTTCAGCCAGGAATCTTAGAAACATTTTAAAGGTAGACACATACTGTTTTCTTTTCTACGCAGCTTACAGCCACGCACATCAAAGTGATACCTAATACAGAATAAAACAGGATCTAAGCTGTGAAGCTCATAACTTGGAGTTTTCCACTTTAATCAGCAATCCGTTGCCTCCCCTCGCAGCTTTGCTCTCAAGTGGCCCTACTGGGAATATTTAGTTTTTTACTTCACAAGGTATGTGGCTAAACCTGTGCACTAGGAAAGATATGACTATACAGACATTTTAAGTCATGCATGAATACCAAATATTCTCTCTAAAAGATAAAAATTTTCAGAAGTCATGAAATCATATCAAAACTTTTTTCTAAGCAATATTTCCGGCAGGTTCCTTTTATCTGTATCTATAGTGGGAATGTGAAACTCAGTATTATTAATCAGCACTGAATCATCATCACTACTTGATTAGCCAAACTACATTAAAACTGCTGACATGTCTGAAACTTGACACTGATTTCCTCTTTACTTACAAACATCCTACTTGAGGGAAGTAGGATTTTGTCCTATTTTCAGTGGTCTCTAATGGAAGATATAGTCTCATTGTTACCTTAGTGAAGGCTCGGTAGCACAAACCACACAGTTCCACCAGGTAGGCCAGAGTGAAGACAGCATTCTGAATTACAAAACTTAGTAATTTTGAGAAAGGTTCCAGAAGACTCTGCAATGACATGATTTAGGGAAATCAATAACTGGTTGCTCAGCAAAACAAAAACCATTCCATCTTGGAAACGTCTGAATGGAACAGCATCATTATTTTTAGCTCAGAGGCTATTTTGCTGTGATTTACACTGTTTCAGTCAAATGGCTATTCTATCTAGCATTTGCCTTCCTTCTTGTACAACAAAATTAGAAGAAAAAAACAAGAAAATAGTTTCATCTCTGACATACTGCTTATGATACTCTATCATGTTTATGTAGGAAAACCGCACTGACCTCAGTGAAATTGTACTAGTGAGAGGACTGCAGAATCAGCCTCTAAGGAAATTCATTACTATCTTTTTTTTTTTCAGAGAACGCCAAATCTTTAAGAAGATATACACTGGCACCCACACGGGAATGTAATCCCACCCACACTTTACTGTAACCTAGATTCCAAAGCTCTTACCGTTCTCCAAAGAGTCAGACTGCACAATTTTATGCTTACATATAACATTTTCCTAGCTAGAGGATAAGAACATATTTACATATTTGCAGAATAATGCAGGCTGGCTAAACATGAGGCAACAGAGTTATGTCTTCTTGGAACTTACCCTGGTGGCACTAGTGGTAGGTATCTTCAACAAGCAAATCATTATTCTTAAACTAGAATCTAAAGAACACTGTGAACATATTTGAAGGCAAAAAAAAAAAAAAAAAAAGTTAGTACCTTTCTGTGCTTCTCTCTTCCTTTTAGTGGTGGCAGCTATTAAATAAGCTATAGGTCTTAAAAATGATCCCTGATGACTGATCTTTACTTACTTTGCCTAAACTGACTTATTCCTGAGCACACAATCATACCCCCTCAATGGTAACATACCATAGCATGGGCCTTGAGATGAGAAAATTTCACGAAAGGGCTGGTTTAGAAAAGCTACTTTTACCTTTTGTATGACAAAAATCTCCTAGAAATACATTCTCCCTGTAATGAAAATGGATTTAAAAATTGAATGGGTTAGCAAGAGGTATGCACCAACTACCTCATTTCTGTGGTTTTCCTGGGGTATGACATTTTCCCATACCCCAGGATAGGGCTGCAACTCAGCCCCCATGACATTAGAATGTGCCCAGCTGCTCCAGAGACCCCTCTAAAGATGTTCCCTATGGTGTAATTGATTTTTTTTTCTGCGTAAATCACACAGGTTGCAGCAGTGAATGGGACTTTCCAGGATCTATCCGTTGTCTTCCCTTGTCCCAGCTGCAAACATTTAGAACAGCAAAGAGTCATTTATGACCCCAGAGGAAGGAACAGAAGAAGGAAAGTTCAGAAGCAAGAGATTTTTTTTACTTTTATCACTAATGATACCTCCCATGAATAAAAGGGAAATCATAGTGAACACTCCATCTAAATGTTCTGTGAATGAGAGATATGCAGTTGGAACTATTAAGATCCAATTCATTGATTTTTATTTATTTTAAATTAGGCAAAATGCAACATATTAGGGTGGCTACTGCCCCAAAAGGGAAGGGTAATTACTTGTTTGGCTTAGCAAGTGCTGCAGGATGGTGCCTCAATTTACGTACATCTAAAGAGATTTCAAGATCTGACTACTGCTTAATAGACACTGCCAAAGAATTTAATATGTTTCATATAGTTTGGGGGTAACATCCAATTTAAAAAACAATGTTATAAAATCAGATTTTGGATCCTTCAGCTCATAGTGAGTAACACGGCTTTGCACAGAAGAAATTATCACTTGGCTCATTCATGCTGTGGAAAATGAAGTTAGAATAAGGGCATCAGAACCTCATGTTTACCGGAAAGACTCAGGAAAGTTTTTACTGTGTTTACTGAAAAAACATCTGGATATGTACACAGCAGGAGATAAGATCTCTGTATGTCCTCTGAGCACTCAGAAATCACAGCCCGAAGCTTCTAGATTCAGTTTCCGTACCCTCATTATAGCCAGAACTGTAACCTGGACAGCCAAACAAGCTAGGCCCAATTACTACTGGGACTATTCCCAGCAGTCTCACATTCTTCTCTGCCTGTCTGACTATTGTGCACTTTTAGCAAATTAATTAAGTGGTGATGCTCTTCTTGTGACTTTTACTTAGTTTTAACAGTTAAAGCCAGATAGATTTTTATTGCCAAAATGCCAATTCTCTCAAATGAAGTACCCTATTCTGACAAACACAGGGCATGGAAAGTGTAGAGGAAAAAAAATACAACAAAGAGTGGAAGAGTACTCTCTAGTCAGAGTTGTTATTGTTACTCATGGAAAATATAACTAAAAGGATGGATCAAGTATACAATAAATCCATTCCTCTGGAAACATTAGTTGAATCATTAGAAAATGTTCACAACAACCTGTACTCTGGCTCTCACTTCTCATCCACAGCTTTCCCGTAGTTTCTGTGCATCCTGATCAATGGTAGTATAGCTTGTTTCAGACGTCTATATATCATACCTTAAGTGGCAAAACACAAGGGAGTTTGGTAAGGAAGGTCTGAAACTGATTACTAATTGTAGTCCAGAGGTTGCTAGGTGAATCCATCGGCAAGGCTTCCATAAAGGTAGCAATATTTTCTAAACAGCGTAGCATTGCACCCCCTGCTGGTAAATTCTTTTTGTTGTTTAAACCCTGGGAAACAAAACAAGAACCATAAACAAATGTAAACATGCAGACATGGCCTTTTAAATGATATTTGTAAATGCTGAGGCTAATTTGTTCAGACCAAATGCTACTTACCTCTTCTATAATACTAATGACAAAATGTTGTGCAGGGAATTTGTGTATGTGACAGTTAAGTCTAGCTCAGCTCCTAAAGTACTGACCAAAAGATTTCAATGTCAAAAGCATACGATGCTGAACTTTGAGCCAAAATTTTATAAGCAAATTCCTAACTCATATCCTGCTTACAATGGTATGGCAGTAAAAAGAAAGCAGAACTCATATTAACCAGTAGCTTGTCATTATTTTCCTTTGGTTAGTTTTAAATAAGAAACGTTCACTAATGTTCAGTAGACCATGCACGATTTTTTGGCTTGTGTGCTAGGGACAGGCCTGGAAATATGTAAAGAGTTTTAAAGTGCTGCCAAAATCTTTGTATGAAGCAAGCGCCATGCTCTTGGAAGAGCAAGAGGATGTATGGAAGTGACTAGTACTAGTGGGAGGATAAAAGTTATAATAGAAACAAGCCAAGAGCACAGAAGGCAGTGAGTGAAAGGCAGGCAATAGATCTTTGGACTACTTAGAGAAACTGCCATAAGAATCAGGGGAGAGGGCAAATGTAGGAGCAGAAATATCTCTGAAAAACAGAAACAGTGCTAGGAAAGGGACTGCCTATGTTGCTAATGAGTAGGACTGCTCCAGGAGCTGGTCTGTGGTGCAAAACAAAACAAAACAAAATAAAAAAGCAAGCTATCAGTAAGAGCAAAACCCCGCAGAAAAATGGTGAGGACAGTCAAATCCTGCTTGCAGGGACAACAAAAAAAATCATGTTGTTTTCGGTGATATAACTTTGAACTCTTAATGAATGAGGAGAGATGACTCAATATATCTTATAATGCTAATAAAGCTAGCAACATTAATAGAGCAGATTGCCAACATACCTCTAATAGTTGGCTCAGAGCAGCGACAGAACTCAGCTCACTGAAGTCCATAAGAGACGTGGCCAAGGTCCGTAAAAAACTTCCATCTGAAATTGAAAGGACATTTTTGTGCTGGGTGTCCATACGGGGATAATTGAAGGGATCAGAAACGCACTCAGGTACTGCACTTCACCTTTAATATTGCTCTGGAAGAGCTGGGGGAAGATGCCGTTCGGAGCCAGCTGATGGAACACACAGCGGAGGAACTGCTTGGCCACGCCTGCAGCATTTCCAGGGATCATCATGCTGAAATGACCAGAAGGAAAAGGAAGAAGACAGAAACTGCTTAGTAGATGAAACATTTCTCAAAGCTGACTACACGGTGATAATAAAGATCCTATTCTTTTTAATTACAAAAGTGTTCAGTTATGAGACAGTCATAAGCAGAACTTTCCTGCTTCAAAAAAAAAAAATTGTTTTTATTACTTCAGCTCAACTATTCAGAGATGAAAAAGTTATGTACATATACCTAAAGTATTTGTCTCAATAAATAGTCGCATTTTTCCTCACTTTCCATATACTTTGCGAATTGTCAGGGTTTGAAATACAATCCTGCTCTCACCTTGTGGATTTCAGTGATACAGAATGAGGTTCTTGGCTTTACTTTAAAACATGAAAAATAGGTAAACATACACATTACAATATTAATTTGCCTCTTGCAGTTTCCTTCAAGAGCTGAAGTACTTCATAATCTCTCACAAACATGAGAGATGAGTGGTTTCATTTAAAAAGCTAAAGTATTATCTATTTACTCATAAACTGCACTTCTTAGTACTTTTTGCAGCTTCTCAAAACTAATTTATCCTATTCAGCATCTGATTTAAGTAACGTGACATCGCTAGGAGGGGCTCTCCATGGCCAAGGATGACTCACTTCACTAAAAGTATGGAGACAGTTTGTCAAGACAAATACTGAACACAGAACAAGCTAGAAAGACCTGCAGTGAAATTGCGGGAACCAGAAGGCATCTTTAAATTAATCTCAATCTGAAGGTTTTCAGATTCAGTACATATGAATAGGGGTTCCTGTTCATCTTCAGAAGACAAGAGATATTTGAAACAAATGAAAAAGGACTGGTTTTTCTCTTACTTACAAAAATTAAAAAAAAAAAAAAAAAAAAAAAGAATAAACACTAATAAAAAGAAGGTTAAATTTGATTTCATGGCCAGGGAGGATGATGCTTTAGATTAATCGCTTGATTCTGGCCAAGGTATCCTTTGCTACCATACCTTTCTGCTTGATTAGAGAAACTGGTACTTGATGCCAACCTGAAATAAAAAATAATAATAATTGAAGCTCATGTGCTTTTTTGTATTCCATTTTGAAGTAAGCCAATACAGTACGTATTTAAAAAAGTAAAAAATAAAAGAAACAAAAGTTTTAGACAACATTTAAAATGTCAACAGAAAGATCTTCTGAAGTGCTCTTAAATTCAGGCATATCATGCTGGAACAACATAGAAACACTATTCAGTTTTGCAATGTCACAAACACTTACCAGCTCTGAAGACGATTCGACTTGCCTCCCTGTACCAGCATGATGATAATGAAGTAAAACTATTGTCACATGCACATCTAAGATAATTACTAATCTAGAGGGATGTGGAGAAAAAAAGTTGCCAGAAGCTGCCTACTGACTGAATTGTTTCTGATTAACACAGCAACATAGTCTGAAGCAAAATTCTCCACTTGGCAGTCTGAAGTGAGGCTTCTAATTTCAGATTTTGGCACCTGAGTAAGTGGACTAATTTCAGAAACAGTAAGTACCTAAGAGCTCTTACAAAGTCAGATGAGAAATAGTGGGTTCTCAGAAATCAGGTCACTTAATTCAGTTTCTAAATATAAACTTGGAAGCCCAATATGGGCATCCAATTATGAAAATACTGAACACAGTCTTAAAGCATATCATGCACTTCAATATCCAGGAAATGTAAATGAATAGTCAGAGCTTATAATATCAAAGCAACACATATTTATTCGTAAAAGTCACTAAAAAGCAATTATAAAGATGTAAGTTGGAAGCATCTCATATATACAAAATACCATGCAATTTTTACGTTCATCTGCTACACATCAGTATTTCAGCTGCTATAAGTCGATACGTCTGAACTGAAAGATCATAGAGCTAGGCTAATTCACATCAGCTGATGATCTGGCCTTCAACATTTATCTTTAATTTAAGATCCTTTTACGTTGGATTTAGCTTTTGCTTAATCCTCTGTCAGCATCAGTTCGGAAGACAGTTTCCTCTCTAGTCACCACTGCAAAATCCAAAAAGGATCCTAAAGTAGCTCAGTCAAGTGCGTCAGTGTAAACGAAAATGGATGGTGATTTCCTTTAATCATGCATGACAAGCTGGGCACACAGCATACATATCAACTGTGAAATAATCTCAGGTTGGATGGTGCAGTAGATTGAAGATGATATTCTCTTCACCTGTCCCAGCATAAATCAGAAAAGGTCATTAGAGTCCCTTACTCCACTGTTGTTAAGAGGAGCCCACACTAAAATACAACACACTAGTTCTGCTTTGCAAAGTTAATGCTGGGTGAAAAGAGCTCTGAAGCCACCTTCAAGCAATACCAGTCTTAACTCTGGAATACCCACAGCATCAGCTTACCTTAAGGAACATGAGGATTTCTACAGAATTCAGCAGGACTAATCACATGCCCAATGGACATCACAGCTATTTCCAAAAATCTACTGAAGTGTTCAAATACAACAGCATAAAAACTTTCTTCTGAAAGAAATCAAAGTCCTATGCAAAGATGCCTCTCTCCTTTTGAATGCAATAATGCAAGTGTGTTGTGGTGGGGTTTTTTGTTGCTTTTGCTTGTTTGTTTTATAATAAATAAAACATAGAGATTCTAACTTCCAAATGGAAAAACTTCCTGAAACATGAACTACACTAAATGCTTGAGAACATCTAAAGCTTTTTGAAATTAACAGCTTGTATGTGTTTATTACTACTACTCTAAATACTTTGTTCCACAAAGGCAATGAACCCTCATCATTACCTCCACTTTGCAGATCACAAAGCAGACAATAAATGGATGTATTCAAAGTTGTACAAGTTAAGAACAGAATATAAGGTTTTCAAAGCTTCTCACTAGCTCAAGAGCCCAAGTGCCATTTTCAAACAGGGCTTTGATGCTTGGAAGCCTGAATCTCATTGGAAATCAATGAAATAAAAATCAACAAGTCAAAAATCCTGATTCAGGAACAAGAGCATAAATGTAAATGCCCACCAGGGTCTTATAAAACTCGTTCTCAGTACAACAAACAACACCTCTGCCATCAGGTGGGTATTCGGAGGTAATGATACAGCACTACTTGATCACAGACAGACACTTAGATTATACACGAGGCGCATCTGAATACCTTTCTGGCTGTATATGCTACTGAGATGAACTACTTTATTTTATATATTACTTATACTCATAATAATTCCTTTCTGGACAGTCTCTTACTGGACTTAGAATTTGCCAGAAATGACAGCCAGTAGGAACAATACAAGACATTTACCAGAAATACCCCATGCTGCATGCCATCTGCTGCTCTAAAAGAATCAGCTGTCTTAGTCCGAAGATGCAGCATTTCTTCCTCAATGCACAGAAAAAGGTAGCCCACTCGGCCCTCACCCCTTGATAGTTTATCTTCCAAGTGATTTACTTCTGTGGCTTCTTAATGACCCTTAGTAGTGGTGTATTTACGAGAATCACACAGAATGAAAAGCATCTGTCTAGATTAGAAATTTTGCCTCCATCAGAGTTCATTAGCAGTGACAGCAGGGAATTGCAGCCTTGGAATTAATGGAAATGGAGGGTTTGAATAGCTGCTGTGTTTAAACGGAATGGGGAGACAGAGCAGAGGCAAGGCTGTGAAGTCAGTTGAGCAACTTTAACTTCAGAGACTGAAAGGAACATAGAAAAGAGGTATGTGCCATTTCTGCACGTGTACTCCTGCTCAGAAGTTTGTTCTGAAACACCCCCAACACATCCCTCGCACATCTTAGGCAGGAAGTTGTGGGAAGTGGCTGAGGCAGCAACGACAAGTACTACAATATAATGGTCCACTTCAGTTACCCCATGCACAATAAGTAAAATTTAAAACAGAAAAATAGCAGAGACACCAAATATTTAAGACATTATCAGAGACAATCTCATGGAGCAGCTGGTTAGGAAGCCAGGAGATACAAGTCTTTAATTAGTCTTAATACGCATACAAAATATGGTTGAAGAGCCTGAAGAGTTCTTCAAATAAGCAGAATCGAGTGTCATTCCTTAAACAGTTCTAAAATATATAACTTCATATAACGAAGTTTACGTAAACCCAATTCCAGGCACAAAATTCTTTCAATCATATGGGAGAGAGGAAAGTCCTGAGAGTTTACCTTCCAACAGACTGCATGATGTCCAACAGCAGAGGAGCAGCCAAGTCTGGACTAAGGTGAATGAAAGTTGAGAGCACGACTATGGCCAGGCCTAGTGTTTCTTCATCGTATTCTTCAAGAATAGCCCCGCAATCGTGGCACCTGCAAACAACAGTTTTAAAAACACACATGAACAAATTTAAAACAAAGCATTACTACACATACAGACATATGTATTATGACTTTTAAAAGTAAAATTATTTAGTACATTCTACTCAAAATTAATTTCGAAAAATAATGTAACTGTGATCTTTATAATTAACTAAAGTCCGTGGCTTTAAAACACTAATAAAGCTTTCCACTGGCTGCACTTGCTGTTTCTACACTGACAAATGAAAGAGGGCCACAGAGTAGGTCTAAGTTTTGGATCCTTCATTCATAATGGTTAGCTGCTTCTGTCACACTGTATTGGCCTGCTTCAGTTTGTACTATCCAAGGCGAAACCTACTGCAGTGAAGACTAGCCCTCAGCAACGTTAACACCAGCCAGTTCATGCTACTTGGTTTCAGGCAAGGGCTCAAGTCCCTGGCACTCTTCTTCTTAGCAGTACAGACACAAAGACACTCATAGATGACCTCAGAGATTGAACAATTTCCCGTTGTCCTTCCTGTCAGTAATGAATTATGAATAACAAATTATGCAATTAGGAAACAATAATGTGATTGGTTTCCACAGCAGCTATAGCTATTAAGAAGGAAACGAAAGGACCTCTCAGGGGTCCAGAACCTTAGATTTTGGAGAAGTGTCCTTTCCCAGGGTAGATTTGCTGCTGAGTCACTTATCCCTCCTGAAATGCTAAAAGACAACTAAAGAACTTCTGAAAGGGCTCTCTAGTGTCTAATTATAAAGAAGATGTCAGATTCAGGAGATATGAGACAGGCTTTCACAACTATACAAAAAAAGCAAACCAATGTGGGAAACTGGCTTATCTCAGCCCAGTAGGAAGGCTTGCTTAATTTGATCAATCAGCTGCTAATGACTTGAACAGATTGTGATATTTTAACTTAACGGAATTATACAGGCAATTTTCTTGCCTTTGTTACTAAACAGAAGGAAAATATGCCAACAAAGTCAGGAAAGTCAAGCTTAGCTGGTCTGCATGTTAATAAGGGGTGCTAGAGTTTGGGGGAATTGGCCAAAGGAAGTGCTAAAGATGAGCCTAACTTTTTGGATGCTTCACTTTGTCACACAATAAGGTTTACTTCCAGTCACAGCCTGCAAAATGGCCCTGACCAGCGATCATCCTGCCAGGTCTGTCTACTGAACTGAGCGCAGGAGCACAAGCAAGAACTTACAGTTTCTCCTCCTAGTTTTTGACTAAATCAATGCATGGCTCCCTTCTGACTGCTTTACTTTTCCATTAAATTAAGTTTAACACTTACTTAAAAGGCATTTTAACTAACCAATAGGTGTTTGCAAAAAAATTGGGATCAGTGCTATGTTGGTAACAGGAGTGTTGATGCATAATCTCGACTTTCTGTTTCAACAGAAAACCAAAGGAATTCAAAAAAGAGAAAAAGAGCTTTTTTTTTTCCCCAAAGGCAAAAGTGGTTTCCAACGGATCACAAAGAACCATTGATTTAAAATAGAACAGTACAATTTCACCCATTTACACAATCAGTTTTAATTAAAGAAAAATCCAAACTTCCTGTTACCCATCTGTCCTTAATAGGCCGTATATTGCACAATCCTAACCATGTGAGCACCAACTTTCAAAGGAAGGGTAGAAAGCACCTCTCTTCCCTTCAATATACACACAATAACCTGAGTCATAATTTCACCTGTGCAAACTCACACATGTCCCACTGAATTAAAAGCACATCTTGCTGGCAGTATTTAGAAAATTTTTACCTTGGGGTAAAAAAAATAAAATTAAATTAAAGAACATAGTGTAGGGATAAAGGATAGAATGGACTCTACATTTCCATAATGTGTATTTATGTTTAACTTGAGCTATCCGAAGTTCAACCAGTTCTTTGAAAGGAACAGAAAACAAACTTACTTGTCAGCCATCACAGTGGGCTGGTCATCAGCAAATTCTTCTGGTGCAGGTACAAACATACTGACTATACTGGGTGCTGACAACAAGCTAGATTTTGTGGCACCTTCAGGCAATAAGGAATAATAAAAACAAAAAAAAGAAAAAGAAAATCAGTAAACAGAAATCCAAACTGCTTTGGCCTGAAGATCAGATTTGTAAAGATGAGCCATAATGATTTTGCAATGATTTTTACAGAAATAAAAAAATGTGTGTCTACAAAAGGATATAGCACATTCCCTACTTCTGCCAGATTACTCCAACTACCTAGAACTATCAATTGGGAAAAAAAAAAATTAAATCCTTGAAAAAAGATAACAAAGAACACAAATTCTTGGTGGGATAGGTGTACTTGTATCTACTCATATTTAGGGATATTCTACAGTTCGTATACGACTAGAAGACGATCTGCAGCCTTGCCCTGTACTTCTAGGGAATCGCCTTCCCATAGTTCTCAGTGACATGAAGAAGGAAAAAAAGTTTGTATGTCTCACCACCACATCATCAATCTATTCATACCACCCCCAAGAGAGGCATGGGAGAGATATCAAAAAAAAGACAGTTGGAAGAATTCACAAGAACTTGAGAAACACTGAAAACATTGGAGGGCTGGTAATTAGAAATGCTTTCCATTGAAAGTCTTCAGAAGCATCTTGATTCTACAAAACTGAGTTTTTCAGCTGGGGGCCTAGCCACCACGACCTTGGCAACATATGAGGTTCCTTTTGCCCTTGGCAATTTTTGTGCACCTGATTTCTGACAGATATTTATTTTAAAAGGAAAAGTTGTGTATGATGAAAAATTCAAACTCTTTGCTTATGTTAAGTTCTGTTTTCCAGAATTAGACCAGTATGAGGTAGTTTGAGAGTCTCTCCAATATGCCAGCCTTCCCCCTTAATCCTTTTGTTTCCATTAAGCAGGTAATAGCAATTGCAGAAAAAAACAGTGCAGAAGAGGTAAGAGTCCAGCTACCCTGGTTGCAAAGAAAACCTCAAGATGATGAAATCAAATGTAACAGACTCATTGATCAGCCATCAGAAACTTGGATCAAAGCTATGGGGATGTACAAGCCATATCATTCTTCTGAGGTGCCTTGTGGTGACCATTTAAACATTGCTAGCAGTTTCGTTCTCCAGGCCACCAAGCCACAAAGAGAGATTGAATCCTTAAGGAAAAATATCTCATTTTGTTGCCATGTGTAGCTGACATGATAGAGACCGCATTACACTTGTTCCTATACAGTTCAGCTGCATTAATGAATCCAGGGAACTCAGTTGATTGACACCATCATTATGTATGTAAGCTGCCCCAAAGGCATCTCATTCTGAAGACCCACCTATGAAAAGCACGTTTTGTGAACCAATTTTTAGAAAAGTACCAATGCCCTTTTGATCCCAATTCAATCTCAGATGAAGAAATGTTACCAACTTTCTTGCTGGTTCCTTCAATCTGCAGACTCAAATTTAACATTAACATTAGTATGTTCTGACAATATTTAACGATAGAAACATGAGGTAGCTTCTCCACATAAGCTAGGTTCAGAAAGAATTTCTGACAAGATAATCCTAATTACTGCTGGAAAAGCAAATTTAATAGCACCTCTCTGGCAACGTAATCTAAGAAGCTGCCACAACATCTGAACACAAAATATGTGGAGTATTGAGGGCTGGCTTCACAAGAAAAACAGTTTTAAACAATCATTTTACTAAGTACAGGAGGAAATTTTCATGTTTCTTTTACATACACAGTTCAGTACTTCACAATTGTCTGCTGAGATTTAGCTGGATGAAAACAGACACTCCAGGAAGTCCAGAATACTCTTCAGTAATGTGGGACACCATCCAGAACGCAAAGGATAGAAGTAGATTTTCCATGTATTCCTAGCCAGTAATTTTTCCTCTTCACAAACAAATCAAGATCCCTCTACCATAACTTTGGAAGCTCACTGTCATCATCCCTAGATATAAGTCCCATTGCAGCATACAAATGCTAAAAGCTGTCGTAATGCAGGCTACAATATCAGAATAAGGCTTAACTACTCAAAAATGTCCTTCTCTCATATACTAAACAACAGAAAAAACATGATTTAGGTGAAGAAGGTAGGTCATTGCCCCATTACAAGATACAAGAAAGTCTGTACATATTTTGTCTATGAAGGAGTTGAACTGTCAACTTCTAGATTGACAGTTCAAGTCCAGTCAAAACAAGTACTAGCAGAAAGCCACTGCCTTTCATCAGTTGTACCCATCTTGTATGAAATACTTTGTATAATAATTGTTCAATAATCTACATCTGCAGGACAGCTGAGGGCTTTAATACAGTTGAATGGAACACAAAATTCACAACCCTTTGGTAATAACCAGAAAACCTTCCCGGCAGTCTTAGCAGAGAGATCAGGTCAACTGGACACTGAACTAACCTCTGATTCTTAGTGGTGGTCCCTCCAAGTCAGGGTTCAGGCAAACAGGGACATTGCACAGCCGCTTTCCATGCTGTATCTGCTCTGTGAATAAACACAGAACTTCAGTCTCCAGCACTATGAATCCAGCACGTCACCAGCACAACAAGTTTTAAACAGTTAAAACAACAGAAAGACAAATAAAACAGCTATTAAAAAAAAAGTTAATTTTTTTAAGCATAGGAAGAGCAGAAGAAAAAGGGAGGAAGAGAAAGATAAAAGAAGTCCACAAAGGAAAAAGGACAGATTACATAATACCAAAGAAGGCATTTTTGACAAAAGTCATTAAACAAGAAAGGAAGTACTAAGTGTAACGATTCGACAAGATATGCAATATGAGAGCCACAAAAACAGAAAATTAATGTTGAGGAATACCAAGAGATTACAAGTTCATGTATAGTTTGTGCTGATAGAAGCTATACACACAATGATTTTATTTTACAGAAAACAAGCTTGGGAAAGAAAGGCTAGAAATAAGAAATGAGAGACGTGGTACCTACCAGTGTTTAAAAAAATAGAAAGCATGCATGAACCAAGCATGTGTCACATACTTCTGCAGTATAAGACTATTTCCTAGTTGTTATACTTGAGCATAATGAGTCTCAAAATTGTAGAGTGACATTGAAATGACAAATAGTCACACTGAGCATTTGTCCTTTAAAAAAAAAAAATTAATCTGTCCAAATAATAATTTTACTTTAAAGTAGTGGTCAAAAAGGTGACTGAGAGATGCAAAGTTTTCTGGAAAAGAACATTTTACTTATCTCCATGCCTTTAGTTGGTATGAATGTTAGAGGGAAAAGTCATAGATGTTGTGAAGAAATCTAGTGGACTTGGAACAAGATTAACAAGACAGAGTTCCTAAATGGCTTTGAGTACTGGCTTGTTCCTCTGGAATACAGGCTAAATATTTCTCACAGAAGGAAAGTAGTAACTTTCCATCTCTAATGCCCTGCCTGAAAAACTGGGTGATACCAACCAAGTCTCTCTGACAAACAACTTACTTGCTGATAGGACAAAAAAAAAATTATCATTTACAAATTCTCCCCTTTATGATTTAAGGATCTCATGCTGAGCATGCTACTCAGCAGACAGAACTAGAAAGGACAGACCTGAGCTATACATTGTGCCTTCAGCCATGCTTCAGCTACAAGATTTAGTTTGATGTGATTCGAGGCTGAAGACCGAATTAAGCAAAAATTTGAGCTCGACTGTCCAGAACTGGCAGTGAGACATTCATTCAACATGCTAAGTTCCACAAGAGGTTTTAAGCTTTCTTTTTTCTGGATGCATCTGGACCTGCTCATAAATTCCTAAGAAGCACAATTCCATAATGTCACTAACATCAAGATGGGCAATGAAATACGCAGTGTCTTTTACAAACTAGAATGAATTCATTGTTTAGTGACATCTGCTATGAATTTGGTCATAACAGAACATGTTTTAAAGAAAAAAAAAAACTCTTCACATGACTAATAGGAAATTATGTGCTTATTTCAGTTTTCATTGTCTGCTTTGTGTTCATCTTAAAGGGTGAAAAAACAGGTCAGCAGTGGAACAGAAACTTCAGGTGTTCAGCATGAGCTGGTAGAAACTTCTCTACAGGGAAATGAAACTGGATGGTATAAGGTGCAAATCCTTAGTGTATCAACATCATTGTAAACATATATGCAACTTAATGATTCCATGCACCAAGGATGAAATTCTATACCTAATGAAATCAACAATGATACTTCCACTTAATTCAATGAGGCCAGGAAATAATCCAATATGCAATATTATTGGGACACCACTGTACCTGAGGGGCTGTATCCCAAATATGTAACTATTCCAGCTCATACCAGGTGAGAATCTGCTACTCACTACGCAGTTTCTCTTTAGACTTGAGAGACTGATTACTCACGTGCAGTGGTAGAATAGAAATGCTTTTTTTTTTTTTTAATGGATTGATACAAAAAGTAATTGGTTTAAGGAAATAGAAATAAGGAACAATAAACGCAGCTCACCAGTATCCCAAGTGCTGATATTGTGGGGAGCACTAGACTGGTGTTCCAGCTGCCTCTTCATTAGCTGGTTCATTGTCAGAGCTCCCAAAGAGCCTCTTTTCATTTGTCTGAACTGAGCTGCAAGTCAGAAATGCAAAAGGATTTCAGGGGCTCAAACAACATGTAAAACTACTCTTATTTCCTCATCTTACAAGCCAGCATGAGATAAATACTGACAGGACATGAACTGCTTGCTCTAAGGATCTTGCTCAAGTCAATATGCACTTTTCACACAACTACTCAGGGTAAAAATCTGGCCCCAATGACATCAGTCATAAGTTACTTGGATCTAGTATCTCATCCACTGTATCAACTGTCAGTACCTTTTTGTCACCATATAACACAAAAGTTCTTCAAAACACTTGGTATCTGTGCAGTGTAAGATACCACCCCCAAATCCCCATGCCAACAGGCGAGAAATGTATACTTGAATCTCACTCGCACTATGCACTGAGAAAGGAAACTCAGTCTCCTCCCAGCAAAGTATGGAGGAGCACTCCATCCATGCTCGCTACTGGGGAAAGAAAAAAAACATTTCACTGACTGTGTACCACCAGCACCCTTCATAAGTGATGGAACTTGAACAGGCCTCCTAAATACTTGCCACTCATGCATAATGCCTGCACATTCTTCTGAAATGTGAAGCCAGCACGCCTCTGAAGATGGGTCCCCTTTATAACTTCACTGCCTTTCTTACGGAGCAAGAAGCATTTGCTGTATTATAAACAGTCTGATGAAGAAACTTCTTTAAATGGGTATTACCACATGCTTTAATGGATGCGTCTCACTGGACAGTGGTCCCAGGAAAAAAAAGAAAAACACACACTTGTGGACTTATTATTTAATACTTTTTTTTGTTCATGTATTTTCTCAGTGCTTAAATGGAAGAAATAGATCATATCACACTCCTGACCTTCTTAATTTTCTCTCCATTCATACTAACAGTCACACTGAATAAGCATAATACTTTTGCTTTGCCAGTTGGACCTGAGCAATATATTTCCACCACTGAAACAAAACTCTTTGCTCATAGTATGAAGACAGAGGCTGTGACTGAACAAGGCATGCCTACATGCATCTCCATGCAGGAATGCTTTAAAAATGTTGCCTTAAGTCTGTGTTTAATGTCTTCCTGAATTGGGCCCTAGAGCAAGGACAACAAAGCAAAATCTCCTCCTAATGATTGTTTTCATCTGTAGTTACATTCAACATTGTTTAAAAACCTTATTAATGTAGTATCAAGCAGTTCACTTCTAAAATTCCAAATAGTACCCAGCTAAGTTTTGAAAATAAACCTAGCCTTTCACATTAACTGTGATGAAGAAGTACAGGCATGTGATAAACTACAACTTTCAGAAAGCTCTGAGGAGTTGAATGTCTTGGTCCCAAACTGGCTCTATTCAGTTTCTAACAGAAAGTTTCAAATTCAGAGAAATAAGAATATCTCCTAACAAAACAAATACATGTCCCTGAGTAACAATAAACACAAAGATAACTTCAGCGGGAATTCGTACACTGAAACGATTTTACTAGGTGAAATATTTTAAGTTTTCCCTCATTATATCCTTTCAATATATCAGACTGCATTTAAACACTATTTTTAGTACAAGTACAACCTCCTCCAGCATTGCTGCAAAGCCGTCCTTGTATAACTGAACTTCTGGAACTGAACTAGGCCAAGAGACCATTCCATGTTTCACTTTTCAAGTTATATTACAGCTGCCTTTCACAGCAAATTAGGAGGAAAATATAATTTCCATCGTTTCCAGGGCAAGGATTTTAAATAGATGCTTTATCACTTTATCAAGCATAGAATTTCCTGATGAAAGAACAGCAATTAATGTTAGAACTGACAAGACTGCTTGGAGTGCAGATGAGTGTGAAAATTTAGAAAATTATCTCTTTGAATTTTCTTAACAGCTTTTGTGATTATAACTTAAAATTTTCATGCATATTTCACATTATCAGGCTACTGTTGAGCAGGTTTGGATTTCTGTTGTTATTTACCTGGTTTCTCATGGGTGGCCATGATTTCAAATATTGGTAAATAAAGAAAAAAAAAATCCAAAAAACAAACATCCAGAGAGCTGCCAGCCTTTGAACCATGTCGGAGCCAGGCCAATTGCTGTGGACTAGCATGGGACTTTTCCAGTCTATTTCTGACTAGTGGTATACGGGGGAAAATGTTTCTTGATCAGGTCTTCTACAGGAAACCTCAGAATCACGACAGGATAGATAACTTTCATACATTATTTGGTGAGCTGTGGAATTCTCTACTCAAGAAGAGAAGTCCAAAGGCAGTATCTTCCTATCACAATTAATGACATGCTTTATGTGGCCAGGCATTGGTTGAACAAGTAACATCTGTTTGTGTTACAGAAGTGCCTTGTGTGCATAATCCCAACCAGGGCTTATGCAAAGCACTGTGAAGACATGTAGCAGAAGGCCAAAAACACTTCAGTCTGAATAGACAAGAGACACAACGGAAGTGTCCATGCTCCATTTTACAGCAGGAAACTGAGGCACACAGAAAGAAGAAAGGAATATTTACAAAGGAATTTAGAACAGAACAGAACAGAATAGTTCAGTTGGAAGGGACCTTCAAAGGTCATCTAGCCCAACTGCCTGACCACTTCAGGGCCAAGCAAAAGTTCAGGCATATTAATGAGGGCGTTATCCAAATGCCTGTTGAACACAGACGGGCACGAGGCATTGACCACCTCTCTAGGAAGCCTGTGCCAGTGTCTGACCACCCTCACGGTAATGTCCAGTCTTCCCAATGTCCAGTCGGAACCTCCCCTGGCGCAGCTTTGTGCCGTTCCCGCACATCCTGCCATCGGTTACTGGGGAGCAGAGACCGGCACCTCCCTCTGCTCCCCTCCTCAGGAAGTCACAGAGAGCAACGAGGTCACCTCTGAGCCGCCTCTTCTCCAGACTAGACAACCCCAGTGTCCTCAGCCACTCCTCACAGGCCATGCCTTCCAGCCCCTTTACAGCTTTGTTGCCCTCCCCGGATGCTTTTGAGGACCTTAACACCCTTTTTATATTGTGGAGCCCAGAACTGCACACA
>VXAL01007444.1:299885-350919 GCA_013399475.1 Chauna torquata | reverse complement strand
GGGCTTTGGCTTTTCTTGTTTTCTTCCTGCAGATGCGAACTGCAGCTCTGTACTCTCCCTGTGAAACCACACCTTGCTTCCAGAGGTCATGTATTTTCTTTTTCCGCTGTAGTTCCCTGTTCAGCCAGGTCAGTCTTCTGCCCCACTTCCTTGACTTGCAGCACAATGGGATTGCCTGCCTCTGGGATTTTACAAGGTGGTTTTTGAAAAGCAACCTGCTCTCATGGACCCCTAAACCCTCTAGAGCAGATTTCCAGGGGACATTGCCAACTAGCTCCCTGAGAAGCTTGAAGTCTTCTCTCTTAAAGTCCAAGGTGGCAACTCTGCTGACCATTTTTCTCCTTACACCAAAAATTTTGAACTCAACTATTTCATGATCACTTTGGCCAAGACAGCCATCTACCTTCACCTCTCCCACCAGGCCTTCTCTGTTTTCAAATAACAGATTCAGGAAGGCTCCTCTCCTAGTTGGCTCACTCAGTACTTGTGACAGGAAGTTATCTTCAACATGCTTTAGGAGTTTCCCAGCCTTACTTGTCGCAGCGGTATGATACTCCCAGTTTTTCTGGGAAGTTGAACTCTCCCGTAAGGATGAGGGCGACTGATCCCAAGATTTCCCCCAATAGCCTGTAGAATAGCTCATCTATGCCATTGTTCTGAGTGGGTGGTTGATACTAGACACCCATGACAATATCTGCTTTGCTATCTGTTCCCTTAATCCTCACTCCGGGGCTCTCTATCGCATCCCTAACAGCAATGGCCATACAGTCTAATCTCTCGCTTACATACAGCGCCACACCTCCACCTCGCCTGCCCTGCCTGTCCCTCCGGAACAACCCATAGCCCTCCAACCCAGCACTCCAGTTGTGGGACTTGACCCACCAAGTCTCACTAACACCTATGATATCATAGCTTTGGGAAAGGACCAAAGCTTCCAGTTCATCCCATTTGTTCCTCATACTTCGTGCGTCGGTATACTAGCACTTCAGATGTGCTCCTAAATCCGCAGTGCTCCCAGTGTGATGCAGCACAGATGTTCCCATTAGTTTTGCCACCCTCAGGCAGTGCTGCACCATCCTGTGGCATAGCCTCAGTGTTCCTCACGGTATTCCCCTCCCCATCCGATCCTAGCTTAAAGCCCTTTCAATCAGTCTCACCAGGTTACAGGCCAAGAAATGTTTCACCCATCAAGACAGGTGGGTCCCGTCAGGCCCCAGAAGACTGCTCGTCTTCAAGACTCTTCCATGATTATTAAACACAAAATTCTGGCAGAGGCAGCAGTCTTGGAGCCACGCATTGATGACCTGGGCTCACCTGTTTCCCCGTCTCTCCCCATTACTGGGAGGATAGAGGAAAACACTGTTTGTGCTCCTGAGTTCTTTAGTTGTCTCCCCAGGGCTCTGAAATCTCATTTGATAGACCTCAGGCTTCCTGTAGCTACATCATTGGTACCCACTTGAAAGAGGAGGGGTAGGTATTAGTCTGAAGGCTGTATTAAGCTCAAAAGCTTCCTGTTAACATCCCTGATCTGAGCGCCAGGGAGGCAGCAAACTTCTCTGCGAAGAGGGTCTGGCCTGCAGATGGAAGCCTCTGTTCTATTGCGGAGGAGTCACCTATGACTACAACTTGCCACCATTTCTTCACAGCTCTCGTCTTGATGCCACACTTTCTATGAGGCCTCAGCTGATCTGACATTGGAGGGAGAACTTGTACAGGTGCCTCTTCTTCCCTCTTTTCACATCCCTTGTGTGCCACACCCAGAGCCTCATGCTATTCAGTAGTGGAAGCTGAGCGGGCAGACAGAGAGGCTCCTTCTTATTTCATCTTTGTGCAGTAACTTACTTCCACTCCTCGGTGTCCCTCAAGTTGCTGCCTTTATTCCGATGCAGATCAGATGCCAGGCCTGCCAGGCTATGCCAGGTTGGCACATGCGTACCTCAAAAGGCAGAGCACGGCTCCACTGATCTATCACCTTTTCAGACTCCCAGATGCTTCTCAGTCTCTCCATCTCCTCCTGAAGCTTGGCCACCTGGCAGAGCAGTTCATCTGCATGGGTACACCTTGCACAGGTATGCGTGCTCTCCCCTTCCATCTCAGGGAGTCGCACCAGGAGCACCCACAGCCTGAGAGCTGGGCAGTCGCATGAGCTGCCTGGAGCTCCTTCTGGGTGGTTGCATTAGTTCTACCAGGTGCCGGCGGAACAGAAGTGGAGGACATGGCTTTCTGTCTAGCAGTCACCATGCCTGCACCTCCACGCTGCCACACACCTGACAGAACATTGTTTGACGCGTTGCATTGGCGGGGGAGGCTGTCAGGGCTGCAGCCCACACCTGCTGGTGAGCAGTGCAGGCAGGCGGAGCAGGTTGCCTACTGATACAGTGCAACACCCTTCCGTGCAAACTGCCCTGTCCCTGTTTGTGGCCTTGGTCACGGTGCTCCCAAGGGGTGGGCTCCATGCAGCTTCCTGACATTTTCAACCGGCTATGGCTCCATTCAACACTCACCGGGCCCTCTCACAACACCAGTCGCCTGCTGGCCAGCACCTCCATGCACACAGCGCACACGGCACAGTGGTAGTGCCCAGAAACTCCTTCAGACACTCCCTGGGACCTCGCAAGCCTCACGCCTTTCTCAGCACTCACGACTGCCACTGCCAATGCTACGAGTGACAGCTTCCTGAGGCTTCCTGCCGTTTTGAGCTGCTCAATATGATATAGATACAATTCCAGATTTCATATGCTGGAATTTATAGAAACGCATAGCGCTCAGTGAAACCAGACAGACAGAGGTCTTAACTGGCAGCTTTTTAGCTGCTTTCCTAAGTGTCTTCTATGCCATTAGGTGGCCAATGCCTGTTCAGCTCTACGAGACGCACATCACACATGATGCTTGTCATAAAACTGGAGAGGAAAGCTCTATCTCAAGTGCTAATCTAGCATGTCACAATAACATCATCCTTTAATAGACCAGACACCCCATCCAATCAAATCAGCAGATGCTGAATTTCAGAAATCAACATCTAACTTTTCTACAGCAATCTGAAATTGCAATTCAGTGAGACAGTTGAGCTGATCTAGCAGCTCACTGGTATCAAAGAAGGTCATCATTTCCCCTCCTTTTTCTACTAGCCACTGATTGCTGTCCCATCAACCTTCAGATGTGTTACTTAACATTACCTAGATGGACATGCCATTCTGGATTTAGTTTAACCATTCTAAGATGCCTCCACCTTCCAATGTTATCTACATCTGTTCTGCTAAGCCATATGCCAATAACTGGTTAAACCAACCTTGTTCACTTTCCCTGGACATGGGTACAGTACTCTCAGATGAGTAGTTACTGCATTTCAGCTGAGCAGCTGAGGAAGTGGTATTTCGAAGCATTTTACAAAAATTGTTAAGTTTTTTTTTCTAAGGTAAATTAACAAATATGCTGAAGACCACAGTAACCACCCTGTTAAGCTCTCATCCTGTGCTTCTGTGCACTGACAGTTGGCAATGCTTTCTCTCACTGTAAAATGGAATTTTGCTGAAGCTAAATGTTTGCTTTTACCTACTCTAACCGGAAAAAACACATTTGTCAGATTTGCCACATCACAACAGAAAATCTGGTGGCCACTAACTGCTAACATCCTGCTGGCCACCAGAGATTTAACAGACCTAATGACATACAACACAGCTGTATTTCCAAGAATCAGTAAAACTCAGGGGAATGTATTTGCCGTACATGTATCTGATGTACAAATACAGCTATGGATTTAATTCTCAATTTAGCTCTCAAATCAGGGATGCACTTACTTGATATGGAAGAGTGACTACTTGTCTCTGGGACACCTGCTTCAAGGGTAGGTGCAGAAGATGATTCTCTTGGCATTTCCAGAGTTGAAAGTCCTTTGGCAGCAGGATCTACATACGGAAATTGTGTTTAAACTGTCAGTATTTAAAATCAATAAATATTTTCCATCTGCTTTCTCCATGGATGCCTTTTTCACATCTTTTCAATCATCCATTCACCATCTGGCATTCCCAGCAGTTTTAAAAGGACTCAGGGGTAATGTTTATAGAGGCAGAGGGATTTATTACTTAAAATCACTTTTTGAAGGAGCTTTGTACATATGCCCATTTAGAGTTCAGAACTAATAAATGCACATGGAGTTTGATTTTGATCCCACTCACAAAGCGATTAACAGGACCACCAACATGGAAATAAGAGAGGTACTGCTGATATAAAGCTAGTTTGTGACAGGTTAGCATTTTTTAAATGTCTTATCTCCAACACGTTATCAGCTGTCATTCAAAAGGCTGCTGATCTAGCAACTGATCCCAAAGATCCAAAGAGCAGAAGAAGGCGAAATCTATCACTAAAAAAAAAAAAACCATTAAAACTGATGTGTTTATTTTCTGATAACTGATATTGTCAATATGGTAAGAATAAAGCAAAGAAGTTTTCAGGTATTGATGGAAGGTTTCAGCATATCCTGTAAAAACGAATATGCATCTGTGCTGTAAAAGGCCTCAAGCAGGAAACTCTGTACCCCAGAATTATGCAGTTGAAGAAACAATCAATTTGGCTATTTAATGCACAAATCAGTTGTGTCAGAAGCCCTTCTAACACATACGGAAGTATAATAGGCTGACAAAGCTCAAATAAGGCTTTGAAATTATAATCAGTGTATTATGACGGTGATATTAAGCCTACTTAAACGAATTACAACACATATGTTCTCAAATAAACTAATCAATAAGGCTAAACAAAGCGAAACAGATGCATAAGAGACACACTAAACTACTCAAGTAACTAAATTACCTAGTTATCCAAATTGACTGTATCAACCCATAACATAATTGAGCACTTAGTAAGTCACTGTGAATGTTTTATGCTCCTCTTGGATGACATATGTAGATGCAAATGACCATTTTATATGCTAAAATCATAGGTTCCACGCGGTGTTTCAGAACTGGGACTGCCCTTCCAAGAAGCTTCAAGGATGTCTGTGTTAGTTAATTCATGAAAACTTGCTAGTGGTCCTTACTAATGGTATAAAACGCATTTGAGTCTAAATGCTTTTATGACCATTATTCTCAAAGAATCTGTGTGAAAGGTTCAAATGCACTTGTTTCTCTTTTGTTTTAAAATGCTCCCACAGTTCATCAACGTATTCGTACCACAGATAGGACGTTAGGCCTCAAACATAAAGGGAACAGCACAGCTATGATCACACCAAACAATTCCTCCTTGTAAAACTGGGATATCATAATTTCATGAATCATAATAGGAAATTATACTGTGGTTCCCTCTGAAGTAATTGAGCAAGAAGTGAGGTCAGGAATACATAAATATTACCCCTCTGTTCAAAGAACTGAGGCCCGACGGATTCCTTCACTTTTTAATTAATGTGTTTTTAAATGAAAAGACTGATAAAAATCCAATAACTGAAAAATCCTGAAAAAAATAGCCACAGAAGAGGCAGCAGAATACATTTTTAACACTGTTTTTGACATATCCAATTGAAATCTGAGCAGTTAAAATACACTTTTTCTCCACCTGAAGAACTTGGTAACAAAACCCTGCATTGAAGTGATCTGAAACAACTAGGGATACACAGAAATACTGTATAGTTTCCCCCATGCTTGTACTTCAAATCTTTAACAAACACAAGCCTTGTAAACTTCGTAGATATCCAAGTACAAAAAAGGCTACAGAGAGTTTTTAGTGTATAAAAACATGTAATCTCTGATCCTAAATGCAATCTGCAGCGAACTCCAAGTGCTCTTAGCTCTGCGGTCTACTGCCTGCTCAGCTTCATATTTCATGATCCAGTTTGCTTACTGCTGCCTTATGTTTGCAGAAGAAATAGGGGACAAAAACCCACTATACGTACAGGAGAATCAGTGTAACATGGACTAGATTAACAGGATAAAAGGCACAGATGAAGGACAGTTTTACTGACTCCACGCATAAACAGGCCATCGAGTTTCCCTCCTAACTTTGATATGAGAGCTAGTATTTTTATCACTGAGCTTCAACTACCTTTACAAATGCTCCCTTGCACACACATGATACCTGTATGGCTAACACATTTTCTTGTAAGAAACAAACACCTGAAAACATTCAGCTAGCTCAGACCACATCAGATGCTATGTGATCACACATCTCTCTCTGTAATGTCCATAATGAAAACCTTCACAAAGTAATAAGCTTTTTCATTGGGTCAGTGGTTGAACTCACCTGCCTCCTTCTGCTCTCCCAGCTTGTCAAGGATGTTAAAGGAAATGTCCAGGTATTCTCTCTGAATAGCACTCACAGCAATCTTCCTCTGCTTCCTCTGGCGGGGAACAATCTGAATCTTAAATTCTGACTCCTCAGTCTCCTCTTCTTGTTTTTGCTCTGTGTTTTGTTCAGTGTCAGACTCTGTGTTGTTTATCACACCAAGTTTATCACTTTCTGTTTGGTTTTCAGAATCCTCAGGGACTTTAATAAGGACTGTTTTTACATTTGGGCTTGGAATTGCTCCACTAGGCCTAATTTCCTCCACACCGAGCTCAGAGTTATCATCAAGGGACATTTCTGGAAGGGCAAATGACTTCTGCAGCAGGTCCCTTTTCTGTTTCAGTGTTAGTGCGTTCCCACAGGATATGTCCGGAAGTTCCTCTGGCTTAGCTAATTCTGAAGAGTCCTTTTTATCTTTGGGAGAACTGGAAAGGATCTCCTCTATTCCTGCTGAAGCATTGTTGCTTGCATCCTTAGAACTAAAGTCCTTGGAGCAGTCTTCAATGCTGAACTGGACCAGAGGAGTTGTGCTGAGGCTTAGTGCAGAGACATCGATAGGAGTTGAGGGAGATGACACAGCAGTTTTACCGGAGACCTCATCATTTAACTGGTCTGTTGTTTCTTCTTCTTCATCACTCTCCACTATTCTTAAGGGAGGAAGCGGTTCAAAGACTAAAGAGTCACTGTCTGAAGTGGAGAGTACTGAATGCTTTTCAGGAACTGATGTTGAGTCAGAGGACAAATCTATTAGATCTAAATCTTCCTTGGGGCCGGCAGGTTTAACTGGAGAGTCCACCTTCACTTCATAGGTTTCCATGCAGTTCAACCTAACTTCTGGTATGACAGGTCTTCTTGTTTCCTGGAAACTCTCTGTAGGAGGAGGATTTTCTTGTATTTCTATATTTTCAGCTTTAGTAGAAGAATTCTGCCGAGATCGTCCATAATCACTCTGCCTGTGTATGACGTAAGCAGCAGGGACAGGTGGTTTTTCTAAGTCACACCGATCTATGCAGGACTTCCTGCGATGTTCATCTAATGTAAACAACAGGGAGTCTGCATTCCCTATATCAAGAGATTTTTGTTTTAGAGAGCGCAGTTTTTTTTTCTGAATGCTTTCTTCTCTCACACAGCGCAGAATACTGTCTTGTAAGGCCCCCGTCTCTCTATATTCAGCCAGCTCTATTTCACCTGATTAAAACAGAAAGAGCTAATACTACCTTAGTTGGAGACTGCCGGATATCTTCATCTTCATCTCACAATTCCAAATGACTGGCATGTCAAATACAAGCCCAGTATTAGTCAAAATCATCTAAAATTTGTTTTCACCTCAGAGCCACATTACATAGATTTTTACAAATAATAAAAAAAAACCCTACGTCCAAACAGCAGGGTTTCTCCAAATTCTACTCATCCTGGACAGATGTACCCTGCAGACAATTTGTTTAATCTTATGCACTGGGTACAAGATGGCACCGACAACTGGCACAGACAAGTAATTTCTATAGACATTTGGCATGGCTGCATTAGATATAAGAGGTGAAAGAAGAAATGAGCTATGCAGACTGTTTTGAAGAGGTTTCAAAATAACTCTGGACTACAGTATTGTGGAGATCATTTGGACATCATATATCTATGAGCATTATATATATCTATGAGCATTATATATATATACACACACAAACATATATATATAGCTATATTAGAGCACATCTACATGTTTTTATTGAGCTCATATTATTAGACCGCACACACGTTATTTATGGCAGCAAAGTGGTCTTAAAAAGGATGCTTCTAATCCAAGCAGAAAGGGCAGCAATAGCAGTGAGGATGCAGTAACACAAGCTTGTGCTCAGACAGGTGTTGAGAGGATTATTCCTCCATGTATCCTAGATACCAGCAAAGTCTAGCAACTATCCCATCACACAGTTACACCTCCGCAACTTAGGGAGGAGTAAAGTTGCTGGTGCTACCACTGCACTTGTATCTTGCTGTGTGAACACAGCCATTGAGAACATTTTCTAAAAGGTTGTTGGTGTTGGTGTCACTGTTGTTGGTGTTAATGATGTATTTTCAAGTAATTGAGCATAGTCCTGATCATCATTAGTCCCATATTTCAAAATGCTCCACATATCAATCACAAAGCAAAAAAGCAGTGAGAAAAGTTTAAGTGTTTTCCCTATTCAGAATTTTTTTCCTTCCAGGCAAACGTCTGGAAGAAAAAAAAAGAAAAGGATGGTGATGGTGGTGGACAATCTCTTCGATGTTTGAATTCTGTTTTACGGTGTTCATTTCAGAATTCTACATTTGAAAACAAAATCCTTTCTATTTTTGGAAACCACCAATTGACCCTTTCTACCAATGGAAAACCACAATGCCCCCATTGAGCAACCTGATCTAACGGAAGGTGTCGCTGCCCACAGGGCAAGGCGGTTGGAACTAGATGATCCTGAAGGGTCCTTTCCAACTCAAACCATTCTATGATCCTATGATTCTATAATATTTGCAGCAGCAGCAATGAATTTGCTTGCCCTATAGTCCGACCTCATCAAAAAGTCAATTTCTGTAAAAAAAAAAATAAATTCAAGTAAAAATTTTCAGCCCAATGGTGAAAGAAAATTGTAATAAATCCTCTTAAACATTTTGACATTCAAAAGAGCTTAAGTTTTCAGGAAACAACCACTGATTTTAGACACCTTCATTTTGGAGTGCCTACTTTGAGATTCCTATAAGAGAATTCATTCAGGTAAATGAGAAGTACCTGCTCTCAGAAATCAGAGTGCTTGTATTCAAATCATGCAGTGCAATAAACTCTACAAAGAAAGGTGATAGCTCGAAACTAAAAGTAGGAAATTATATTTCAACATGAGTTTATACCAATAAAAAAAAAAAAATCATACTTCTCTGAGCATTCATTTCAACTGGTTGATATTTCACCATTTTGCTGCCACCAATTCTTTTCAGTCTGGCAAAGAACGTTTGAGATTCTTTATTGCAAGGTCCAGTTGGTGTATCATGAATATCAGATTCATCAAAAACACTGTCTTCCTCTGCTGGAGAAAGAAAAAACTGTATTACTCTTAATAGAGTGCAATTCCTTGAAAGAAAAGCTGTCAATGTGATAAAACCGCACCTAGTTTCAATTAACCTTGAATTGAAAAATGAAGAATCATCTGGATTTTGTAAGAAAAACTATAGAAACAGGTATCACTTTGCCATTCTTGCTACATCTTGAATTAAGGTCATAAAGGAAAGAGCTAAACGGAAAATGGGTTACGATACAACAAAAGTATATCAATGCTTTTACCATTCTAAGCTGACCTTTTTTTCTGATAATAGCAGAGATTCTTTAGATGGAAGAAAAACAATAGCTCTGGACACTGACTTGAGTAAATAACTGTCTATAGCGCTCAGTGAGAAATGGTAAATTGCAGGAGATGGGAATTAGTACAACTGCAAGATCAGTAATAAACCAGCAAAACAGGAAAGTGAAAAAGAAAGACACTGATAATTTTAAATGGCTGGTAATAGTAATAAAATTAGACCTAAGAATATGAATTATGAAATTACTGATCTAAGTAGTAACAGTAAAACATTATGCTCTGAGATCTAATGGTGAGAAATGGCAGAGGGGAAGAAAGATCTAAAAAATAATAATACCATCTGTATGAAATGGCTATTAAAAAGAAAAAAAAAGAAAGGAAGGAAGGAAGGAAAAAAAAAACAAAAGAAAAATCCACATCTGTCATGTGTCTAGCGAGGCATCTCCAAGGAGATAAGAAACACTACTGGGACAAGAAAGAAAACAGAGGACTCAAGAGAAGTAACAAAGTTTGCCTTGTTTATTCTAATACGCAGACATGGAGAAGAAATGCATTTGGTGTCAAGGAATGAGGAAGGGAAAATAAGACAAAGAGATGGAATGGCCAAAAACTGAAGACGTAAAGTGGGCATTAATATCTATAGCTTTCAAAGTGACGAAAAGTTTCTACTAGACGTGAAGCTTTGGAACAGACATCTGAAAGCATCAGGGATAGGAAAACTAATTGATAAGATGAAAAAATCAATGAATGTTGATAATATGAACTTCTACAGGAAGTGGGCTTAATAAATTCAGAGATCGCTTTTAACCTCATGTCCTACGTGTCTAAATTCTTTTTCCCCTTGGCAACAAATGTTTCTTCTCACAGGATTTATCAACAGCTCTACAACAGTTCGTACAGTTGCCACGATCCCATCACAAAGTGTAGCAGAAAGATTAGAACAATGGTTGAATAGTGGGAAAATCCATCTTTAGCGTACGGATTCTTGCTGTCTGACAATGAGATCCTCATATGTTGATCACCTCAGCACCACCTTTAATGATAACAGCATCAGAAGCTACCTGGCCAAAGACTAAATAATTCTCCTTAGAAAAGGTGGGAAAGGCTTCAACTTTCCAAAACCTTATGGAATGATACCAGCTGCTTCTTGCAGGTGGAAGAAAAAAAAAAAAACACCTTTTCTACATCCTCTTTTTTCTGTAGCACTTCAGCAAATGAGAATATTCAGCCCTATAATTAAGTCAGCATTTAGAGAAAAATTTTGCCCTTTATGGTCTTTAACTTCTGAGCAGCCCAAAGCCCTTCACAACAGCTTTGGGAAGCAAGTAAGTATTATTCTCCTTTCTTTAAACACTGGGAAACAATGATGAAGTGAGACACAAGGCCACCCACAGAATCAATGTTGGACACAGGACTGGAACACTGGGTTTTCTAAACCTAACTTGTCACTTACTGTGAACAGCAAACTGGGTATTTAGGCACCTCACTTTGTCTTAGAAACGTCTCAGAATCAACCCAGAAACTGAATACATTTTATAAATGTGTTACTACCACCCTTAATATTCTTAAGTCATCCTAATTCAGTTCTATAGATCAAAACAAAGGCAAATTCGCAATTAAGTCCACAGTTACCTGAACCCTCTTAGCCTTCCTCTAGCAATACAAAATGCCCAAGTGAGTAAGAACATGCAATACTTCATTTACATCCATTTTAAGGTTGCTTTAATTTGCTAGAGCTGAGTAATAGGGTGTTCAGGTAAACAAAATTTCATGTCCTTATTCTGTTGGATATCATTCAATGAGCAACAAGCAGCAAAAGAGGAAAAGGATATGCTATAAAGAGAGAGTGTTCTTTATATTCTTCTTCTTCTTCAGGAAGAAGAGCTTGCTGTACACCTAGGAATACTGCTTGAAAAGGAGAAGCCAATGACTAAAAGGCAGCTAGAGATTAGCATTAAAAGAACCTGTTAAACTTTGATCAGAAATACTCATCACATAACAAACTTCACAACTGTCGGGAACTACTCTCAGTGACACTATGTTATTTCAAGCCCTACACCAGCTCACGCCACCACAGTATCTTACAGCTAGCAAGCACGTATGGAGTTAACAATCAGATGCAGACTCCAAGGGTTTAACCACTCTTCTGCCTTTAGACACAAGTATCATAAAAGTCTGCATCTGAGCTACTCAACTTTAGCTCCACTGACAGAATTAAAAAAACCTATGAACTGAGTTCATCACTTTCACTTTTAAACACCTACTATTTGGTACTATGCCATGTTACTATGAAGTAGCTATTATACAGCATGCACTATTTTGAACATCTACTTTGGGATGAGAAGAAATGCACTCCATAAGTGCCTGTTTTTCTGTTAACCAACCAGATTCTAGACAGCTAGCACACTCCCCGTTTCTGAACACAGCCAGAACGCAGTGATAGGCTGGTTGCAACCCTTGTGTCTGGGCATGATCTGTCAAAATTTTCATTAAAAGGCCAAGGACTACCCAGGCACGGTGACTGAACTACTCAGCCTAAGGTACACTCCCTCCAAGACAGAAGTTAGACTGCTGTGCTATGCTTAGCCCACAAAAAAAAACAGTAAATTTATTTATTTCACTACAGATGGCTATAGCTGGACAGATGAATCACACCTTGGTCTTAATTCTGAGTATTATGTTCTAAATTTCAGACCACATCTACCCATTTCTACAACATCTGTGAGACTTCATGAATTAAATCAGTGACTACCATATACATGAGAGTGTTTAAAGTACCTTTTTCCTTTTCACTGTATCGGCTTATGTTACTGTTGTCACTATACAAAGGACCAGCAGTTGCATGGGGCTTGCAGCTGTGATATTGAGCGTTGAGGGTATTGACTGTGATGTGGATTAGGTGAAGTACAATCTTGCTGATTTCACAGTCTCTGTAGGGGTACTGTTCAGTGAAAGAGAAAAACTTCAGCTTAAAACCCAACTTTTCCCCATGGATAAACATTTAAGCAGTAAAATAGAAAAATGACAAGAATATTGTCAGCTGGATGCCCTTTGCCTTCCTTTGATCCTACATTTCTAAATACATGATGAGAAGCAGGACTGTTTTCAGCTTTGTACAGACACTTTAAAAGATTTCCTATTAATATATTGCTTCCTCGACTTTTATATGATAAAACCAACTACTAGTAGTAATGCAAAAGGTGTCATCAGAACTGTTCTCCAAATGCTGTATTTCAATCTGCATGTTATCATTCAATTCTAGTGTGTCCACTTCCTCACATGCCCTGTAGACCTGCAGAAATTTATTAAGTATATCAAAAGTACTCACAACTCCATTTCAGTGTGTAAATACACTATATTTTAATAACAGATCCTAAAAAAGCGTCACTTAACTAAAGAATACAAGCTATTAAGCTGACTCCCCATTTAAAAGCTAGAATTTGTTTTAAAAAATAGGGTAAGTTACCCTAAACACTATTCATGACCTTTCTAATTAGCTTTTGGATCTTTATATAGCATTTTGCTGTTTTCAAATCCATATTTTTCTTTCTCAGGTAACTATGGGAAAGACAATACAGACAGCAGGAGTAACAGGTCGGTAACACAGATGAAAGCCTAACTACTTCAGGCACTGAAATTAAACACAAAGAGTAAGCAAATCAGAGGTGTTCTTTACAGTTCCTTTCATTTGCAGTACAGTTAGGTGTTCCATGTAATAAATTTCACTTTGAAGGGTGAATTTTAAGGTAGACACTACCTTTTTAAGACTACTCACCTTATAGAGAATGACAAGTAAAGCCTTTAACCACATCTGCCGGATGTGAGGTTTGAGGGACCACAGGGAGCAGCGAGGAGGCTGCTGAAAGTAATGTCTTAGCTGCGGACAAGTGCAGTATTTCAATACCTGCACCACCAAAGGAAGAAGGTGTTTTCCCAGGTTGATGTTATAGTCCATCACCTGAAAAGAACGTCAGCACAGAAGTTAGCTCACCAAAATCAACTCCACTGACATTATAAAGCAAAATAACTAATGCAGTTTAGATAGTAGTTAAGTGAAAAGAAATAAACATTTTTAAGGAAGTCTTCTCATCAATTAAAAACTTCTGCCAGTTTGCCAGGCTCTCATTTTAGCTAGATAGGTAAAATGAAACAAAAGAAGATGCATTCTGAAAGTCTTTCATCCTGCACAGTTTAAATTTTAATATACATTGGCATGCATATTATGCTGGGATAGCCTTATATTATGGCACAAGTTGATCATGCTTCAACAGACAAAACCGTACTAGGTATATCCCATGTTTAACAGACATGATGCAATTGTGGGTTATTTGTTGGCGGTGGTTTGTTTTTTCATTTAACACTGTACTGACAGTTTTCATTATTTTCTCATCAGTCTTGCAACACTAGCCATTTTTTTTCTTAAGCCACATGTTCTGGAATCTGGTAATGAGCCAAGAATCCCATTGTAGCTGTGATGTTATGCAGAAAGTCTAAACACGCAAATCTTAACGGATCCAAGAATAAAGCTAATGAAAAATATCTTGCTATAAATAAAATGTTCATCATTTTTAAGCAGTGGTGTTGCTGTAGACAGGTTGCTGTTATTACTAGCCATAACCCTTGCCTCCTTCATGAACAATGAAGAGCATCATGTTATTTGATGCCCATCCTACAGGTTTGAATCCTGATGGTTAGATACACTGTGGGTGTATACTCTCCCTGCCCTAACACAATCACGTGTTTTCTATTGAAAATGCATTACTAATTTTCATTATTTTCTCATCAGTCTTGCAACATTAGTTATTTTTCTTTAAAGTCATACGTCCTGGAATCAGCAGCTGAACTAGATCATATCAAGGATCCACAAAGCCCTTGTCTCTGACACTGACGCAGAATGGTTGACGACTAGGAAGGTACAACAATAGAGCAAGTAATCTCCAGCACATCCCCTAAGATCTATCACTTTCCTGCAGTTTAAGTGGACTTGGTGCTTTATCAGGAGCCCTGCACATCTAAACAGACACAAACATCTGTTTCATCCACATCACCGATTTCCTTCAGGTCTGTATTTCTTTTTTTGGATTTGCTTTTATTAGAACAAGGGGATGGGCCTAATTTACAAACACAAAGTTCATCCCTCAACTTCCCTCCTGAATAAGCTGATTAGTTTTGTCCCTGTAAAATCCTCTAGTTCCATGTGCAGCTGTCTCGAATTTTCCTGCTACATGCATAGACCTAAATAGATGAATCCTACGTCTATCCTTGTAGGGTTAGCCTGTTGAACAGATGATATGTAACCACCAAATATGGTCCTACCCTGCAATGCGCTTTGCCCTCTCAGGCTGAGATACAGTTATATAGCATGGTTAGGAAAAGATCATCCACACAAGGAAGACAGAACCCTGCCTTAACACATCACATAATGTAACGCAGATGTGTCTTAAGCTGAGCAGACACATTTTTTAAGATGTCACAGGAAGATCTGGAATAAATGATGTTAAAAACACTGAGCAGAACTCATCCTGGAAGGCAGAGCCTGGCATGGTACTGCTAGGTTCCCGTAGGTGCTGTACTTCCCCACTAGACACGACTGCACAACACTGCCATCATGCGGGGCAACACCGAACTGGCTTCAAATAGCAAAATTTTTCCACTTCTGCTGCTAGGAAAAGATATTTTATGCTGTCAAGGACTCCAAATATTCATATTTTATGACACAAAATACTAACAGAAATTTGATTTTTTTTTTCTTGAACTGACCATTCCAACCTAGTTTGGAGTCAAAACCATGAAACCAGCAAGTTAGCCCAGTCCCATCCTCTGTGGAGCTGAGAGTGGAAAGCAAGTATTTATGACTAGGGGAGAGGGGTGTAACTGAAATACATCTCTTAAGAGTACTATACTCAGTTTTCATTCTGTACATGCATCTTCAAATTGCATCAGATAGCATTTCTCTTGCAGCAAAGGAGATTCCCATCAGAAAGCAGACCTACAGATAAGAAAAAAATCCCCCTAAAACACAAATTAGAGTTTTTATGCCTTCTACATGACGAAAAATCATGGCCTACTGAACTCCTCCTAAAAACTTCACTTCACTTCAAGTGAGGCAGGATTCACCTGTGCAGGTCTTCAAACAGAAATGGTGAGTTTGCCTATCCCTGAGACGTTTTACAGGCAAAGGAAGAGGAAAGGCAGAGACTGATATTTCAGCTGTGTTAAGCAGTACTTCTGAAAATCAGATCAATTATGGTCATTGAAGTCCAGATATCCAAACTTGGAAAACATGCAGAAAAATGTGGAAGATACTGTCCTTTGATCTAAATTGCTACCACCAGACTCTCAAAACAGCATAATAGGCCTGAAATTCCTTTTAAACACTTCAGCTTAAAACTGTACAAGTGAAAGATTATTCATTAACAATAAATGGCAATGATGCCCCAAGACAATTGATCAGGATGCATTTGCTGCTACCCAGTTTGCATTAACAGCTTCTATCTTGCCTGCTGAAACATCAACACCTGACTTCTCCAAGACTGTGAAAGTTTATCCAAGCATCTGCATTACAATCAACTTTGAAAAAATCACTCCTTCCAATTTAAGAACCAGAAAATCCTAACAAGAAATGCAGTTACAGAAGAGGCAAGGATAGCTTTGAGCAATACTCGAAGGCTACAGCAGGCATTTTAAGAGCTGGGGCAGGAGGCAATCTGAAATCTTAGCCCTCTCTCTCCCCTAACATAATCCTTTATGAGAGATTGTGATAAGGAGGAAGTGTGGAAGTGATGATGATGCTTCATCACAAGTAAGAAGAATACTCTGCAAATGTGAAACATTTTCCAGCCTAGCATCACAAACTGCTCTATCCGTAAGAATTTAGCCTTAGAAGAGCGATTTGAGGTAAGAAATTACCGTCCTCCTTACTTTGAAGATGGAGAAATAAGGCACAAGGCAAGAAAGTGCTCTGTCATTTACCACAGCAGTACAGGGAGGAGTTCATCATCGGTGGCATCACTTCCTAACAAAGGGAGAAGAGAAAGCCCTGGTGCACTCTAAGGAAGGAGGAGAATGAGTCTCCTGCAAAGTGAGGAACATCAAAGAGCTTACAGACCATTTTTGTAAGCAAACATGAAAAAGCACACAGGTCCCAGGTCTTCCTGAATGGGAAAGAAGGAAATGACATGTGAGGAAAGCAAGGCATTTGTAGGCTAGGTAAAGAGGGCAAAGAGGTTTGCAGTAGTCTCTAATTTTCATACAGTGGTAGCATTCACACACCTACACACACACACACACACACAGCCCTTATCACAATGCCACCAATGCAGCAATGCAACAAGTTTAGAGTACTAATACGGAGTTATAAATAATTCAACCCTTTACTTTTTAACTACAAAACAAAACCCTACAGAAAGCACCTGGTTAGACTACACAGAGCCTCCTGAGAGTAAACAAGCAAGTAGCCATTCCTGCTCCCCAATTCATTTTACCAACTGAAGAAGTGTTAAGAAGGTTTAAGTAGGATCACCATACTCAGCCATTATTTTGGTACAAAGGCAGCTGTGCTACCACCATTTCAACAAGCAAAGAGAAACAGCTGAAAAAGATAGTAAGTGCCTTCACCTACTTGTGCTATTCCAGCAATGAAGGCATTAAAGCAGGTTGAAACGCGCATTTTTTGTGGTGCAATCATGAAGCATCCTTCCTGCTGATCGTAACCAAGCAGGACATACAGATGGCGCTTGACTGTGTTGAAAGCTTTAGCACTGCTGATGTCTGACTCAGCACTGCTCTCATCCTTTGCCATGAACTTCATTAGCACAGTAATCAGCTGATGAACAGTCTGGTGATCAATCCCAGCATCCTCTGGCAGTAGGTCTTTTATTGTATTATCATTCTCCGGGGAGGGTTGTCCTATCAGTACAAGAAAGACATTGGTATCAGACACTGGATAAGACTGCAAAAAGGATACACAATACATCACAAATTTCTGCCAGAGTTAACTGCTCCATTTCTGCCCAAATACACATGGGTGAAGTGACAGGAGAGACAGGCACGCATTTCTGAGTGCACTGTTCCTCTACTGCCTCACTCTCAACAGCACAGTAATATATGCTATAGATACTGAATTCCATTTCTGAGCTTTCCCATATTTAACAGAACTGCTTATCTTCCCATCCCAGCGCCTCTCTGCCAAACTGAGTATTATCATTCCCTTACATTCATGTGTATTAAAAGAGAATCAAACCCCATGGCTGTCAAATTCTCATCTGGCCTACCTTTCAGTTTTTCCTTAGCAAACAGTGGACATTAGTCTTTGCCAGTGGAGAATGCACCAAATGGCAAAGGCAGGAGATAGGGAAAATTCTACCCAATAATAATTAAAAAAAGAATGAAGATTTCCCCTTTTAACATTGAGTCCATATTTCTCTAAAATAACTTGGGCCAAAATGAAGGCACTGTAATTTTTTTTTAGGTTTGGGACACTATGTAGTATGTCAAAATCTAGACGACTTTTTCCCCAGAGAAGAAGCTTAAGACTTAAGTTTATAAACACTGAATGGAAATAATCAAATAGTAATACTTTGCACTGTTGTCATGTGAAAGACTAGAGGCTACTTACAAAGCACAAGGAAGCTGAGGTGCTGGCTCTCACTGTCCAAGCAGAACAGACTCACTGCAAATAGCAGTCACCAACTGGGCAAGTATTTTCGTTTTCAAACTCCAGTATTTTTTAAATACAGTATTTCCAATAACTTTTTAGACCATTTGTCCTTACTAGAATTCTCTAGTAACTGCCTTTGGAGTTATCCTTATCGATCTCACCCTAGGCGTAAGGTCTCTTCTAGTAATAAAGATCTTTAGTGCTTAGCAGTTCCTACAATAGCAACCAAATTCATGAAAAGCAGCAGCTATTTCACACATCAGTGTATCAGGTTCTTTTATTAAACCATTCTGAATATGTGCATGGCTAAAGCACAGTGAGGAATATTGTTCCAGCTTATTCTATTTTAAAAGAGTAATTTAAATGAAATGCCTCTGTATAAATAAAATGAATTATATATGCATTACATGTGAAATAAACATTATTTTGACTAGGATAATCAAGAAAGAGAACAGATACTATTTTGATAGCATCAAAACGAGGCACACTAAGTTTTTATTACGTCATTAATTTTAATTAGTTCTGTAAACACTATTACTGTTAACAATTAATTGTTGCTAAAATGTATTCAGATGCATTTTCTGATCTTTGGTTAAAAATCTGTCTAACAGTGAATAATTGTGATAAAGCAAGCTGGTATGAAGCAGAACTACTAAATGATCTATTTGTTTTCATTTAATGGATAAGTCCTTTCAACTACTGGAAACAGCCCTTACTTTTGCAAGAACTGTTTAAGTTGAAGTTTGTAGGACAGATCCTACAAGTAAGATTAGCTTAAAGTGTAATCTTGCATTTGAACTGTGCAAGTTTTTAGATCCAGAAGAGAACACATGAGCATGAGGACTAGTTCATTCAAGTGGTATGCACAAAATAAATGTTTTTCTACAGCAGATGTACAGACCACATTCAGGAGTTTGTTAGTTCCTTAGAAGAACCAGATATGCTCAGTACTGCCAATGCAAAGTGTTAAAAACCATGAGTCAAACCTTTAAAAAACAAAATTAGGATTTCAGAAAGAAATAATAAACATTGGGCAGGAGGAGAGGAACAGCCATTTGTCTTCTAGTTTCTAAAACATCTGTGATAAGCTTGAATTATATTACCAGACTTTTCTTCGTATCAGTGTTTACTAGATACATGCAACTTTGCATATAGACATTTTTAGTGGAAACTAAATTTGCAGCTCAGGTGATTAATTACCTGAGTCTGGAACTCAAAAACTGAAGCTCTGAAATAGCAAAATACATCTAACAAAATCACAATGGCTAACAATGCCTACTGTGAGAACGACACTTCTCATGTGACAAGTTTCTTTAAGCCCAGCCTACAGCAGGTGAATGGCGCCATTAAATGAAGAACCCCATTTGCTGACACGTGCTCTTCACAACATGACTTCACTTGCTCCTTCTATAACCCTGTGAAAACCTGCACATATGCTCTGTAATGAACTGGTTCATTTCTAAGTCTCACTGGGCTAGTATGATAGTACTACAACCAGTGCTAATTCAGAGGCTCTCCTAGTTCATTTCACAGCTCCCAGTCAGTGCCCACATGGGCAAGGTATTCTCCTGTTCACCTGATCACCCAGGAAGCTGATCTGTTCTGATTCTGAATTTGTGTCAGTCAGAAATATTCCAAGTTCTGAAGAAGGAATGTGAAAAGATCTGAATCTGAGATTTTTCACTTCCAATTGGTCAATCTACACAGGACTCAGCCAGAGCAAGAACCGTCAGTAATCATGACTATTTAAATATTATTTATTTACTTGGACCCTGCTGAGCTAGCTATTCTATAAATGCCTGACAGAAGGGCAGCATCCTCAAAAAATATTGTCAGTAAATATAAAAAAACAGACTTTTGATGTCTGTAAGTGTACAGAGGGGAAAAGCATAATTTACAATACCTACAATAAAGAGCATTCATTTTACTGTCTCTTTAAAAGATCAGGCTGAACATAGATGACACACAGGGCCACCATACTAAAGATCTGCGTGTTCTTGAAGGCAGTGAAATACAGGAGGGTGAGGCACTGGTAGCAATAGCTGACTACCTCTGAATAACCTCCCTCCAGCCCTGAAGTACTACGTATAGCTGGGGGCTGTTTTCAGTCCAAATCTAGAACAAAACTGGAATTCACACCTTTGGAACCATGCTGTGCTTTTTTAGATAGCTTTCATCTTTCATAAGTTTATCTCACAAATCAGCAAGAAAGCCAGCACTAGTGCCTTCATTTTCCTGTTCCATCAGAACACCCCCCTCTTCACACCCACCTGGTGTTTGCTCTGGTGTTCCGCCAAGTGCTGGAGCAGACTGCTCGTGTCTGGTCAAGCTCACAGCNAAAAAGAAAAAGAAAAAAAACAAGAACAGCTCTGTTTAAATAAGCAGCACTCATGTCTTCAGCTTCAGCATATATTCAGCGCTAGCGTATTTATGTTCATTTACTCATGCACTGTTGTCAGGCAGTGAGTGTAATCATTTGAAATATGTCACTTCTGTGCTATACAGATTTTGTGCACCATGTTCTGTAACACTAGTTTTCTCCATCATTCGGTTTTGCTGGTGGAAGAGTCATCACACAGGAGCACATGTGCAGGATCAGAAATGGGTCAAGAAGGATTATGTAAGAGTCCCAAAATATGCTGTTGCCTGGTTTGGAGAAAATAAATTACCTTTTAACCTAACAGTTCACTAGCATCCAGGTTTGAACACTTTATCAGTTCCTATTATAGGGGTAGGAGCAATGCAAGAGGTCCAATTTTAATATAAGACAACTCCATGTTTGTAAAATTCTCTAAATGAGAGTGTGTAAGCTTTTGTTTTACTTGGAAAAATATCTGCATATCATTTCATACAGGCCTACGATTTTTCAGCACCTAGGCCCTCCTATGCAAGCTAGCAGGAAGAATGTGTTGCATGGACACGGTTTTGTTATTTTCTTGACAAAGGAATTCTGAAGATATCCAACAGTGCATTTGAGACATTAACAGTTGTTTTTAAGATGCTTAAGCATATGCTGCATACACTGATCAATAATTACAATTAATAAATTAGTAACCAAGGAATTTTTCTATAAACATATCTATTTTAGACAAAATTACTCTGCATTAGCCACAAATAAAACTTAAGATTTATCCACAAACTAGTTTTGGAGCATTTTTTTCTGGCATTTTAAACAAACACAGCATAGACACGTTTGTCTATGTTCCTTGTCAAACTTACTAACTTATCTGAATATTGCCCAAATCAGTCAAAAATCTAGATTTGCTATCCTATTTGGATAAATACTGACAATTCCATTGTGTACCCAACAACAGGATACAATCCTAAGGGAGAAGATAAGGTGCGTCACGAAAATATAAATAGATACTCAACGAATTTTGGTGGTTAAGGTTTCTGGAAGGGAGAGCGCTCTCTTTGACTCCACTGGTCCCTTCACACTGTCCCTCAGGGAACGCACACTCTTCTGACGATTACGTGCGAAACGAGCCCTCTTGATCTTCCACATTGCTGCATCACTGAGGTTGGCGACATTTGTCCGGACAGCAGTGATAGCTTTGCAAATGCAATTGACCAAGTTAGGATTCATTCCACAGCATGGTGAGGCCCTAATGCTGCCAACTGCCAAATGCAACTGGGCCCCTGATCCCACTGAAGTCAAGAAAGCTTTGTATGGGTTCAAGGGGTCCATCTGCAAGGAACTCGTCTGCATGTTCTCATTCTGAAATCCATAAAACCCCAACCAGATGAACTGTGTTTAAAAAATAATGATGTCCCTTCTTTCCTTATTTAGGGATTGTAAGGAAACGGATTCCTGAACCCAAAACCTGAATTTCAGGCTAAGGGAATTTGAGGTGCATTCTATTTAAAATGGCAGAAATCTCATGAGTATGGATCACATTTAGTGTGCTCATATCCAAATGTGGCCTCTAGTTTTGCCTCAGACTGACCTCATGTCCTGCCTACACCTATCATCCTGGATCTCAACAGTGCCTCCAAAATGCTATGAAGGTGATTATGCTTTTACAGTTTTGTTACCAGCAGTATCATTGTATGTCTTAATGGAGTCACTAACACTTTCCTATCCTTATGTCTACAGAGCATTCAAAGTCTGAGCTTTATTATCTGAGTGACCAAAGCCAGTGATCCCATCCCTTGCACCACTTATGCCTTTGAAAAGGCAAAGAGAAAAGTTCAAAAGAATCTTGAAAAATATCTTCTGACCCTACATCTGCAGCTAGAGGAGCTAGAAAATAGTTCTGAGATTTCCCTCTCTGGCCACAGCAGTAGTTCCCTGCTTTGGGCCAAGATACTCACATACGAAGAAGAAAATATGTTTGCAGTTCCACCTACATTTCCTATGTGGATGCAGCAGCAGCACCTGGGCTTTTTTAGGGCTCCATGCAAGCATAGGAGAAAGCATTAGGTTGCTGAGGGAGCACATGCTGTCCAAACAGCTGTTCCCTACCTCCTCCAAGCAAATCAGATGGAAATAGATCTGCCTCACGGTCCACCACTTGGGTAAGGAAGTTTTCAACTACTCAGCATATTAAACAATCGTGCACAAAATATTTTTTAGCCCCTGCCACCCCCACCCCCAATAGTGAATGGGAGAGACACGGTATCTCATCAAGAAACCAAGTATGAACAGGACAAACGTTTACAAACTTTTGCTTTAGTCAATACAGGAATAGCTAACTGAGCACTGGCTCTAAGAGACTGTGTACCTCTTGTGCTGGCCCCATGCATTTGTTTGTGTTTCAAGGACCACACAGCTCCTAGGGCTATCTTTGTACAGATCATTACAGAACTGGGTCAGGCGTGACCTAGGCCTTTCAGAATAGCAATGCTGACAGCACAAAAACACCAAAACACCTACAGAAGAACAAGTGGGTTAATGCAGGTTGCAGTTGCGCGATCACAGAACCAGACCATGTTTCAACCAAGGCTGGCAATCAAATCCTAGTGAGAGTAAAATATGATGCCCAAAGGTGCAGTGGAATATAGTCTGATCTGTATTCAGGCATTCAAAAAGTGCTCACTTTGAGTTACTCTCTTCTGGTCTGAAAGATTACTTAGTTTCAGACAATTTATACAAGTGAGGCCTGTATCCCTCTCAGACCCTTGCAGACAGCTGAAATTCCAGAAGCTGACAAAAGGTGATCAGATTGATTTCGACTCTGCTTACTTGTTGGGAAAGGGAAATCTTTGTTGCAATCCAGATGAAGCTGTGCTTCCAGAGACAAGGTCTCAAAGCGATTCACAAAGAACTCCCAGCTCAAAGCTGGAATATCCGCTTTTAGAAAATGAAGTAGCAAAAGCTTACTAAGAATTGTGGGCCTGTCCTTGACAACTGTGTCAAACTGGAAATCAAGGCAGAGGCAAAGACCCTATGGAGAAAAAAACAAAACAAAACAACACAGCGCTGAGATGTGAAGACTATAAGCATTTTTTTTTTTAAAGCAAAGGGAGGTCAAAGCTCTAACTTGTCCTATCAATTTGTACAGGATAAAGGTTTAGCTCCTTTTCTCTACTCCTTTAAATCACAACTAATGCTACTGATATCAAAGGAAAAGTAAGGTATGTAAGCAGATAAACAAGTCTGATGTTTAGAATGGGAAGTTTCCAAGGTTTTGAGGAATAGAGAAGTATAGGCAAAAGTTCTGTCCTAATACACATTTGATTTGCAATATCAAAGTATTCTTTTCACACACCCCTGCATGAGAAAAGGCTTACATCTATGCAACTGAAGCAAGCCCTTGATTAGAAAAAGAATGAATCGCCAAGCCCAAACAGAGGAAGGATTATATGGTGAAGTGTATCAGAAGCAATTTTACTCATAGAATGCTTCTGTATTTTATCTGCACTAGAATTTTGGGCAGAGTCAAGACACTTTTGAAAAGAAAATCCAGACATTAAATACGTAAGTGCAGGACACTGGGACCAGTCTGTCTTCTTCAGTGAACTATGCACTTATTTTTCTTAGTTCAACAGAATTCAAGTTCTCTGGAAATTATTTTGAAACGATGTTATACGGAATAAAATTAGTGAGTATTAACAGTATTTTATAGGCATTAACACTAAACTTTTTAAAGTACATATTCATTATGTTCTCCAGAGAACCAGAATTGAATTGTGTACTATGAGGTTTTGTTTGCTTGTTTTTTAAATCTTACTTGTATATGTAGGCTCTGATTGACTTTCTTATGCTCTTAGTTTTAATCACTAGCATTCTCACTGGAAGGGCCTCTCACATGCTTAAAATTATACGCCTAAGTAAATCTGGCAAAGATTAAACTGGACCGAAACCCCATGTCTGGGTTTGCTTGAATATATTTTCTCCCTATCAGCTCAACAGAATGTCACAAGAATTGTAAAACTTTTTGGTTTTAAAATGAAAAATGTCAATACATTTTAAAATCATAAAAACATTTACAGCTGTCTATGATAACAGCTCAAATGTCATAGTAATCCTTGGTAGCCATCAAAGTTGGGATTCGGGCAGTATCATTTCCCATGGCCACTTTGTGCGTATGTCAATTACCAAGACCCATAAGGCTTGTCTAAAGAGGCATTAGCAGTGACTGTACCACTGTACATCTGAACCACCACTGGCTCAAAACCTGAATTCCTGTTTGAATGCATTTTTCCCCATACAATGAACCTACCTGTAAAGCTGGCCTCTTTATGGTGTCAAGTAACAGTCCAGCTCTTGTAGCTACTGCTGGGTTGACATCTTCCACAGCAGTCAGGAAACAGCAGAATGCATGAGCTAAAGAGTACTTCAGTAGGTGGTTTTTTGTCACAGAGTGGATATCCAAAAATCTGCACAACACGGCCACCTTCTCCACTGTAGCAGCCCCCAGAGAAAGAAAAAATGAATATTAATTTAGGCAATGGCTTCTTTATGTCCTTCATGTCTTGATGAATATCTCTCTCCTAGAAATTCGCACATCTTAGAAAGGAACAACAAAAAATACCTGGGAGGTGTTACTGTGATTTTGGTTTTGCTTTGATTATCCAGAATGCCTTATATTCTCCTCTATTCTACTGCATTTTTGTGCCATGGTTTTGCACCAAACTATCTCCCAAACTCCCCAAACCACCAAAAAGAGAATCATCCATTACAAGTCTCCTCAGATACAGCAGAGAAAGCTCTACCTCTTCAGCAAAGCAACTGAGTAAATAGTGTATGTTTCTCAAGCCTACCTGCTTCAAACCTCATCTTCCAATCTTTGCTGTTGAAATTGCTGTTTATGATTGTCCAGAAAATGTCAGCTCCATGGGGAAGCGAAAGCGCATGAAGAAGAAGTGGGACTGCCAGGGAAGAAAGCTGAGAGAACTCAGACTTCACAACTCCCCATAAGCTGGAAAGACCAAAAAATAGCAAGCATGCTTATAAAAGCACTCCCTCGACATCCTTTCTTCTAAATGCCCACACTGTATTGTTAGCAAGAATGCACTTGTCATGAAAATCTGTATAAGACATCCTGGTCCTTTATGTGAACACTACAGAGTTGCTGTTAGGTGAATAGAGCTACTTGGAAATTTTCAAATACAACAGTTTTTCTTGAAAATCCAGGTTCAAATATTCCTTACATTGAAACGCTTCAGATTTAACATGATTTTGCCAAATTCACGGCACACCTGCCATCGAACATAATCTATGCTATAAATTAGCATTTTCAACATGACCAAGTTCAGCACACAAGCCATATGGACTGTGGTGGTTTTACCCGGCTAAACAGGCGACCTCCACCACAACCGCTCGCTCACTCCCCCTCCTCAAAGAAACAGGGGGAGAAAATATGATGGACCAGGGCTTAAGGGTTGAGATAAGGACAAGCAAGTTACTCACTAATTATCGTCACGGGCAAAACAGACTCAACATAGGGAGATTAGTATAATTTATTACTATAACTAGCGAACTAGAGCAGTGAGAAACTAAAAGCAAACTAAAAACCCCTTCCCCCCATCCACCCTCTTCTACCTCCTCCCCCCGAGCGGCGCAGGGGAACGGGGAATGGGGGCTGCGGTCAGCCCATATCGCTTCGTCTCCGCCGCTCCTTCATGGTCGCTCTCTGTTCCCCTGCTCCAATGTGGGGTCCCTCCCACGGGATGCCGTCCTTCCCGAACGGGTCCTGCGTGGGCTTCCCACAGGCTGCAGCTCTTCAAGAGCTGCTCCAATATGGGTCCGTACCACGGGGTCCATCCTTCAGGAGCAAACTGCTCCAGCATGGGTCCCCCACGGGTGGCAGCTCCCACCGGATCACCTGCTCCTGCGTGGGCTCCTCTCCACGGGCTACAGGTCCGGCCCGGAGCCTGCTCCTGCGGGGGCTCTCCATGGGCTGCAGCCTCCTTCAGGCCAGATCCACCTGCTCCACCGTGGGCTCCTCCACGGGCTGCAGCGTGGAGATCTGCTCCCTGTGGTACCCCATGGGCTGCAGGGGGACAGCCTGCTCCACCATGGTCCTCACCAGAGGCCGCAGGGGAACTTCTGCTCCAGTGCCCGGAGCACCTCCTCCCCCTCCTTCTTCACTGACCTTGGTGTCTGCAGGGCTGTTCCTCACTCCTCTCACTCCCAGCTGCTGTTGCGCAGCAGTTTTTTCCCTTTCTTAAATCTGCTCTCCCAGAGGCGCAAACAACATTGCTCATTGGTTCAGGTCTGGCCAGCGGTGCGTCCCTTTTGGAGCCGGCTGGAGCTGGCTCTTATCTGATATGGGGCAGCTTCTGGAATCTTCTCACAGAAGCCACCCCTGTGGCCCCCCCTGCTACCAAACCTTTACCACGTAAACCCAATGCCTTGGCATCATAAATCACGTGCATGCATGAATATGCAGATATTTAGATTCAGGACAAATTCTGTAGTCTGCTAAAACCCTAGAGTTTCAGGAGATGTTCAGTGAAACTGATACTGAGCAATGGGAAACCCGATGACACACTATTTCAGAACATTGTATGCTGATGTTTATTCAGTGAGCTTTCTGCAAAAGTCCCTTTCTCCTAAGACAATCTTTAAATGCACAGATTTTGATCCAATTCGCTCCAATACTAAATGAAAAACTTCCTTTACCTCTTAAAAACAAGGTGAGATACTGTTCTTCGCTCAGTTTAAATGTTAAAGCCCCATAAATTGTGTGCCTCTAACATCACCTTTTATTTTGTAAAGTCAGGGAAGACACCTCAATCACAGGCAAAGGTATTATTCAATAAGAGAAACTCTCTGGCTGACTGCAAAATAACTAGTGTGGGACACAGTAGTGCCATGATATTCTGTTTCCAGCGGTGACACATTTGCATCTGCTTATAGTTGGCTGGTCCTCCTTGGTTACACACCATTTCTTAGCAAATATCTGTGTGCTGTAGAATAAGCTACCAAAAGCTGACTCTAACTTCAAGGTCTTAAAAGTTCAGGCTGCTTCCTGAAGCTCTTATTCAATAATTCTGTAGTTCTAAAGACCTTTTTTTTCCAATGAGAATGCTTTCTGTAAAATTTATATTTTTTGACAAAATTCTCCTTGTAGGGTTTTGGGTTTGTTTTTTTTTTTTTTTTTTTTCCCCTGGAAAAAAAGCCTGCTTGGGATAACCTAAAAGAGAAACAACTCTGGGATTAAGTGAATTGAACATTCCATTGTGGGTCACTTCAGGTCACCAGTATGGGAGTTCTAATACTTAGACTACAGGCCCTCACTTCAACAGTGGGCTGGGTGGTCTCATATTTAGTTCCTGTGCAGCACTTTGTCCTCTTCCTGTTGACCTTTTTCACTACTACTTTTAAAGTGTGGCTACAGCCTGAAGGAGGACCTCAGGCAAGTACTGCAGTTTGAATCTTATCTCTCTTGCAGTGTAACACCTCAGACACAGGACAATGAACTGAGCAATACCAGAACTTATTTCTGGTAGATTCAGGGCAATATGAAATGCTTATCAATGTTTCATTAGACCCCAATACTTTCCCATTTCTCTGGGAAAAAGAAAAAAAAAACACTTTGAACTAACTCAAAGTAATTACTTTTTTCAATTTTTTTTTTTTTTTTAATCCAGTAGCAAAGATTAGAAGTCCTTTGCTTAACTGTATGTTCACCTCTGTTAGGATTAGAGATGCTAAGGTAAATATAGAACGAGACAATGCAGGGTACCTTGGTTCCATTTGCAGTTTCATAATCAATCTATCCCACGTGCCCTTATACAGCTACTTAACCTTTCCACACTTCTCTACCATCCTTCATTAATTTTCCCTACTAAATCTGCAAAGTCTTTGATGTCACTATGAATGTATAGTTGGGGAATCAACAAAGTATGAAGACAAAACATGTGATAACCTACCTTGCAATCAGCATGTGATCTTGAATATAGGCAAGAAATTGTGGATGGTCCTTTCTTGCTATATACAGGCATTCCCCATGAAGACACAGAATCTTCAGACAGTTCAGCATGTTAAAAAGAATGTCTGGCTCTTCAAATCTTGACATTTCCTGTGTAAGCAGATGTACTACTCTCAACACAGAGAAACCACCTAACCAAAAATTCAAACTAAACAAACAAGTAATTAATTTTACCTGCAGTATAGTGTATATGAGCTTCAAGGTAACTGGAAGTTGCTGATAACAGAATTTTCTTTCTGTGTCATTCTTTATCGCTGTTAAAATGTAAGTTACATAAATTGTTGTTAAAGGCCTCTCATTTGTGGATTCAAAGTGAAACTAAAGAATGTGAAAGTAATCAGACGTAAATTAAGTCTTGCCACAGTAACACTGGCATCAGTTAAGCTACAACTGCATAGAATTTGGCATCTAATGTTTTCGCTACTTTATATATTCACAAAGCCAAGATTTCTTCTAACGCTTTTCACAAGTCAGTCACACTTGCTACCAACATAATACAGCCTTCCTGTTGATACGTTGAAAGAATTAAATGCACAAGAAAAAAGTGACTACGCACTGTTGGATTTGAACTGCTTCAAAACCTCGTATGCCGTATAAGTGAAGTGTTTCACTTAAAACCTTACTTAAACACTCAGTCTTCTCACCCTGAACCTACCAGCATTTTCTGTGGTCTCTGTGTGATTTCCCGGGTTTTCTCCATGTTTTGGTGCTGATTTGTCTTCTTCTTCTCCTTCAGTTCCTATAATAAACTCAGGTCTAGTATACAGAAGACTATCCTCGAGGTTATCTGTGGGCTCCTTTAAGAACATAAGTTAAATTCATTTCTTGATGTTTTCTAAATACATTAGGCCATATCCTGCTGTCTAATATTTAGTGTTGATATGCTGAGCCCAAATGAGGCAGACACTGTCTAGTTTCCATGTACACCCATGCATTCAAATCACCTGCATATCCAAAATTCTGCATCAGCAAATGCATACTGACAATAAGTCTGTGTTTCAAACATGGATTTAAGTGATAGCACTTAACAGCTATTGTGTATGCATATTGGAGCTGAGGGGGATCCAATCACACTGGTTTCACTAAACCTGTCCACCTTTCTCAGTATTTTCAACAATCAAGCATCAACTAAGATCTTTCTAGTTGCCCACTTGACAACTGATTCACTCAAAATCATTAATCATTTGAAAATATCCACACTTAGCTTTTAAAAGAAGATGAAAAGCCCTAAGTATTAACATTTGACATTTTATTTAAAGCAGTATCATAGGAATGTACTTCCAAAGCAGACAATGTTGACAGGGAGAAGAGTTCATACTGGATGAATACTGCCATCTTACTTGTGTTCTTTGAATCAAAATTCAAACTTAGGAGATTTTAAATTCAGTGGCATTTTTGCTTTAACCTCTCAAATCTTCCATGCCATCACAATGTAACGAGCACCATGAACCAGAGGAGTTTCAGCATGACAGTAACAGAGGTCCTTTCTTGCTGTACTTACCACAAGTCTGATTTCCTCTTTTGGAGCAAGCTGTTCCAGCAGCTCAAAACCCAGTTGGTAACACAGAATGCTGGACTGACACAGACCACATTCAACTGCTTTTTCATCTTTCTGACAGCTGTGAGAACCACCCCAAGGTGCCTGGAACACATTGTTTATGATGGATATTATATCTTTCGAAATGCTGTTCTCTAAGCCCAAAGTGATACCATCATCCTGGAGTTCCATCTAAAAGAGAGTGAAAAGAGTAAGGATTTACTATTTATTTAAAAACACGAGCACTAACTGTTCTGCTTATTCCTACATTTTTTCCAGTGTTATACTGCATTACTGGGAAGAGACTGAGCTAAACTGGAACTCACAATTTTAAACTGCCACTGGTGTTCAGGCCCAAGCATGAACAGCTGGAGTAAGATTTTGAAGGTAAATAGACAATTCCAAGCACAGCATCCATTAACTTCACCTAGAGACAGTTATCCAAAACACCTGGGCTTGGATTCACAATGTATAACTTTAGCTATCCAAAAATTATGCATCTAATCTAAAAGCCTATCAACAAGCCTCTGTTTCTAGTGTGTAGAAATAAACATACCCCCAGGGAGAAGTTCATTTCACACATACGAGGCACCTAACATAATATGGAGGTATCTACCCTCTCTTCACAGACCATGAACCCATAACTCTCGTATGGGTAAAGGCACATGAAACTGCAGAAAGATTTAAATGCCTTATACTTCAAGCCAGTCCCTCAGCAGAAAGGGACCCAATACAGGATTAAAGGAGAGACAAAAATGACTACACAACTTCAGTGCCCCTCAGTGTGGATGCTTTTCTTCTGTGAGTACCTGCTTCAAGATGAGATCAAACATCAGAATGAAGCAATTCAGATTCATTTCATCATCCTCACAGTCAAAGTCAATTGTCTTTCCACTGGGGTGTCCAAAGTTCTTGAAGGGGCTGTGAAAAGGACTACGTATCGGACTCCGAAATGGGCTCTGGAAGGGGCTTGGGAAAGGACTCAGCATGTGCTGAACTCTGCGCCCAGGGTCAGAAGCAACGCTCACCTGAAGACATAAAGAATAAACGTGTCCAAATGTATGTTATGCATTTAAGCAAACTCATTCTATATGAGACTGTGGAAAACATCAAGAACTTTGACAGTCTTACTATTTAGTAGCTTTCCCACCCCCCCCCAATCTGTGTCCTTTAATGCCATTAGATGATAAAATATGGTAGAAGTACAGGAATCATATTCTGCAGAGATGTATATATTCTCTTAAGTTAAATGGCTGTCTTTCATTATATTACTTCCACTAAGAAGGAATTTTATCATCATAAAACAGAAAACTGGTGCAGGCAGTAAAATGGCCATCAAGTTACAATGACTTGCCCCATCATCCAGGCATACTAACTTCAATAGCAGGAAGCTAATAAAGGAGAGTATCTCAAGACAGCACTGTAACTGAGGCTGTATCAAGGATACAGGTAGCTGGAAATGAACTAGACATAACAATAGCAAGATGTGCACTTCTGCACAGATTTACATTCACACCACCATAGGCCACCTACAACACTGTCAGAATCTCTAAGGGTTCCAAGGAGATACACAGTTAGATAACACAAGGTCTATTTTTAGGCCAGCTATGGTTTAGATTACCAGAGAGTAACACTGTTTATTTTTTCCTGCTTAGTTTAGAAGTGGTTATATGCTAGTTGTGTAAGTGCTCTATGCTGAACTACAACAGAATGTAGGAGGACTACATGAAAAGAATCATCAATTGCCTAGACACTGTAGGTCTTTAAATCTAAAGGCCTGTCCTTTTAACACTGTTCCTTCTGTCCACAAAGCACTTTGTAGAAGACTACTGGGAAGTTAGTCACATCCATCCAAGTAACACCCACATATTTACAAACGTTTTCTTCCAGACCATAAGCCTTTGACAGATGAATTTCCTTTAACATCAATTTTTGCATCTCTTGGTGTGGGGGGGCAGAATGCAGGGAAACAGAAATAAATTCTGTTCTGTCATCCTCCCAAAACATTCCGAGGCCCACCAAATTTGTACTAGAATACAAAAATTCACTCCGGGTGACCAGTTGTCCATTAAAAATTTGTTGACAGTCATTAATAGAAAATGAAGAGAATGAAATAATTGTAAAAGATATCATGACAAACACCCAAAAAATATCCCAACTGAGTTCGCTGAGGAAAACCTGTGCAGTTAACTCCTATACTTGCATTACCTTTACACTGACCACGTGACAGAGAGGTATTAACTGGAGAAGTCATGCCAATTTTCTTTCACTCTCAAAATTCATATTGTGTTTCCAATCAAATGTTGCCATATTGAAAAATAACTTTTTAACTCTTCACATGCATTATATTAGGAAAACTGTTCTAAGCAAAAGAATAAGAAGGATAAATAACTGTTACCCTCCGAGCTGCAAGATTTCCTGCCAGTTCATTGACTCTAGATTTTCTTTGATTTGCTAACTCTTTTACAGAATTAACTCCGTCAGAAAACATGCTGATTAGTAACTGAAGAGGAACAACAATGTCAAGTTCAGATAACACCTGAGGAAAGACAATAAGTAAAAAAGCATGAGTTTCAAGTTTGATCAAAAATACCAGCTACTTTATAAGCACATTTATCACACGATCCTCAGTTCAGCACGTTTCATGCATTTAATTTTGGGATTCAGTGATGTGAGCTGCAAGCTTAGGTTTTCTCTTCTGATCAGGGCAAAAGAGAACTGGCAAAAAAGTGTATTTTCAAAATACTTGTTGGCATGATGCTTGCTGCACGTTGAGATCAATTTCACACACAAACACACAGGTATGTGAGCTGTTCCACAAAAACGTTTCTGTGAAGCAAAAATATTACAAATACTTGGATGAATCAACTATTTACTATCTTTATTATTACCTAAAATAGAATTCCTGCATTTGTTCTAAGAATCCAGCCAGAATGGTTGCCTACAGATGTCAATATACTGACAGGATCGGTTATTTGCAAATCCTGTGGCAATACTCATCATCTACTTTGCCACCAATGCTCAGACAAATATGAGCTCATTTGAACTCGTCGTCAACTGTTATTAGGAGCAAGAACAATCTACAACAATCATATTTTACTTGAAAAATCTGGACACATGAAAATTAGTAGCCCTCAGGTAAGCTGCCCTTTGCAGAGATTTAATGAAAATAACCCTCAACACAACAGAAGTTAGAATGAAAATTATAGGTATTACTCAGAGGTGCTGTGGAAAATTTTACACCCTTTTGAATTCAGCGCACCCAGCTGACATGATTTTTCCTGTAGTCTTTGAATATGAACATTGGGTGAATATGGACAAATGGGCAAATATAGCACAAGAGGGCCAGAGCAGGAGAAAGCTGGATGGGTACAGGGCTAGTCTAATCCAGTTCTTCATATGTGGGAACAACTACAGCTGCTTCTACAGTCTGGAATTAATTTTGGAATCTACAGACCAAATTCTGTGGAGACTAAGAAGTTCTGTTAGCAAAAAGTCACAGATAACTGAATGGCCCTAAAGACACAACCGATATTCAAAGGGAAAAGGAATTTCCAGGCTTTCAGTATATTGTCATGATAGGCTAGTAACATAAATCTTCCTAGGATCTGTCTACCAACCATCTTAGGCAAAGGGCCTTAAGTTCCATGATCCCTGAAAAAGTTTTTTCTTTTTTTCTCTCAAAATCACAAGCTGGTTCAGCATGATTTGTCAAGAGAGGACACTTACATGCAGCCAAAGCAATGCTTGCTCTTGCACAGAGGATGGATACCCTGTGAATCGACAACTAATGAAGCCAAACATCTCCTCCATGGAGAAAGGGAGAGGGCAAAGTTCAATGTCAAACATTTTGCTGAAAAGTAGAACAAAAATATAGCGTCACTGAGTTACCATGACATACACTGTGTAAGATATGATAACAGAATACTAGCAGAAAGGCAATCTCACAACCAGCACTGATGACACTTCTGGAATCTTGTTTGCATCCTCATCCTCCAGGGCAGTTGAGCTAGGTTGCTGACACCACCTGTCCTGATTGCTCAAGATCACCCTGAATTTGGTGATGTACCTTCAGAATTTATATCACATCTCGTATCATGCTCAGTTTCACTTGATTTCAACATCCAATGTACAGGAAAATTTCTCATCTCACCACTCCACCACTACTCCTTATTCACGCTAAACATGTTTTTATCAGTCCCTATAAATATAAACTTACAGTCAGTTTCAGAGCCTCTTAATCAGTAAAAGGCAATGTGAAGCTGTATTGTCAAAGGTATACACTAAACATGAAATGACTCCAGCAGTTACCATTATTATTCTGGCATCTTCTTTGCTCAGTGGGGGAAGATAATAGCTAAATCAACACAAATCAACTCTCTTTCAGTGCCAGCTCTACTAATCCCCAATATTTCTCCTCAACAGCTAGCCAGCAGGAGAAAGATGCTTCCTCCGCCATGCTCCAGGAAGACACTGAAATTGTGCCTTGCTCACAGCAAAGATGCTGATCTGAGGATATCAGCAGCAATAAAAGGAAACCTTCCCAAAGCTTAAGTGCTCTAGGCTAAATACAATTCATAAAAGATTCAGAAGCATTCACTTGCTGCTATTTATTGCACACAGGAAAGCAGGCTGAATGGCATTTTTATTCATCGTCAACATTTTATTGCACTACTGTCCTCAACAATTCAACATATGTAATGATAAAATGGTTTCTACAAACATCTACATACCTTAACACTTCCCGGAATTCTTTCAGTTGATTATCAGGCACTTCTGTCCTTATAGCTTCCAACCACTCTGGCATAATACATTCCCACACTGGCTGGTTTATTACATTGTATGGAATCAGGCAAAGGATTCGATTCAGCCCTTCTTTTAATTGAGTCACAGCACTACATGATTTGTCCCAGTATCCACCAACCTGCGGGTATTTCCAGAGATCATACTGATGAACAATACTTCTAGTCCTTATAACTGGTCCAGCACCAATTTGCTCAGTGTTGCAGCCAAGAAATCATGAGGGATGATCATCAGCACCTGCCAGCCTGAACTTAGAATTCAGCCATGGGGATTGCACTGTTTTTTTCCTCTCTCATTTGACCCACAATCCACAAAAGCACTGTCCAAGATTTAGATGAAGTATGCTCACTTCCATGCCATAACACAGAACAACCTCTCATTGTTTACAATTCTCAATGAAGGACAGATTTGTTTGGTCAAACTTACACCTTTGATTATTTGCTCTGGGCCAGTGGTTACAGTGCTGGATCTTTCTTTTGAAAAGCTTTGTCTGTACCAGGTGTTTGGTTCTTTTGCGTTTTGTTGGGGGGAGGTTGTTTGGTTGGTTGGTTTTTGTTTCTTTGAGGGAAGGTTCTGAGTGATGGAAGCCAAAAAATATACTTCTAAGTACATAAATAACTGGTCTACAGAGATGAATTATTCTAACTGACCTCGGTTCACATCTGCTGTTCCTTACTAATGGCTCTAGAGATGCCTGCTGTTTTGGCAGCAACTACTGGTAATCTCAGCCAACAAACTATTTTTTCTCCATTCATCGCAGCTAGTTTCATGGCTGTTTGTCTTTATGTTCTAGTGAACCCTTGAAAATCTGGCAAGTTGTCAGTCTAGTCTTCAGCATTGCAGTGGGGGGTAATAAAACTTATAAAAGGGCTGGATCCAAGACAAGAAAAAGGCCCACAACAGACTATAGCATGAGGTTCAGCCCTTTCTCTCCTCTTTAGTCTCAAAGCTCAGATCTCTTTTCTTCACTTCTAACACCCAATGCATCCATTCACCTCTCAAATCCCCTCAGCTGCCCTTTGATCCTCCTACAGTCAAGGTCTATCCTCAAAGATATGGTTCAGAGTAAGACTTACACATATGCTCATCTGCACATGCACAGCAAATCCTGTATATGAGGTTATGAAATATCCATGGTTGCATGCTCCATCCCTGATAATGTGATGTATCACATCAAGTCTTTATGGCCCTTCCTACTTTAGCCACTGAATTCTAGGAAATAATACAAACATGTCCAAAACATGTCCACAGAAGTGCAATGAAGCCATTGAAGGGTCTAGAGAACAAGTCTTATGAGGAACGGCTGAGGGAACTAGGGTTATTTAGCCTAGAGAAAAGAAAGGGGAAACCTTATCGCTTTATGCAACTACCATAAAGGAGGTTGTAGCGAATTGGGGTAANATGTCCACAGAAGTGCAATGAAGCCATTGAAGGGTCTAGAGAACAAGTCTTATGAGGAACGGCTGAGGGAACTAGGGTTATTTAGCCTAGAGAAAAGAAAGGGGAAACCTTATCGCTTTATGCAACTACCATAAAGGAGGTTGTAGCGAATTGGGGTAAGTCTCTTCTCCCACGCAACAAGTGACAGGACAAGAAGAAATGGCCTCAAGTCGCGCCAGGGGAGGTTTAGGTTGGATATTATGAAAAATTTCTTCACTGAAAGGGTTGTGAAGCATTGGAACAGGCTGCCCAGAGAAGTAGTTGAGTCACCATCCCTGGAGGTATTCAAAAAACATGTAGATGTGGTGCTTAGGGACACGGTTTAGTGGTAGACTTGGCAGTGCTAGATTACGGTTGCACCAGATGATCTTAGAGGTCCTTTCCAACCTAAATGATTCTATGATTGGACATTTTACATAAGAAGGTCATGAAATGAAAGTTGTCTCTGAATTTTACAAAAGCATAGCTATAGCTGGCAGCAATAAATGTGGAAAAAGTCTTACACCCCTCACAAATACAAAGTTCCTATTTTCATTCTGATGTTTAGTTTTCTATAGAGGAATATTCAAGGGTCTAACTTTGATGCGTGCCCTCAGTATCCATGTTAAGTGGCAAGTTCTGTTTCATAATTAAAGGAGAGAGTGAGAAAGGCTCTTTCTAGGAGTGATTCCAGCACGGGTCTCACTTAGGCACCCTGAATGACCTTCCAGATAAGTCTCTTTCTCTCCATCAGGAATAACGCAAACCATGGCAGACTAGTCTCCTAACTGAGTCACTTAAATAGGTATCCAAAGCCTCAGGGCATCAGTATGCCCAGAATTTCCTTCAGTTACAACCATGCGACTTCATGAACCTTACTTCACAGCTGCAGAGATGAAGTATGCAAAGAACAGAGAAACGTTTTAGTACAGCAGAATAGTAAAGGACAGGCTCATACCTGGAAGCTGGCAAGTGACACCTGTTTCTAAAGACAAGTTTGTATGCTTTAGCAGTAAAATGGAGATGTGCAGCTATTCAAAATGCACAGTATCTTCCAATCCCTAGAATATTCTTCCATTCTGTCTTCATATTACTGTAAATAATCCCCCACCTCTGGCACAGTAAAACTAGAAAGGCTATGAAGAGGAAAAAGTCCTGAACTCCACTGCTCCTTTACCAATGAGATTTTCTTTTGCCCTGATAGGGCTGGGGGAGAAATAGCCTTTATCCATTTTACATGAGTGTCTGTGGCAAATAAATTAACCTTCAGATAAATTATTCTCACCCTGGCAAACTCCATTGGTTTAGGAAGGAGGCACATAACCATGACATCAAAACGGACATCACAAACTGTCTTCAGCCACTTGGTAACAAATTGGGGTTTGAGCTTTTCAACGAGGCTACCAACTTCATCATCCATCATGTAAGCAGTAGAGTGAAACCACTGGAATACCATGCTAACCAGCCTTGCTAAACTCTCTGTGGGTGTATTCTCACTTGGAGTGCAAAGGCTCACCTGCAAGACAGAAACACAAATCAAGTTTCCCACCTCTAATTCTAGAAATGTGTTGGTCTGCTACATTTTGCATATTCTGAGAGATATATGGATGCAGATTACATATAAGGTAACTGAGCTGATCAGTTTTAAGTAGAGTTTGGCACAGGATAATTGACAAAACATTTTCATAATCAGAAGATAACAATACGAGGAAAAAAATAAACATTTAATTTGTTTCTCAGTTTCAAAACTGAAAATATCAATACGGAATGCTTTGACAAATTGAAACATTCTGGTTTGAGCTTTAAAATGACTTTTCATTTCAAAAGGTAATCTAATGTCCAGTAAAGTATATGATATAAACACACTTACATATAAAATGTAGAAATTAAAAAGACAAAACAAATGAAGAGTTTCAAAAAAATCTGAAAAGATGTTTACTTGGTACATGAAGTGATCTTTGCTTTACAAAAGGCTTCCAATTTTGAATTTTTGTCCTCATTTGTGGCAGTAGTATGACTTTTAAGCCCTCAAAAATTCTCATACAATGATTAACTATAGTTTTCTCCCTCTCTCCTAACTTACTTTTTTCTAGAACAGTGTCTGCACTGTAAAACTGTCCCAAATCTGAGACCAAGTTTGTACCTCGATTCACAGACCAGACACATTGCTAAGCCCTTAATGACCCACTTATCTGAGCTCTTGCTTCTTTCTAGGGACAAGAGAGAAACTTTCAAGTTAGGTTACTGCACTGAATCAAAAAAAAATGGAAAGTAACAGATCACAGAAGATTTAGGAGGTTCCTCCTAACCACCTATCAGTTGTTGGTTGCCACTTCCTAGTGAAAGCAATTGGCAACCTGAAACCAGTCATTGCTGCCTTGCAGCAAATGAACAAAAGAGAAACATTCATGTAATATCTGGGAAACGGCTGACAGCACTGCTTCCTAGAGAAGACCAGAATCCATCTTACAAGTGCTTTTCCTCCACATTTTTCTTGGGATGAGGCAACTAACAACACCCTTGCCAATTCAAAGAACAGTCTTCACTGTTCTACTTCGTTGTAGGTTCATGTTAAGGTGTTTTACTGCCTCCTGGTGCCTCTCTCAGTTGAGCATTAACTCAAAGGCAGTATCAGCTTGCAGCCTTTTTGACAGGAACTCTCAAGCTCTGTCCAGTTTCTAGATGAAAAGTATTCATTTTATGAAAGAAAACAACAATCCAATATTTCTCACAATCTGTGCTGTCATCTCTACCAGTACTCACTACAGAGAGATCAAGTGATTTTATAAGATTAGAATGAAATCAATGAGCTGCCCTCCTTACCACAAAATGCTAGACTCTCAATATCAATGAAGAGACATATACAGTATAACAAACCCTGGTCTGTTGTTACCTCAATTCTCCTTCTGGAAGCAGAGGCCTTCAGTCTTTAAATAATACTATTTGAATTGGAAAAGATGAATATGGCACAATAAAAAATACAATAACAAGGTATACTCCAACCCAAAGGCAATAAGTGAAGGCTAAAATAACATTAAACAACAAAATCCAGAAGATATCTGCAGAATGCAGAGTTTGTTCATGTAGTCATTCAAAACATCACAGCAGCTTTGTTGGCACTATGGGATTCTAGACCTGCCACCCTGCTGCCCCCATCTCTCTTTAGATGTCTATTCCTCATTTGTCACTGGCTGACCGAGGAGAGAGTCTGAGAGCTCAAGGTTCAAACTGGGAAGAGCCTAAGAGCTAAAGGAGAATTGCAGAATCAAATTTTCCAGGACCTTTCAGGCTCCAGCCTGGCCTGCTCATGAACTAGCCTGCAGCAGCCCTGCTGTTCTGGAATAATCTCTGCTAGTTCCCATGAAGTGTAGAACCAGCAGGACTTCATTCTGTCAAACTATGCCAACTGAATGAGCTGGAGTACAATGGCTGGGACTGATCCAGCTACACCACTCTGAAGGCAGGAAGGAGAAGCAGGCCACTAAGACTGCTCCTGGCCTGTTCAGACATCAGAGGGAAAGCTGGACTTCCAGACAGTGATGTTGAAAGATGGAAGGTGGTACATATGTAGGGAATTGCCTCTTAGGTTTAAAATAACGGCATTCAGCAGAGGGCACTTGTGAGCAGATGATGGAAGACACAGAGAGACAATAAAAAGCTGAAGAGGGTGAACAGGTGTCATACACTCCATACAGGAGTCAGAAGGCAGTGAGAAGCTCCACTCAAACTAGTTCTGGAATCTCCAAGTCTGAGAGTTTCACAGAACTCCATTTTTCCTACAAATCAGACAAGTATCCAACTAAATCCTGGAAATAAAAAAAAAAAAAAAAAAGAGAACATTTAGACTTCAGAAATCAAAGGATTTTCTTACCAAGAACCAGATTCCAAACTGGCTTAGGAGGCGCTGGTCATGTTTGTCATCATCTTTATTATCAAAGTCTGTGTTGTCCAGGGAGTGATGGGAAGAGGAGAGGCCCATCTGCCTCCTGCGGTTGAGCTCATACTCCCTCTGCTCAGCATGGAACTCCGCTTCCTTCAGCAAGCTATAAAACAAGCTTGCGGTCAGTGAATACAGCTTTCCTGCTCTGGATACAGCTATCTGACCAAGGATAATTAGAGTTAAGGCATCTGATGTCAACATTTTCCTGAGGACAGTAATAAAATAAAGTTGAGTTCTACGATTCAAGGCTAAATTCTTCCATGAGGACAACACTCACAGCTGATCTGTGCTCCGTTTATAGCAGCAGTAGTTCAGTGCCCCCGCATTATGCAAGCAATAATTACATGAAAGCCTGATCCTGCTTTACATATTGGAGCTGTGTAAACTACAATATTACCTGATCACAGCTTCTACAGTACACACAAGCTCCTCTGCCCCACACTCCCGTGTATTGATAGGGGGTGGTGAGGTCTGGTAAAGATGGGTTTCTGCTGCTGCCCCAACTTCACTGCTGTGATGATTTGAATGGCATCTTTTGCAATAGCGCACTGGTCTGTTGCCATGGCGGCCACAGCATCCCGCTGAGAAGCATGTAACAACAGCTCTTCTGACATGTGAACTACAGTTCTGGAAAACAAAAATATTTTATTAGGCCACAAGTATCAGGCAGTGGAACTGAAAACAGTGATGAGAGTCCACAGTGGGAAACTGGCTCAAGTGTTGGCTGTTTCCAGATTCACTATGTACAAGCACAGATGCGTACAAACTCCTGATGTCAGGTGTCACTGAGCTTCCAAGAAGATGAGCTCAGGCCTAAATGCTGGGCCTGGACTTAAATGCCACAGCAGGCCAACATTTAAGCCATCAACCTCAACTTTCTAGCTTGGAGCAACCTCTAAATTTTACAGTAGTTCTCTTAACCTCTGCTTATACTTCAAAATGTCTCTAAGTTACGTATGACAACTGACAGATCCTTAGGACTGTAATCAATGGTGCCATACCAGTTTACTCTATGGAAGGATCTGGCTTATCATATGTAACTGTCCTAACCCCTGAACTATGTACCACCTTCATTTTTGCCCTCTGGTAATCTGGCCCAACATAAAACCTTTCCTTAGCACACCAGATCTAGAATATGTTATACACTGTATTCCTCATGATTAAACTGTTATTAAAGCATACTAGCTGGTATGTTTTGCAAGCACATTCTTTTTGTCAGCAATCTTTTTACAGCACTGAAGACTTTCAGTCCATATATTTAAAAAGATTCACTGTTTACAGTAGGAGTTTTGTTCAATTTAGGATTAAACCAGACTTCAGGAAGACAACAAGATATAAAGCACTTAGATTTAAAATTAATCTTTTGCTCTTTCTATCTTCTTCATAAGCAGACTTACAGAATAACAGTTCAATTGCATTATTAAATTGCCTTACTAATCACCACTTCAATAAAAACCTACAACTCAAATCCAATATCAGCAGTTCAAACAAAAAGAAGTCTTGCTGCTAAATCATTCCCATCCACCAACAAATGCATTCATGGATAAATTGTGAAAACTTGGAATGGTACAAAAAAGAATGCACCACACAATAATGGAATGACATTACGCACAACATCAAATCATGCCCCATCACACAAATGACTTAATCTTACCTTCTTCTGACATATAGCAGAAATTTCAGCTGTAAGGGGAAGGCATACAAAACATCAACACAGAATGATGATCCTTCTGTTTTACTATGGCAACCGTGGGAAAACAGAATTGCTGCAAGAAAGTCTCTCAGGCTAGACTTGTGCTTCCAGATATTACTGAAATCTTTAAGTCTCTTGGATTGCATGAGGTAGGACACTGTATACTTGGGTTTACTAGCTATTTCTACACTGAAATGAAAGAACAGCCTTTGAACATTAACTGTGGTGTGTTATGCATCCCATCCACCTTGCTTATGCTTCTTCCTCATAGACAGACTTGTAACAGTACACCTGTTGGCATGCTAATGTGATTGGCATACTCTGAGAGACATGGGTCAGATGTGCCTACACTGCCTGTGAAAGCTGGCAGGATGAATGATTAGTGAATTTAGATTAACAGTGTAGACATAGCCATTATGCCTGCGGCGCCTAATCCCAAAGAGAAATGTTTGCAGATTCAACCTGTAATCAGTACCTACTCAGTCTTTTACCCCAGCAATATCTGATTCAGTAAATATAGGTGGCTGAGTACTTCCCTTAAGTAAATGAAACATTCTTTAATCTGGATTACATTACAACTCTAAGGAGACAGCAAGAAAAATCTCCACTGCCCAAGAATTTTCAGTCTGCAGAACAAACAGAGAGGGGAGTGTCTTTGTTCTGTCCTTGAAATGGTAATTTACAGAATATGTGACTGTCCTTGTAAATCTAGGAAATTCTGCTTAGTCTGTCAACAAGCTTTGTCTGCATTCTGGTAGACAATTGAATACCATGCACTTTCAATGACCAATGGACCGTGACTGGATCAATGACTGGATCATTGAAAAATATTTTATGTCCTTTTCTGGTATTGTTTACAACTATTTGTTCAGAGAATCAATTTTCAGAAGCTTTAAAACCTTTAGAATCAAAGCCAGGTTATCAGAAGAACCAGCCCCTTTTTTTGGACACAAATACTTTTAAACAACTAGGTCCCATCTATGGATGCTTCTAGAATTGAAAATCTGTTCAATTGTCTTCGTTTCCTCACACATAAAGAGCTGCATACTCTTCCAAGTAAAGGACTAGTTAATTCCCCATAGTACTTTAAAGACATTAAGCAGCATTAAGTACAAGCTACTTTAAAATTATACAATATTCCTTTAAAACAGAATGCAGCATTTCAAGTAATATAGTATGCAGAAATATCAATAAGCACAGGGTTGTACAATTATGATTAGTTTGTACCTACCCTTGAAATACCTCTTACCTTGTGGTAGGAGAACATCAATCAACCATTCACTATGGTCCCTACAAAAATTATATATCTAATTAGCTTTTCATTTCTTTATTTATGCATGCATTTACTTTTGCACAGAGGAAAGTTATCTAAATTAATGTGGCAGGATGACATTATTCTGAAGCACTGTTTTTACAAACTTAGTTTCATAAATTGCAGACTGTCTTTGTTGTGCCTGACTTACTGGAAATTACCATTCTGAGACTGGTACATCTTGTTCAAAGCTTTCGAAAATTACTTTTAAGTCACTAATTTATCAGATGAAAATAGGGCGTGCTCTGGAAGTCTGAAGGCTAAGAGATGATAGTGAAGAGACAAACATGGAAACAAAATTGTACTAGTACCATTTGCTGAGGCTCCTTAGAAGCTACACTTCTACTAAATCCAATTACTTTGTCCTGCAGCTTTAAATCAATGACTTAAAAACTAAGATGACTTCTAGGAGATGTAGTTGCTCTTCCTGCAACTGGTGTGAAACACAGGTGTCTGTTAAACTGGGGTCAAACAAAAAAAAATAATACACTTGTAGCTTCTGAACTAACTGTAACCTTGTCCATTTGAACTAATGATTGGAAGCCCCCTTAAGTATTAGTAGATCTTGTAAAGAAATGCGTATCAAAATTCCAATTAAATAAGTGAGGTTAATTCATCTCAGGATATATTCCTTTCATGTACTGGACAAGCCTGGACCAGTTTCAATTTTTTACTCTGCTGCTTCACAGTATATGCTACAGAATAATCTGAAATAAATGCTACAGAAAAGTAACAAAGCCTCTGCAAAAGATCTTTCATTGTAATGTCCTGCTTTTAAGACAACTAAAGGATGAGGAGAAAAAATGTTTCATAAGCAAAATCCTGCACATTAACAAGGTTCCCCAATTATAGTCAATGCATCCCACACTATCTGTTCATTCAGAGATCTTAACTTTAAAACTCACTAATGTCCAAGCTAGAAGCAAGTGCTAATCATGTGTGGTAAGTTTCTGTAATCCTTATTTGTACTGAGTTTCAGTGTGCTCTATATATTTCAATAGGGTTAACTATATAAATTATATGCTAATCATATTGCAAAAAAGCAAAAGTCTTCTGTAATAGACTGTTCTGAACTGTGGAGTTTAATTGACCATACTTGATCATCTTCCATCTCTTAACATACCTACCCTGCAATTCTCTGGCTGCATTCTTCACAAAGATAAAGGGGAGGTGGTTTATCACCCAAAGCCACAGACAAGGATGGGTCAATGCACATCTGAAACACAGAGAAGGAAAAGAATTAACACATCCATCCATGGAAGTTCACTGAGAAAGTGTTCAATGCATTAATGCTAGGGCAAACTATATAACATAGCTTTGGTAACAGTTGAGAGCATTTAGTATTCTGAAAGATGGTACTAAGCATCTGGCAGTAGAGGATCTCAAATAATTTCTAACAAAGAAAAGGATGTAACTGAAAATGAGAGTCTATGGAAAAAGAACAGGGCATGTTCCAATATTGGTACTGGATATTCACTCTCTGAAAGACAAGTATATTTTGTGTTATACATTCACATTCATTAACATTGCATTGTCATGACACTTTTTATTCTTTCCAAAGAGACAGTCATTGTGAGGACTCGTTGCTTAGGACAAGGTAAGATAAAAGTCTAGATTTCTCTCTCTCAGTAATGCCTCTTCTAGCAAAATCTAATTTTCAGTCATCATAGTTGTTAACTACCCAGTGCAATTCCAGTGACAGAATGAAGACTATGGACCTGTAGTTGCCTTGGTAGCATAGGCTGCTATGTCTAAACCTAAAAGGAATGCACTTTGACTTGCATTAGCTTTTATCTTTCCACATGTCAGTCAATTACGGGACAATATGAACAAACATTCGTTTAAGCACTTTGTACTACTTAACGAAAAGTTGAACAGTAGTATGCATACAAAATATCTTAACCATTTAAAATGTTTCTTACTCCGCAGAAGGGCAAAATCTTATTTATAAAGACAAATGCCTCTTTGAACGTTTCTCATCTTTGATAATCAAATTTACATTCATCTATCCAAGAGACAACAGGCTGCATTCTTCTGAGTGGTGACAGATCACAACTGCTTCTGTCATACAATGTTAAGCTAAGAGATCATTCAAAAATATTCATGAATTTCATCTGCAAATCCTGGAGCTGTAAATTTAATTTATGTTTTGCTCTATTCAGTGATCAGTCTGAATGCAGTGATCATTACAACATGAAACAACACCTTCCAGCTTTTTTTCTATGGAAAGGAATCATGGAGAATGATTGGAGTGAGCAGGGAAGTGGTCCCTTGCAGGACTTGTGGGATGTGTCACCATTAGGCCAATCAGTAAAACAGCCTGTGGAAAAGGCTCACTGAAGAACTTTTTGACTAATATAATTATGTTAGTATATGAACTGATGCCAGGAAAATTGGTTGTATCTACATATTTAACTAAATGTAAATCTAATTAACAAATTAGTATGCCAGTAGTATGCTCTAGACTTGGGATGCTGTTCTTGTCTCTGTGACTGAATTGCTATATGATCCTGGGCAAATCATTTCACTTGTTATCTTGTGTTTAAACAGGAAAGCTAATATTTACTTATTTTACAGCCCTTTTTAAGAGGGGGTAAGTAAAGCTTTGTTGCCATTTGCTTTAGGACACATTCTAAGCAAAGGAATCAGAGTAGATGCATTGTATCATCCCAGTCTGATACCAAGGTGACCATGTACCTATGTAACTGACACAGTATTTCATGTATACAATACGATTTGCACATATTTTTACACACATACGTGTGTTCATGAAAACATTTATATGGATTAGCCAGAAGCCACCTTAGAATTTTATAAAGTGCTCTGTAACCATTCTCATGTTTAATATCAAGACTTGACCCACAGTTGTCGGAGGAAATACTCCATCTTGCTTTAAGCATGCAAAGAACATATTCACAAAGTTCTGGCTCCTTTAGTCTCGAAAGGCTTTGCTGTTCCCTTAGCTACCGCCCTTAGTCACCTACACATCACCAGGCCATATAGCTGGGGCAAAGTACAACACCTCCCCACTTCCAGATAGTTAGCTTTGACCTCTGAAGAAACAGCAGTACCTTCACAGCTGGTTTGTTAATCGCATTATGGCATTCAATGTGCTGGCAATGAATAGGATTCCAGGCTGCAAAACCGAAACACAGCAGATTAATAAACAGAGAGAAAGTATTTATATTCTTACGTCTACTGGTATCAATAAAGAACAAGATCCTCTTCTAAAAGTACTACATAAATATAAGAGAAGACCTAGCTGTTCCTCAGGAACAGGAACAGCCTAATATCTACAATCAACAAATTAAGAAGAAAAGGAAAAAGTAAGACATAGACCTACCCTTTGTAGACCCTTCCTGATCTCACCAGGTTTTGAATTAATTAACTATTGTTCCCCTCCCAGAGCAGTACAGTAGGAGTAGCTCAATACATTCAATAACATTCACAGGTTAAATGAAAACACTGTTATAATAAAGGAAGAACACTCAAGCCACAGAAGGAGCCTTAGTCTTTTAATGACAAGACATTAACAACAAAGGTGTGTTGAGGTGGCATCACCTGGATGCTTTATGGAATGCCCCTAATTTAAAGTGCCATGCAATTGCAGAAAACACACAAATCATTCTGGGAGACATTATCAGAAAACTTATATAGAGAAAAACTATTCCAGTCTATCTGGTGCTAGTAAGGGTTCAGATGGAATATCATGTTTAGTTTACAGACCTGGTTGTATGAAAGAAGTGATGCAGAGGAGTACAAGAAGAATGTTTTAAAATAAAAAAATCAAGAACATCTATCAACCCATCGAGAGAAGGCTTTACGTACAAACACCTATCAGGAACTTTCAAGATGTACTTGAGCTGGTCTAGGGGGTCTTCTAAGGTCTTTTTCAATTCTTCATTTATATTATTTAAAATATTGCATTCTGGTCCATTTTAAAAATGAACATATCCTATATGACAAAGATTATTTGAAACAGACAGGTTGAGACATGCAAGAGAGAAAATTAAGTTCTGAACTGCTGCTGGACACTCCCAACCATTGAAGCACAATCCTGTCGGTATCATTAGGGAGCGTGGTGGACAGAGGACTTTGTACTGTCCGCCTTCTCAGCTCCAGCTGCATTGCTGACTTTGTCTCTCATGTTCTGTCTACAGCCAGCCTTGAGAACTTATCCATTATACTGATGGCACCTGACATCACATGACTTTTNNCACATGACTTTTTTTTTTTTTGACAGTAGCAGCCAGATAAAGAGCCTTAGCAACACTAGCAGTGATAGCAGCTGGCACAACAAAAGTAATCAAAGCAGTAATTGAAAGGAACATAAGCCAGAACCCTTGTTAGGCCAAGAAAGCAGCTTCACAGACCATTTGGAATGCTGTATCTGTTTCTCCTCCTGTTCTCATTCGGTTAGTATTTGGAGTAACACAACATATTTACTAGCCATGACCACATTCTTTATTTTCCTTAACATCTTTTGAAAACACAGACAAACGGATATTGTACATACTTATGGAAGTACTAACTTACAGAACAAAAGATTTCAAAATACATCTTAGAACTGCAAGTGTGCGATCAACACACTCCTGACCACTTACTTCATATTTATTTTGGCTTATATAAAAATAGCTACACTGACCTGTGTACTGCAGTCCTCTGTACTCACTGATTGCCCCAGGGGGTTTTAAATTGGGCCAATAGTGAAATAACATCTGTACCGCTGGAGGTTTAACTTGAGATGGTCCATAGGCTATGACATATAGCAAATCCTAAGGAGTGAAACATAGAAGATTTTTATTTTGCNAAGATTTTTATTTTGCAAGGTAAAAAGCACAATTCAATATATATTATTTTCTTTCACAAAGATACCTGAGCAAATAAAATACATTCATCTCATGCCCTACCAATCGTCTTTTGTAACCTCTTACAAGTAGATGAGAGGACAAACTTCAACAACATGTTTACAGCTTGCTTCTGAGTTTGAATGGAACATCCAATGGCTACGACCCCTCCCACATGGTATACTAACATATAGTGAATGAAGCCTCTGTCTTGCCATGGAACAAAAAGGTGTGATATAGCTAAATAACTGCATCCAGATCAGATTTGGGCTAAGACAATACTCATACAGAATCCTCGGAAAAGTTCAGTCCCACATGAACTGAGAAGATTGGTGATTATTAAAATTTCTGCCACTTGGAACCACGAGTATGTAGTATTCAGGAAACAGACCTCTGTTCTACAAAAGGTAGAGCTGCTTCTGTAAACTAAAAATTAGAGGACCTTCCTCTCCATAATTCAGGATAGGATATAGAGATCATGTATGAATTCTTGGCACATAGTCAGTTGAATTTTCAAGCCATGTGGTTTTCATTACTATCCAGTCATTTCCACAAAGTATATATGATCACAAACTTACTTTCCATACTTCTTGTTTATATTTCATGAGGCATTCCAATAACTGGCAGTGATACACTGAGAGAGAAAAGACAGTATGGACATAACATTAAAATGTAAACTCAAGTTACACAAGTGATATAATTAATTAATTGGCTTTGCTTTGTTAGCCCAAAACTCTACGTTTAATTTAATTACTTTTTATTTTAAAGGGCTTGCTGAAGGATCATTGCCCTGACAGTTATCACAAAAGATTAGAAATAAAATATTAGTAGCTTGTTTCTGTCAAGGAATGTAGTAAGAATGCAGAGGAGCCTTACAAGGGTACAGGTCTTTGCACAGCAACAGAGATCTTTTTCAAATACATCTCATTTAAGAATACCTGCTAATTCACTTAAAACTTTGTCCCTCTAGCACTACATAAAGTTGTAAATGGGTATCTTGTCACTCATCGTGAAGCAGCAATAGAAGTCACACATGACAGCACATCATTCCTTTGTATGCCAAAGGGTATAGAAGCCATGCTGCATTAAACATGAAAGCCAAATGAACCCCTTAACTTAAGTCCATTTGACTTCCCCAAAACCACAGAGTCAAATTTTCCTCTGATGGATGGAACATGGAATTCGCAAACAAAAAAAGAATATTTTATGAAAAAAAAGGTACACAAGTAGCTTTTAAAAATGGCACACTCTTTATTTACTGCTGTGAACTACACTAGCATGATGTGACACTTCTCATGTACATACCGCAGTGTGGGGTTCCTCCTCACACACACCATCCACCCAGTTAAGTAAATACACAAAATGCAAAATAGTTGACTACCATGAAATATCACAGCTCCCTTAGGTTAAATTTTGTTTCATTTTGGTTGTCTGACCCCACTGATTTAATTGGAGCTGCACCACAGTGAGAGAGAATGACATCTGTGCTTAGGTACTTCTAATTAAATTATGTTCTGTTCTGAGTCTGCAGCCAGCATCACCCATTTTCTTTAAAAAACAGTATCAGTTGTGAACTTGGTGGGATATGAATCATAATGTACGACTAACTTTTACTATGAAGTTCTATAAAGTTAGGAGTGATTGCACTCCAACACTATTGTTACAAATCAACATGATTTTCTGATGTCAGGCAAAAGTAGATCAGAGTCTTCAATACTGGGCCCAATCCTATTTCTTCATCACAATGAATCTCTAATCTTCATAATGATGACTTCAAGCACGATGCTCAGAAATGCGAGTTTTGACTAAAATCATTTATTTTTCGTCCTGTGTTGGATGGTGAGATGGATTTTTCTATCATCTGAACTTTTTTGATCACATTTGACACAGAACTTCATGACTTACAGTTTCACACAGAATGATACCATATTGCATGTTTACACATACCTGGGTTTGATGTGTACTGCATTGCAATCATTAGCATTGATGATGCAGATAGATTGACATGAGCGGGAACGCCTTCCCTTTTTGAGGAGCCCACTTAAAAGAAAGGGAGAAAAAACATTTTTTAGTGTATAACAAGGAAAATTAGGCCAAAATAGCATGTAATTCTGATTCCAACTGGTGCAAAAAAATTCCTAAGGCACCATGTCATTACAAAAAAAAAAAAAACAGAACCATTCTGTATCGATGGTGGTTAAACTCCTGTGAGAAAGAGATGACTAAGAATATAGTATTGCTTCACAGAGTGCACACCTGGTCTCCCAGATAAGTAAGATTTAATCTTCAGAGATGCATCAACCGAAAACAGCGATCTTCTCAGGCTTTCTTCAGAACCCACACACTGGAACTAACGTCACTCATAGTCACACGCACCTAGGACTTGCATTGTAGGTAAGGCAAGGAGGAAGCAGAGGGTAGGGAAACCAGAAAAATGGAAAGCCTACTGTTGAGGTATACTGATGAAGGGTTGGGGCTGGTGGCAGCTGGTTGCTAGTGTATAGCAGAGATTACTTCTCAGGGACCATACGGTATGAAGTTATGGTTACATACCAGAAGAATCATTCTCCCTTGTCATGCGAATTGTTCTAAGACAAGGATAAACAGTAGCGCTGCAGCACAGCTAAGCTGTTGTAGCCTTGACCTCAAGGCAAAGTGGCTAGAGTTCCTTCTCCTTGGCTACTGCATGGTTAGTATCAAATAGTATAGTTGGAATAACCCTGCATAGTGTAGGTGTTTATTTGGAGAACTGTATCATAGCAATATGGCTTTGAAGACAACCTCCTACACAGAGATGTGGCGTGTATCTTCCCCATTCTCATTTCACAGCTCCTTCTCAAGCCTGTCAGTCA